>CAJHNH020004868.1:85000-257500 GCA_905116865.2 Candidula unifasciata
TCACTCCACTAACTCACTAACTCACTCACTCACTCACTCACTCCACTAACTCACTAACTCACTCACTCACTTACTCCACTAACTCACTAACTCACTCACTCCACTAACTCACTCACTCACTCCACTAACTCACTAACTCACTCACTTACTCACTCCACTAACTCACTAACTCACTAACTCACTAACTCACTCACTCACTCACTCACTCACTCCACTAACTCACTCACTCACTCACTCCACTAACTCACTCACTCCACTAACTCACTAACTCACTCACTCACTCACTCAATCACTCCACTAACTCACTAACTCACTAACTCACTCACTCACTCACTCAATCACTCACTCACTCACTCACTCACTCCACTAACTCACTAACTCACTAACTCACTCACTCATGACCGTTTTTTGTGCCGAGATTACCTACACAATATGCGATTTAACTATTGGTCTCTGCCGTTCAGTTTCATAAAGTACAACGCATGTGCTCTCGCTTGTGCTGTCCGTTTGTAATTTTATCTAGGGAAATTCACTTAGGTTAATTTTAGCCTGAATAACTGAAACATGTCAGAAAATGTTTATATCATTCGCCTTCCTGCCTGTATGCCCATCGTTCGTATTTAAAAAATAAAAAAAATAAAAAAAAAACATGAGGCTGGTACTATCTACCTAATCTACCTTAGGGGGGTGAAAAGCATCCATAGATTACGGTATTCTACCGTAAAAACAGTACCCGCTTGGCTGTTCGTATATCCTAGCCCTAGAGGCCCGCATAGCCAGCAGCTTGATGGAGCTGTAACACACGGCTTAAATAAGTTAATAGTATTAATTAACTCAGTTAACTGTTAACAAGCCCAGATTGATTGTCAAGGCACCATCTGAATATCTTGGTTGCCCTAGTCAATACAACAGTATGAATGATACAGGTATTTAGATGCATTCATGGGATTGGGATGCCACAGACAGTGTTCCATGGGAAAAAGAAAAGTGGAAAAAGGGGGAGGGGGCGGAAGGGGGGAGTCGGAATAAAACAGGGATAATAGAGAAAGTGACAAAAAATATGTTAAAAGCCGAGAGTCTGAGAAGAAGCGCATTAAAGACACGCCATATCAGTTATGGACCTGAAACAAGATGTTTTAATTGTGGAAGACCTTTCTTAACGCCGTTGGATCTTGCTATAGTCAGTACCATAAGTAACGCCAAACTTTAAAATCTGTAACTAAGAAACGTCAGGGTAAGTTGTTGAAATGTGGCATGCAATCTGTTAAAATAATATCCTTCTAATAATTTGTAAAAAAAAAAAAAATTAAAAAAAAAAAAGAAAGAAAGAAAGATAAACAAACATTTTTTTAAAATCTCAGATGGTCATCTCCATCATTAGCCTCAAGTGACTTACATAAGGCAAATTTTTCATTGTATGCGAGATAGGCTAACAAAATAATCACCACGCATCGCTGCACATGTGAAATAATTTCCAGTCTTCACGGAAAACGAAAAAAAAAACTTTTAGACTCCCTCGCGGGGACACTACTGCAAGCAGACTAGCAACGGCATTGGCCGATATATAGAGAATCGGTTACCTTGACCAGGCTGCAAAAATAGCAAATCGAAAGTTTTCAAGTCAGATTAGAGCGTCATGCAGAGACCTAAAGAAGAAAAGAAAACCAAATCATAGTTGGTCTCGTCAGTCGCAACACGTCTAGATATATGCTAATGAGGGGATTTAAGCACTTATGCGCTGACTAAGGTGGAGTGTAGTGAGGATAATCTGCTCTCATGATACCACGTGCACAACACATAAACGTCTATCACTCTGGCTGGGGCGGAAATAAGAAGATTTAAGCAGCTGTGTAGTTCGTCAATGTCAGTGCCATCTTATAAAACTAGAAGGGGACGCGTTAGCGCAGTCGATAAGAGGTTCGCTTTTAAATTCAGCTGCGACTCGCTGCAGCCACTGTCGGTGTTAAACGGGCGGTTCCCGGGGTTCACCCAGCCTCTAGGAAATGCGTACCAGAGTTGACACTCTAGGGTAAACGGAGGAACGTCGCTGTAGCTAGAGTTACGTGGGGACGGCGACACAGGCGGACAATTCTTTTTAGCTGTCCGTACTGGTGGCAGAGCACTTATGGTTTATAACCATGTGCAATGGCGCTGGTTCACATCTCCCGACTTTACCTTATTTAACAAAAAATAAAACTAGAACCTCCAAGAAAGAACAAGTCATTAAAAAAATTAAGCTTTGAGGGAAAAGGGGGGGGGGGATGGTGGAATTATTATTGTTTTAACTTTCAAACATATGTCCGTTTGTTTAGCGGCCACCTCAAGTGCTTAATGAAATATTTATATTTGTTATCTATCAGTAAAGGCATAATGGTACAGTTGCTTACTGATCTAGATTTGTGTTTGAATCTCTCTTATGGTGGGAGTTTAGAAAATATGGCTCGGACTCCCGGATTGATCAGGTCTAAAATGACTTTTGTATCCTAATATGTTGTGTAAAGGCACTCAAACAAGGATTAGGTCCTTCTCCTCTTTACAATGTGTAAGCTAAAGCTATACCCACCCCCCAAATGTATTGTTTGTGTCGACACCCCTGTGTTGTGGGAAGTAAGGCGACGGCCATGACATTGACCTTGCCAACTATTGATACACACACATGAGAGTCGGCACTATATATCTAAAACAGCTAGGGGCGTGGGAAATTGTCGTATATTTACTTGTTTTAAAAAACTGGATACAACGGTAAACACCCTAAATTAAAGAAGGACAAATAAATAGGAGAAATGTATGAACAATCCCTAGTATCTACAGTTAGATAACTTAGAAAATAGGGATAAAATGAATTGAATAAACTAGCATATCCAAGAGGAACTCTAAGACCAATGTGGATGAGAGAAGCAATAGAACCCGACATCCATATAAGAAAAGATTGCACAGTTTAGGCCCGATTGGAAGTACAGACTACTAGCCCCATGTGACGTATAAAGGGCACAATGTGATGACTGATGAAAAAAAAAATTATGTGATGTAAACAGGACACTGAGACGTTGAATCTCCGAGTAGCATTATCAATCAATCAATCAGCATTACCTTCACGATCAGTGTCCTGTCTGGTGGGATATAGATTTATGACTGCGACACTGTTTTATATGGGCAGATTAGTGGTAACTCCGTTCGCGGGGGATTAGGTAGCCCAGTTATATACGTTGTTGCCAGCTGTAGCTTGAACTATTGCAGATGGTCCGGCAATATAGACCTAGTGCCAGTGATAACGATTACTGCTGCAGAGAGTTCAGTAATAAGGGTGTTTTTAAAGTCTCAACACACTTTCTGTGTAGAGCAAATTTGCGAAACGGAATACATGACGACATAAAGAAATGTGCTCTGCAGTATTTCATTATGCAATATGTAGTAAATAGCTGTCGTCTTCTAGAGTAATTCTTTGAACTCAAAACATAATTGTGTTATGTAGAAATAATTTTTCGATTCAGAAAGTTTCGAAATGGCCGTCGACACACACGAATGGTTGTTGGAAGAGTTATAGCAAGATTTTCTTATTAACACGCTGCTTACCGCATTACAAATATTTCATTTATGCTTTTCAGCTTCAACAAAGCAACATTACACCATAGCAGTAATTATTTTAATTAATTTTAAAGCACATTTCTTGATGACGTCATGTACTTGGATTTTAGGATTTTTTATGCAAAGTGTAGTAAAACACTCTATATAAAGTGGTGCTACTAGCAGCTATTTTTGTCCTAAATAGTCCATTTATGTAAAGCGTTGTCTTCGCATCAGTATATTTAAGGGGAAAAAATAGGTCTGAATCAATTGTAAAATATGGACTTATCTATAATTGCCATGGTGGGATTGATAACAAAAGCACTAGGAGCTGATCAGAAGAAACCAGGCTCAAACCCTTGTCTACAGAAGAATTTTCTCTGACAGCATGCATCTGTGAGACAAGTCCAGTCCATGTAGAAAATCAACAAAATATCTGACCTGTGCACTTCTTCAGTCCTAGAGTTCTCACAGAAGCACTGGACCTGGCCTTCTCACACCAAACAATTTGTCATCCCTTCCAGCTTATTCCAGTTCTAAAATCGTCTACAACAAATTAATTCTTTTTTTTTTTTTTTTTACACACTTCCCTCTTTCTTGTATTGTGGGTTGTGAAAAGACATTCTAAATTCAACGTCAATGTCTCCCTAACATATTTATTTACTCAAATATACAGTTGTTTAACAACTATAGCTATTCAGTATGAAAGTGGGGACAGTCACGGGTCAGAGTTATAAACTTCTCGTCATTTTTAGGATGACATTTTTCGTTATTTGAAGCCCTACTCTGGCTCTTGCCAGGGGCCGCTAAATATGGCCTACTGACTGAACGCGGTTTCTGGGTCCTCTCTATGGTGATCCTCATCCACATGGTGGCACATTGTGTCATCGGATGTTTATCGCTTGTGTGATGTCCTGGTGGGGTAGAAAGTCAGTCAGTCAGTCGGGTCAGAGTTCCCAACCCCAGCATAGAGTAATCATGAATATAATAAAACTGGCAATGATACGCGGGCCACTTGCCAGGCCTTCGCGTGCCAGAGTGGGCCGGAGGACCGCTAGTTGAATAACCTGACGTAGTCGCTCAACAATCTACCTCTAAGCTGTCATGTCTATTGTTTTCACCTGCGACACATTCTACGTTTTACTCATATTTCTTATGTCTAATTCTCTCATCTGTTATTCTTAGGTTATCCCTGTCTTTCTCTTGCCCTGAGGGTTATAGAGAAAAGAAATTCTTGTTATATTATTATCAAATTTTCTCCAGCGTAAGTGTCTTCTTTCCATCTTGATTCGTTCAAACATTATTTAGTTTCCACACAAAACTCCATTTGAGTCATTCTCTTATGCTTGTTTTTAAATTTATTCTATTATGTGCTGTTATATTCTACTTGGTGTTGATAGTTGTTTAGTAATTGCTTTAGTCAATTTCAATATTTTTTTATATCGACGGCAGGGCTGTATGATCTGGAAGAGACGAACCTCATGATACAAAATTAATCCCTTCCGTGGCTGAGCTCGTTTTATTTATAACTTGTATCCTGAAACTATTTTCCCCATTCAGTCCAGCCCTCCCAAAACCACCTGACTGGTTTCAGAACGATGTTTCTCGTTTCGTTTACAGGGAAAATGTGTGACACTTTATTTTTTCCCTTGAAAAAAAAAAACATCAACAACAACAACAACAACAACAACAACAACAACAACAACAACAGGATTACTTTTCCGTAATAATCAAGTGCCTCGTTGACTGACCAAAGTCAGTCTCCAGAAATGTTAACGCGACCTAATCCTTTTAAAAGTTACTGAGAGAATTTTTGTCTCTCCAGTTCACATCCTGAATTTCGCCTCATTTTACGAGGCACACACATTGGCGAACGTTATCTCGTATCCCGAAATGCTGGTGACCGGGTACACTATTATCTCCAGGTTCCACTGTTAATGTTACATCGCATCCTATAAAAGCTGGTCGCCAGGTACACTATTATCTCCAGATTCCACTGTTATCGTTACATCGCATCCTATAAAAGCTGGTCGCCAGGTACACTATTATCTCCAGATTCCACTGTTATCGTTACATCGCATCCTATAAAAGCTGGTCGCCAGGTACACTATTATCTCCAGATTCCACTGTTATCGTTACATCGCATCCTATAAAAGCTGGTCGCCAGGTACACTATTATCTCCAGGTTCCACTGTTAACGTTACCTCGCACCCTATAAAAGCTGGTCGCCAGGTACACTATTATCTCCAGGTGTTGGGACCTGAAAGAATAAAGACTGTCCGGAAAACAACATGTCACTTCGCAGTACTGCACATAATGCAGGACAGAATGTTAGCTGTAGACACGTAGTTTCTATGCGTTGTGTTTTCATTTCGTGATTGCGTTCGATATTTTGGACAACAAGCAATGGTCTTCCATAGTCCCTTGGCTACCAGTGTCTGTATGATATAAAACAGAGTGTGCGACGTCAAACATCTGCCTGTCACGTTTATTGCGAGGCAGTTGTGTGGAACACGTTAAACTGTTATTTTAGCGTTATCTGAACGCCTGATATTGTCGTGATTTTTTTCTTTCTTACAGTTGTTTATTTCGCACTGTTCTGTTACTATTAGTCTTCCCTGTTAGTTTAGAATTTGTTAATGGTGAAAATCAGGAACAACTATTGTTGTAGTTGTAACAGTAGTAGTAGTAGTAGCCGCAGCATTAGGTACCGTTGATGTGGAAGAAGTGAAAATTTTCTGACTTATCTGTTGTTGCAGTCAGCAGGAAATCTGTGCAACGTTGTTTTGTTCAACATACTTATTCGCCGCCGTTTTTTCTGTCACAGAGGTCAAATCACTTGAACTCTATGGTTCATCAGACTGATGTTAGAATTGCTTACAGAGAACACATCATAGATCTGCCTACTGCGCTTAAAGTGTGCTGAAGTAACTAAAAACGAATATGCCAGTAGTATTGAAAAGATATGAGTGTACTTTTCCCACAATTTATAGCCCAACAGAGGCAACCACTGCACCTTAAAAATAAATAAATATCTTGGTGGCAGATAACAGTGCGGCCTAATGACCACGCCTGACTGAGTTGAATGGAAAGAAAACATGTGGGTACCATTGACCTGGAGAAAGCGAAAATATATTGTGACTCACTTCTGTTGCTGCCGTCGACAAGAAAGCCATAGCGGTAAGTCACTTAATTTTTTTGAAACAACCCACTATTCATGTCCTTGTTACTCTAAAGATAATTGTGTCTTTTTGCTTGATTATGTCATATAGTTGTTATACTAGCCCCGTCTATCTAAATTGCTTAATTTGATTTGTTTATCATCATCTTCATCAGGTGCCTTGCCGACTGGCGTGGGCGATCATGCCTCTCCATAATCTGCGATCTCCTGCAGCATGTATCATTTCGTGTGCCGACACACCTCCATGCCATGCAACAAGACTGTCAAGCATCTTCTCTCGTTGTCTTCCTCTATCCCTCCTTCCACAGATCTTTCCAGTGGTCACAACATGTTCTTTTTTCCCTCTTCTCATAACATGGCAAAAAAATGATAACTGTCTCCTTGATGTCTGTGATAAGTTGTCTTCGGGCAACAATTTTTCTCAAATAAATTAATGTAAAATACGATAATGCGTTCCATGTAAAAAAAAAAAAAAAATACTCCAAAATGCTTTGAATAACGTTTATTCAAAGAAAATGATATACATATTGTTAAGGAGAGTGAATCATCTTTATCTTTTCTTCAAAAGCGGAAGGAACTCACCTGGAATGCGAATTAAATTTGGAGAAAAAAAAAAAAAACCTAATAATTATGATACATAGCGAATTATTTTGTTTACTAGAAAGATGTCCAGAGACATCTGTTTTTGCCGACGCTTCACAATTTTGCGAAAATGCGACACAGCATTATCATTAAATAAATTTGCAACGCGCAAAGCTTCTTATTAGGGTGATGCTTCTCAATGTAAGATGCAACGGTTTGCCATGCTTTCAACATTTCTCCTTTTTCGCCAGAAGATTGTTGCTTTTCTGTTACCTCCTCCTCCTCTTCTGACAAACTTTCCTTCCAAACTTCTTGCTGTGAAACACAATGCAACTCCATAAGCTCTTTGGTGGTCAGCTCTTGGCTGTGCTCTCCCACAAGCTCTTCGATATCATTGTTATCCACCTACAATCCCATGATAGTGGCCAAAAACACAATCTACAGGTTCCCCAGGTACTGTCTCGAACCCCTCAAAGTAACAAATCGACAACTCTTTCTGGCCAAAGCTTCTTCCAAGCAGAAGTTAGGGTTCTCTTGGTAACCCCTTCCCCCGCTGTGTCGATCATCTTAAGCCAGGCAACGATGTGGAAGTGATTTTTCCAAAACTCTTTGAGAGTGAGGTTGGTCCCTTTAGTCACCTGAAAACAATGCTCCAAGAGTGCTTTAGTAGCATTCAAATGAGAAATGTTTGCTCGTTGGTTGTATATCATATTCACAAACATTTGACAAGCGAAGTCGGATATGTGCTTTTGCTTTTTACTGGACAAGCAGAAGCATTCAAAATGAGAAATGGTTGCTCTTGGTTGTTCAACCATAATGTTGCTGAAAGACAAGTTAGAAGATAACACGCTAGCTTTCTGAAAGACTATTCTGGGTTCCATCGCCACTGTGGGAAAACATTTACACCTCTGTCAGTCGAGGCCTGGGATAGAAACCTCAAGCAAACATATAAATTAGGATTTACTTAACAAGCAATGACCCAACGGTAGTGGACTCGCAGGCCTGAAAATCTGCGGATCTCTAGGTGGCGAATTTTTTGTACATTTTTCCTGAGCTTTTTCGTCATCTAAGTCCAAAACTGGAATCAGGAATTGTCCTAAGAGATAAAGACGGCCAGCGCATTTCTGATCACATCATCCACCAGCACCAGATTACTGAGGTTAGATGATCAGTTACCTCCATCGTAGTCTACCATTGTAAGCCATTCCTAGAAATGTATAGAAATAATTGGTTATCTTTTTGTTTGCGGCCGGATCAACTCTAGAGCCTTACTGCTAGAAGAAATTGTACAAATTGTCATTAGTGGAGTTAATCTGAATTAAGATCTGATATCACAGCACTCGGGACATTTCCGTAAGTGCTCCGTTCCCATCTTCTTTTCCTGGTCACTCTCCGATGTACCGTTCTTTCAAGACCATGATTATCTATTTGTGCTTAAGAACTGTTCATTCGCTCTCAAAATGCCTTGATCACATTTAGTTTGTCATGCATCAGTTGACCACCTATGAAATAATGGAGTGTTAGAAAGAGCCCGGATATCCGAAAATGCAAAGCAGAGAGAGTGAGAGAGAGAGAGAGAGAGAGAGAGAGAGAGAGAGAGAGAGAGAGAGAGAGAGAGAGAGAAAGAGATGGAGACTGACTGATTCTTCAATAGTTGACATTAATCGATAATATCCCTCTTTCAATAATGACACCGAGTTAAGAGAGTTCTTATTGTAACTCAACCATTTTTATGTGCCTTTTTAGTTTTAGACTAATTTCGTAGGCAAGTATTTAAGTCGAAACTCCTTGTACAGAGTAAGTCATACAAACTATTTAGTTTATTTAAAAATATAGTTATCATTCTTTTTTCAGTAAATACACGACTAGTGGATATCTTGTATTTTATTTTATTTTATTTTGTGTGTGTGTGTGTGTGTGTGTGTGTGTGAATAGCGTTACTCTCTGTCTTGCTAAGTGTCCTTACCTCCGTCTTCTTAACATGTTAACCTATCTCCCTCTTTCTCTGTCTGCTGTCAAGATAATGTGTTTTCCTACTTTGACTAATTATGTATATCTATAATACTTCACGTGTGATTACTGGGGCCGTCAGTAGAAGCTAAGTGAAGTAATATTGTAATTCAACATGCATGTCGTAGGCGACAACTAAGGAGGGCTGGTATGGGATAGATCGCCTTATTCAGAAGAAAACCAGCTACGAATATCACCAAATATAAGAAGATAACATGGGGGAAAAGCATTTCTCAGAGAATAACGATGACAGCTTGCGGGGAAAGTTAAAAAAAGTATGGATTGTCTTCTTACCTTCTTTCACTTAGGACCATCTCCAGAAGTTACACCCAGACTCTTAAACCTAGGTCTAAGCTGAGAAAGAAATGGCGGCTTGTAGGGGAAATTTTGTATTATAAAAACAATAGGATTTAGAGATTTTAAGAAACAAGATGGACTGGCTGTCGAGGCAGGGACTTTTCTAGGGACATTTCAAGCACTGCGGTTCTTGAGGAAGGAGTTACCTTAATACTTGATAAATAGACAGGGAAATCTCTAACAGAATGGGACGCAGTGTGGGTTAGAATAATAACTTCATTAGTTTGTGTCAAAACGAAAGAAACAAAAAAAAAAAAAAAAAAAGTTAAATTTTAATGTAGCGAGGTATACCTGCTCAAATTGATAAGGAAGGATTTTCAGAGTAATTTAAGTAATCTCAGACGTAACATTAAAAACAGTTTGATGTGTATTGATGTGTATTCTTAACATCAACAAGGGATCTAATATCACAGGCTACAAGGGTATCATTTTAAAACAGGTACAGGCGTAAAAAAACAAAAATGAAGAATTCTTTTGCAGTTTTGTTGAATGAATCGACATTATAGACGGAAATGCTTTGCCACGAAAATAATACTTAAAGAAATGTGGAAAATCCGAAGATCAGCATACGGAAAAAGATAAATTAAAATTGAAGATTTATGCTTGAAAAATTAGTTTATGTACTTTCTACATGAAAATAAAAAGTATTGAGTTGTTCAGTTTCCCCTCCCACTCAACATTTCTCCTCCTCTGAGAATCCGCTGCTAAGTAAAATTAAGTGGAAATAATAGATGAAGTATACTCATACTCTCTCTTCCTCTCTCTCTCTCTCTCTCTCTCTCTCTCTCTCTCTCTCTCTCTCTCTCTCTCTCTCTCTCTCTCTCTGTCTCTCTCTTTCTCTCTCGAGCTTTTTCTCATTCTCTCAGTTTATTTCTTTGCCTGTTTTCGACAAATCCGTCTTCCGATAGGTCTATTGTCGCATATATATAAAAAAATCTCTCTTACAGTCTTATTTTTTTTCTATTTATCTCTCTCTCATGTTTTCTCTCTCTCTCTCTCTCTCTCTCTCTCTCTCTCTCTCTCTCTCTCTCTCTCTCTCTCTCTCTTTCTTTCTCTCGTTTCCCTGTCTCTCTGTCAATGGTTTTTAGGCAAGACTTTTAATCTACTAATGTTTTCAACAAATTTATTTCATTTGGTATATTGTCAGCTCGGTATGTTATGTTATCACAATCGACCTATTTGCACATTGGATTTCCCTACGCGTGCTCAGTCCTCCGATGCAGCAACCAAACCAAGGTACCTCTACTGATTGTTTCCTTGAGTAGTTGGTCTATAGAATCTCCTGTCTTTACCTCGTAGACGACATAAACGTGCTTCACCAAGCTCAACTCCTCGGTCACACAGTCGTGTTAGCGTCAGAGATTCGCCGTTATCCCCTAGCCATTTCAGCGTTGATGATATCACCTCTGTACATGGTTCTCCCCGTTTGCTTTGGTGCATTGCTTGCCAGCCGGTCAGCACTCTCATTACCATTTACTCCAGCGTGCCCAGGTGTGCAGATCCACATGGCGGAGGTTAACTGCAACTTTCGAATGCTTTCTACCCATTTTAAGACGCATACCTTTTATATCTTTGATAGGGCCTGCTCGCTAGCGTAGTTGGATAAACCTGACTTCGCGACGACCGGGTGTTGAACTCCTTGTGGTCGGGGTTCACACCCAGGGGTAGGTAGAAAAGCCATATTTCTCCCAGATTTACGTTTTTTATCATAGAAATCAAAACCGAATGGTTGCGATAACCACAATACCGAGCCAAAGGGGAACTCGTGGTTTCTGGATATTTGAAAAAAAAAAAAAAAAAAGTCTTTGATAGCGTTGTGCAGTGGGTAGTTGGTATCTGATAATATCCTCATGTACGCTGTCTCCTGTACTTTTTATGTCTGGTGGCCATCGTCGATATATCCAGAACATACCGCATAGCGTAACACGATGTGCTTTTATACAACCGAGTATGAGTCTCATGGCCTCGTTTTATACCCGGTCCAGTCTTTCTAGCAGGGTTCCGCTGACAGCGAGGAGGTCCATAACGTAGTCTATAACACTTAAAACAAGTCCATGAAAGAGTAGGAACAGTAGTCGTTGTTTAATGTCAGCTATATCTTTCAACGCCTTTCCTGGCTCTGACTATGATATTGTCCATGTGATTTTCGAATGACAAGCATCTGTAGAAAGTTACGCCAAGGTGTCTCATTGTGTTCGCTCTATCGATCTCTATACCGCACATGCTCACGACTGGCGTAGGCATATTGAAAATGTGGGTATTCAAGGAGAATCATTCTTAAAGAAGCCTTTGCCGGGTTTACCTGTGCGCTTGATTCCTGGCGCCACTCACTGAGTCGGTTTAATTCATGATGTAGCATTGTGGTAATTTCAACCTTGCTGTTTCCTCGTCTGTACACAACGTTATCGTATGCGAAAGACAGTGTTCTGCCTAGACTTAGTATCTGTGCACTTGTGACTAATGATATGTATACAATAAACAGTCAATGTACCGCATCCATCTCATCGACACTGTTCTTTCAAAGAGCGCTGTTGCGATCCATTTGACCCATTTCGTCTCTATTTGCATATGCATCATCAGTCTGATGAGCATGTTGTGTGGAACGCTGTTGTACCCGTCTTCTTAGTCAGTGGCGGCTACGGCAGTTTTCGCTCCTGCATAGAGGCTCTCATACGTATCGTAAGCAAATTCTGCCGCATTGCACCTGGTATCCCTGCCCGGTTTAGGTGCCAAAAGACCACTTGACTGATTTTTACCACAGAGGTAAATATATTTCAACTCGTCTTCTCTCATACGTCTATTCTCTCTCTCTCTCTCTCTCTCTCTCTCTCTCTCTCTCTCTCTCTCTCTCTCTCTCTCTCCCCCTCTCTCTCTCTCTCCTATGAACAGGTTTATGACACTCATTTCTATATTTGCATGTTTTCGACACATTTTTCTGTGAATTGCTTTATTGTCAATTCGCTTCTGTCTCCAAGTAAATTCATTATCAGTTTGTCTTTTATTTTTGTCTACTAATCTCTTCTTGACTAGCTTGTCTCTAATATGATCTCTTAAGACAAATTTTTGCCTCCTACCTGCCCTTTCAGTACAAACTAAATCAAACACACTCGTCTCCCATCCCACACCCACAGAAACACACGCACGGAAACTACAATGCTCACACTCATCAGATTATCTTTTCTTTCTCTTCTTTTTCTTTTCTTGTCTCACTGTGACCATGTTGTAACCCAGTGTGGTTTTTTTTTGTGTCTTGCGCTTCTCAGGTGGCTGAGTGATGGATTTGTTCAACATATTGCAGGTTTCATCCACACCATTTATCCATATCTTTCGTGGTCTTCCTCTTGCCTTCCTTCTAGGTAATACATCCGTATTGTTTATTGGGACAGACAAAATGATGAATTTAAAAAAAAATAAAAAAATGTTGCCAGTGGATGATTCCGATTCGTATGGTTTCTCCCACAACAAATATTTACTTCTATGATTAAAAAAAAAAAAAAAAAACATGCTTTACAGAAATGTAAAAGCATTTTCGGGGCGCGGTTAATCTTCTAATCTGAATGTTAGTTTTTTCCCCTCCCAAGACGGTTGCGCTATTTGTCTCCGTCTGTCAGATCGCAAATCTGGCATTAGAACTGTGATCGCTGTGCTTTGTTTAGCCTAATGTGTGGCTTTTCCTCTTGCTTGTCTGTCTGTCTGTCTGTCTGTCTGTCTGTCTGTCTGTCTGTCTGTCTGTCTGTCTGTCTGTCTGTCTGTCTGTCTGTCTGTCTGTCTGTCTGTCTGTCTGTCTGTGTCTGTCTGTCTGTCTGTCTGTCTGTCTGTCTGTCTGTCTGTCTGTCTGTCTGTCTGTCTGTCTGTCTTTCTTTCTTTCTTTCTTTCTTTCTTTCTTTCTTTCTTTCTTTCTCTTTTCTATCTTTCTTCTTTCTCTCTCTTTTTTCTGTTAATCTTTGTCTCTTTTTTTTTATCTTCCTGCCTTTATGAAAGTTTCAACGATCGCCTTTTGTTGTGTGTTCTTCATTTCCGTTTAGTGCGATTTTTTTCGGATTCGTTTACTTTGTGTTTCTTCTTTTGTTGTGATATATTCTTTGATTCTGCTGTCTTTTTGTATATGATCTTATTTCTTTTAATGCCATTGTTTTCATCCTTTGTTTTTAAATTGCTTCAGTGTGTTATGTAAATCTAACTTATTTGTGTGCAGACTATTGGCCCCTTGCCTGTCAAGCAGATTCACTCCTTTTTTCAAGGAAAACCCCCTAATTAGTCACTCTTTACGGCTAGCTGGTTTTGGGGAGGGGATAGTGGGCATTTCCCCCCTCCCCCCAAACAATGGGACCCCAGAACCCACACAATGAATAATTTCTGGACAGTCAACTACATCTTAACTGCACGATCCACTAAAACCTCACCCCATTGTCAACCACATCTTTACTAAACTGTAAACCTAAACTGCACAATCAACTACACCTTTTCTATAATATCAACTAAATCTTAACTACACAATCAAGTTACACCTCACTAACCGAAAAATTCAAATGTAAAAGAGTCGAGGCTGAATTGATTACAACTAGCTGTAACGACACAGGCAGCTACGTTAAGTTTATTTGTGCTGTGTCTTAGAGGGTCCTACCATTCGACGTCCGATCCACTCTGAATAAAAACAGCAGATCAGACTTCCACCGTCTTATTGTATGCATAATGTATCTAGTTTGCAGGCGGGAACAAGATTTTATAGAATCTGCTGACATCTGTCACACAGGAGAGGGAATAATAATAACCTTTTAGAATAACTTGCAGGGATATTGGATCCTGAAACAAACAGAAAGGCTCCAAGACGAACAGATTATTTTCCAATTTATGATTTGAGTTGACTGATAGATTTTAATATCTAATTCTCTAGGTATTTATTGGAATATCATCGTGTATCAAGTTCTTTGCAGAACGTCGCTCCCACTAAGGCACGCTAAAAAGCCACTAAGTCCCTTCCCAGGTTATTCTGCATCGCTACTGGGTTTCCTTTGTTCCCTTTGTTGCAGAAACTACACTCATGGTTATTTTCTCTCAGAATCGCATATATTGAAATATTTTAATTTTAGAGAAACAATGATGTCTATGGTCTAAGTCTTAGAAATCAAGGTTCGTAATATTTTACAACTCTTCATCATTAACTGTGTGTGTGTGTGTTTTTTTTTTTTTTTTGTCTTCTGATTTCCATAAAATGTAATTTGTAAAATCAGTCACTTTGACTTTTTAGAAATGAAAAGTCTTTTCCACAAGGAGATTAAACCGTCTACTGAGGCCCATCCCCCACGACAATCCGTTGCGTCCAAGGCCAGCTCGAAGCCCCTTCAGCAGCTTCGCCCAGTTGTTTTAGTGAACATTTACACACTTTTCGGTGCAAACCTGTGTGCTTTGGTATATTGTTTGTGGAAGTAGAGCTAAGTCTTTTTGCGCGCACCTCAACGACGAATATTTCAACTGTGTATGCCTTATCTCCACTCAGACTGGCCATCAGCTCACCGTACTTCTCAAACTTTTTATATTTTATACTTGCATGTCCTGATATCCATTCTAGCTAAAACGATCTTAGAGCCAAAGTCCTTTTACAATAATCAGTCTGGGTGCGGAAATAAAACCAAAAATAAAAAAACAGGAGTGCCAAAAACTGCCAAATACTGCCTTTATTTTAAACCACTTTTGCGGTGTAGGCGTGAGGGGGGGGGGGGTTTGAGGGGGGGGGGGGGAGTCTTCGTGTCTGAGGATTAACGGCCGCATGGCTAGTACTGTTGCCACGACTGTGCAGGTGAGTATTTTATTTTGCCACCGACAGAAAAAAAATCCCCAGCGTTACCTAGGATTCGAACACGGGTCTCCCGCTTGAAATCCCATCGTTCTAACCGTTCGGGCAGCCTCTCATCAAAACCAGGAGTATTGTTAGTAGAAGAAATTTATGTACAGTAGAGTAGTTCATAGAGTAACCACTAGAACTGAGCCGGCTAATGAAAGAATGGCCTGCCTGAAGTCGGTAATCCTTCGTGATAGTAGTTTTAATGCCGTTTTATCCCGACTACACCAGCTTGTACTTTTCCGAGATTGCATTCCCGATGGGAGATTTAACTATCGACGGCTGTTGTTCAGGTTCATACAGTTTAATGCATGTGCACTCGATAGTGCTTGCCGCACGTTCGTCACTCTATCTAGGGACAAGAACTTCTCGGAACGTCAGTTTTGGGCTGTGTTTCTAGACGAATCATTGATCCTATGTTGTGAGGAGACAGCCTGTTCTGTATATTATCCGTTGCTTTATGTATGCACATCGCTAACTTCTTCTTTGTTAAGGTCATAAAATGCAAATGTCTGTGTGTCTACTCTGTAGACTGAAACGTAGGATCAGCGAGTACAGAGAATTCCACTTGCATTGTGCAGATAAACAGGAATATAACTACAGTTAAACAATCTATTCTTGGACTCACTTTTTCTCACACATCAGGAGAAGCGTCTTTTTTGGTAGTTATTATGACAGCATCTTAACCATGTGACAGTCTGCATCTCAGTAACTTTGACGCAATAGGTTGTTCCTAAAATTTCTGATACTCATAGTACCATTTCTCATTCGGTCTCGGAAAACTGAGTCGGCCGTTTTCCTCTGACATCTTATGTCAAAGATGTTAATTTTACGTAATCCTGCTTTTGATATTTGAGAAATAAAAAAAAAAAAAAAAAAGCTTTTCATTATGCCTGAGAGTCAGTCCTTGATCACAAATATTTTTCATGCAAAAACTGAATTCGAATTCACCACGACTTCCCTATGCCGGCATAGTTCTCTCTGTACACCAGCACAGCTAGATGATATCGTGCAGCCTATTTACCTTCAATCACGGGCATTTATGCTTCTTCTTCATTCACGTTAAATGCACCCACTGCTTGCAGGAACAGATTTGTATGTCTTTCACCTGTGCCAGATGGTTCAGTAATGTCAGTTTATGCGTGTTCACATGGATAGGCTTGTTTCTCACCCCCTCCCACCTCCCCCTCCCCCACTCGTTATTGATACGAATCTGCAACAAGGCTGAGGAGAAGAAAAATGCATGCATTTAGGGGTAACAGTGTCTGTAGTGCGTGCCATTCCACATACTGTAAAACAGAGACTTGCCTCTCATTTTAAAGTTCTGCCGATAAAACAATAGGTGTAATATTAATGAGGGCATGGGAAATAACCTAACGGCGATGACGTTAATGGAAAAAAAAAAAAATGATAGCGTGGGCAAATAGTTAGAAAAACAAATGCATCTCTATGATCTGATTTTGAGACGCAGACAGAAAAGATTTGTAACAAACTAAACATTTGTGAAGTTCCAGTTTCTTATATAAAGCAGAGTTTCTTATTTAAAGCACGGAAAGAACATTGATAAATCAGTTGTCATGGAAATTTACAGTTCAGGATATAGTAACTTTGTGTGTTTTTGTTTTTGGTGTTAATCATATATTGAATGAAGGATTATATGTGTGGGATAAATTACACACAAACACACACACACACACACACACAGATATATATATATATATATATATACATTATATATATGTGTATATATATATATATATATATATATATATATATATATATATATATATATATATATATATATAAATTTAAAGAAAAATATAAAAAGGAGATGGAGAGCTATGGGAAGAGAGAGTTTGAACGAAAGCAGAGATATTGAGAAAGAGAGAGAGAGAGAGAGAGAGAAACACAGCACTTGTTATAGGTATTTGGTCAAAGCATTTGTCGAGTGCTTCTGGCTGCTGTTTTTTTAAACCAGGTAAAAGCAAGTTTATTTGTTCAGAGACAAATTATGCTTTCGTGTATTTTCAGGGTATAGTGTTGTAATAGATCACTTAGGTAGGTAGTGTGATCATTTTCACTTTGTTTTTTCGTAGGCTGATCTATCCACCTACCTTGATTTCACATTCCAAACGTTTCGGTTTTTTCGTCTGGTACAGCATCACTAACTTCTCTCTCTGCGTTTCTCTCTCTCTCTCTCTCTCTCTCTCTCTCTCTCTCTCTCTCTCTCACACACACACACACACACACACATACTCTCTCTCTCTATGTATGTTTGTTTATCTGCATGTCTTTGTTCCTCCCCATCTCTCTCTCTCTGTCTATTTGTCTTCACAAGACACTCTCTTTCTGACTGAATCTCTTTGTCTTTATTTGTTTTTCTGTGTCTTCTTCTTCGTAATCATCTCTCTCTCTCTCCCTCTTTCTGTGTCCTCTATGAACCCCCTCTGTTTTTGGGACACAAATGTTTGGGACACACTTTTGGGACACATATGTTTTCAAAATACAGTTATTCATTCTAATATCAAACCAGAAAAGAAAATTAAGATACATACATAAATTATATTTTTTAAAATCTTTGATTTGTCTGAAGACAAATTTTCGTTTATGTTTCGCATATACAATATTTCCCAGATTGAGGTCATCATAATAATTTATGAGTTTCAAAATACAGCTTTTGATAACACCACTTCACACCATACGCCTTCACACTGCATTCGACAAGTTTGTTTGGACACAGTTTGAAATGCTCTGCTTTAAGGTTTCGACCCAGACTATGGTCTTGTTAGTCAATTGTACCATTCCGTAGCTATTTAAATACTAATATGTAAAATACATTAAATAAAAGAATATATTCCTTACTCTTCACTCACCTCCACTCATGTAGCTACATCGACATTATGACGAAATAAACATGTTTTGGTCTGGAACGCAAATTTTCACGTTTTATAGTCATTCTGGCATCGCTGAAGCGAAACAGTCAAGGAATATCCTAACTAGGCTGCCTCGTTTATTTATCACTTACGTTAACTATATAAATCGCTGTCCGTGTTAACAACAATAAAAAACCTTTCACATTTGAATCATATAATATTATAGAAAGCTTCTAAACAGCCCTAGATCAAATCAAAGCTTTCAATGGTAAATCGTATATTGTATATTTATTGTCGTTACTAAGCTGATGGAAGAGAACTTAAATCTACTGTCTAGGGTACTTACTGCTTTCGTTTAGGCCGGAGCGAGAAGAGTAGGGCAGTATGCTTTCGACACAATGTGAAAGTTCTGTGCCCAAGAGAGAAGAACTCACCACATAAGATTTATCATTTTCATTTGAGAAAAGTCAGGTTTACTGATTCTTTAATGCGTGCATGAATTGAAAGCAATTAATTATCTATCGGCTTATATTTTTGAGTATGACACTTGGACTTCATTTGTTTTCTTCCACGTGTCTATTTTGTTACCCCCGTTATCGCTCGTTTTTCCTTCTTCTCTCTTTCGACATGTAGATATCCGCTTCGTTTTACGGCTGGTTGTGTGTATAAACATGTACAGTTATGCAGTGTACATAAAAAATGCCATCTTTTGGAACAAACAATACTCTGACAAACTGCAGCACTTGTACAGCAATGCGGCCTCCTCCCATGCACATACGATGTTGTGACTCATAACTGATACAATTTCACCATAGAGGCCGGAACACCCCCCCCTTCCCCGCCCCACCCCACCCCTTCTCCAGCACACAATTTTAATAATAAAAATAAAAACAATTTAAGAAGCAGGGGCCCCTTCTCTTTCCACCAAATACAGACGTCCTCTTTATATGTGTTCATAATTCCTAATATTTCAAATAATGTTATATTAATTACTTTTCAGAGAATAACAATATTAATAATTGCGTAGGCGGACTTATTCACGTTTCCCGGCCCATCTACACACTTTCTCAATCTGGTCAAGGTTTAGGGCCAATTCTAGATGTTTTTGGGTCGTTAAAAGCTGTGTCGTCGTGTAGTAAAGAATATGTGACATCGGTGGTAATGTAATTGGAGATAAGACAACGTGACACCCCTCTGACGTAGAACAGTCTAGGAAATCATGAATGAAAGGTCAGCCAGTGTGTAGATGGACTAGGAAACCTGAATAGGACCGCGCAGGAAAACAAGGCTCAAACCTTTTTCAAATATATTATTATAATAATTCACCATTCTGAACAGAATAACATTAACCATTATTATTATTATTATTATTATTATTATTAATATTATTATTACCCAATTAAATACGTCTCCAGTGCGGCCTACACCCAGCTCATTAGGAAATTATAAGGAGGCTCAGGTCTCCATCCCCACCCCGCTCCCCATTTTTTTTTCTTTTCAATGTTTTTCTCATGGAGTCGCGCCTGTGCTACACATATCTCCATACCATACACTGTGTTCACCTTTCCATTCTTTACTCCTCTATCTCGCTACCTAATAAACTACTAATTCGTTTCCTTTGTTTGATCTTGCATACGTAGTTTCACCTATTCGAACAAGAGGTAGCGCCTTGTATATATATATATATATATATATATATATATATATATATATATATATATATATATATATATATATATAAACTATTAAATACATACGTTTGCAGGGGGCAACGCAAACAATACAGACATCTAGCGGCAGTGCATTTTACGTAGGTCCATTATAACACTCACTAAACGTTAACAGAAGAACAGCAACAACCAAAGAATACAGAGGACGCCATACTAAAAAAGCCAAGAAAACAAAACGATGCAGATTTCTCCAACCTAATATACACCTTGTTTTACTGCACTACAAATACAATGTATTTATCCTTACTGTTGCTGACATGCTCATGGTAAAAAACAACACCTCGTTTTAAGAACACACACATACACACAAACACACTCACACTCTTACAGACACCACATTAAACTAGCACAAATAAACAAAACTGCCGTGAACAAAACAAAACTGTTCATCCTCTTGATGCTCAGAATTGCTTTTACTTTGTACATACTAAGCTACCTTCCGACTGTTTCTTATGAGTAACATATCTCAGCCGTTTTTTTTTTAAACCACTTTCCTTAATTTCTCTCTCCATCTTTCTTCTTTAAGCCTTTTTCTCTATTTGTATTTGCTTACATAATATACATATTCTATCACTTTATGTCTTCCTTTCTCTTCTTTATATCACTTCTAATTACCCTTTTTGATGCTGGCATTCGAACAAACTTATCTTTTCGATCATTAGGCAACGCTTAGTAAAGAACAAAAACAGCGCAGAAACCAAATGGTAGCATAATATAAACAGGCCAGCTGAAACCTTCAATAAACGTTTAAAATTCTTTTACTAAACAGTAACCAGCAGATAGCTATAGCTGAGTTGTATAGCCTGATTCAAAAGTCGTGCCGTCGCAACAAATATCTTGAAAACTCCTATAGTGATCAATGTAAATTTTGCACGTTGTCTTATATTTCCCATGTCCTTATGATTTTATATTTACAGTTGCATGAATGCTACTGTTTTTTGAAAGTGGTGAATTTCTTTGATCTTTGCTGGATTAGGAATCTATGTACCCCTAAAATATAATATACAGTAATTGACATAAATCGTTTAGTTCAGCGTCATGGCTGGAGACTGGTTTGGAAATCATTTCACTTGTACAACGATGCATAGTGATTATTTTTGTAACTAATCCAACATACAATGAAATATTTATTGTGTTCATCTAACTCATGGAAGGCTAATGCAGAATATTGCTCACATGAGAGTGAAACGCCTATATGCTAGTTTACAATTATGTAAAAGAGATTATGACAGTACAGTCACCATTCAAAGTAAATGCGTTTGGAATTTCGCACGGATTACCTCCAAAACATGTGCAATTTGATGTTTTTCGAAGTTCGCATCACTTAATTTACTCCTTTAACTGTAAACATACTAATTGTACGATTTGAATAGGTGTCTTTTTTGTTTTGTTTATGGTAATAATATGAGGCAGAAAAAGCAAAATAAAAACTAGTAGTTTATTTAAACTATAATTATTTTCTTACAACAACAAAAATACTTACCTAGGAATAGGTGTTTCGTCCTTTTTAGGACACAATTTTTTGTTATTTGAAGCCCCACCCTGCCAGGGGCCGCAATATGGGCAGGCCATAAATATGGCCAATTGTCTGAACTCGGTTTCTGGGACCTCTCCACGGCGATCCTCATCCACATGGTGGCACTTTGTGTCACCGGGTGTTTATCGCTTGTGTGATGTCCTAGTGGGGTAGAAATTCAGTCAGTCAGATTTTCTTACAACGACTTTATTATTGAGAGGTTGCATGCTCAATTTCAATTACTCATATCAAACTGTTACTGGGTAATCTTTTTTTTTTAAGCTGAGCACGATATTCGGAACAAACTAAAGAAACTATGTTTTGCTGAGATAGAACTAATCGAAGAACAGCCTTTTCCAGTTCTGAACCAAAGTTATGTTGAAGATGCCTCGCTACAAACTTGACAATCTCTAGTTTGGCAAGTTTACCACGTGAACCTGGTCCTTGAGACGCATATAAACATTATGAGATGACATAAATGCTACTAAAGAAGCCTCAACAAGTCTACTCACACTCACATAGACGCACATACAAACATGTGTGCGCTAAGTGGCCGAACCATGTATAGTTTTTTTTTAAGTATGTGCTTGTGCTTGTCAGTTTGTTTTCAGCTTTTTTAATATTTTTTTTAACCAGCAGAATATTATTATTATCCGTTTAAACACTGCTTCGACCTTTTTTTTTTAGTTCTCTTTCATGAAAATCTGAATTGGGGAGATAGGGAGTTGATTTTTATTCCACTCCTACCCCCATGATTACAATGTAAAGGTATCCGCACACTCGCACACATATACATTTATGATTCGCATAGATTACTTTTACAGTAGCTTTTCATATCAGTAATTTCAATAAAAGAAGAGTTGCTAGGAGATTTTAAAACAATGAATATTCAAATTTGTACACATTACAAATTACATAAAAAAGTGACGAGTGCGCCGTCTAAATGCGCGGAATCATTATGAGCTTAACTTGTCTTTCACAAACGGTTCACAGATAAATAAGTAATTACATGTTATTTTGCCGCACGCAAGCAACTGATTTATCAGAAGAAGCAAAACAAAAAGCTCGGAAATAGACACTGAAACTGTCAAAATAGCCTGCCAATTGCAACCAAAATACAAAACCATCATTCAGCTAAAAACGACACATCAAACACTAGTTCAAATGGCGTCTACGTGATCAAACACGTGGTGTGATGAAAGTTCATTTAATAATATTTGTTTTATTTCTGAATTATGGCCAGAATATCTAAATCTTTGAATACAGCTGATTTATATTCGTTTATTGATTTGGAAAACTAGACCCATCAGTTATTATTGGATGCAAATATTCTTAGTCACAAAGGCGCACTTCCTAAAATGGTTGCGGGGAATTTTAGATAAAAGCCAAACCTATATCTCAGCTAAATGTTCACATACCCACTCATGCACACACACACACATAAACACACATAAATGTATATATACACACACATAGCGAAAGACAGAAGGAGACAGAGATTAGAGAAAAAGAATGACAGAACAGTTACTGAAATGAGAAACAAATTCATTAGGTAAACGTGGACACTCAAAAGAAGTCACTTGAATCAACGTTGACGAGAGAGGCCAAATGTATCAGACTGGATTTTAAAGATTATATCAAAACGATTGCTCAGGATAAAATGGACCGAAGGAAAAGACTGTAAACCATAAGTAATCTATAGGCAACATATCAGGAAATAACACGCACACACACTCACACACACACGCACGCACACACACACACACACACTAACACACACACATACACACACACGCACACACACTTACAAATGCCTTGCCGACTGGCGTAGGTAATGATACCTTTCCACTTTCTGCAACTGCGCGTGTTGACACCTCTCCATGCCATGACAACAGGCTGCTGAGAATCTTATCGCACTGTCTACCCCTGTTTTTCTGTCCACAGATCTCTACAGGTGGTCACAACATGTTCCAGTTTCACTCTTCACTCTTCTGGTAACATCCCCCCCCCCACTCCCCCTACGCAACCAAAAAAAAAAAATGATTACGACCTCTTTCTATATATAATACATAGACATGCAGTCTTCAAAAACGCCAACATTAAATAGGGCATTGACCACCTTGCACCCCAGATCGAAGGTGCCTTAGATATTATTTTTTAAAAAATCTTGTGGCGTTCAGACAATGGTACATTTGAAGAGATTGGTGTCTCACCAGTCTGAGAGCATTTACACACAGAGGTGGGGACAGAGAAGGCTTGACAGCACCAGAGTATTTTCCACAGAGATGGGCGTAGAGAAGGCTTGACAGCACCAGAGTATTTTACACAGAGGTGGGCACAGAGAAGGCTTGACAGCACTAGAATATTTTACAAAGAGATGGGCACAGAGAAGGCTTGACAGCACCAGAGTATTTTACACAGAAGTGGGCACGGAGAAGGCTTGACAGCACCAGACTGATAGCATTTTAAACAGATATGGGCACAGAGAAGGCTTGACAGCACCAGAGTATTTTACACAGAGGTGGGCACAGAAAAGAGTTGACAGCACCATACTGAGACTACTTTACACAGAGTTGGGTACAGAGAAGGCTTGACAGCACCATACTGAGACTATTTTACACAGAGTTGGGCACAGAGAAGGGTTGACAGCACCAGAGTATTTTACACAGAGGTGGGCACAGAAAAGAGTTGACAGCACCATACTGAGATTACTTTACACAGAGTTGGGTACAGAGAAGGCTTGACAGCACCATACTGACACTATTTTACACAGATTTGGGCACAGAGAAGACATGAAAGCACCAGAGTATTTTACACAGAGTTGGGCACAGAGAAGGGTTGACAGCACCAGAGTATTTTACACAGAGGTGGGCACAGAAAAGAGCTGACAGCACCATACTGAGACTAGTTTACACATAGTTGGGCACAGATAAAGGTTGACCGCTCCAGAGTATTTTACACAGAGGTAGGCACATAAAAGAGTTGACAGCACCATACTGAGACTACTTTACACGGAGTTGGGAACAGAGAAGGGTTGACAGCAACATACTGAGACTATTTTACACAGCGTTGGGCACAGAGAAGGGTTGACAGCACCATACTGAGACTATTTTACACAGATGTGGGCGCAGAGAAGGGTTGACAGCACCAAACTAAGATTATTTTACACAGAGTTGGGCACAGAAAAGAGTTGACAGCACCATACTTAGACTATTTTACACAGAGTTGGGCACAGACAAGGGTTGACAGCACCAAACTAAGATTATTTTACACAGAGGTGGGCACAGAGAATGGTTGACAGTACCAAACTAAAAGTATTTTACAGAGAAGTGGGCACAAAGAAAGGTTTGACAGCACCAAACTCAAGAGTATTTTACACAGAGGTGGGCACAGAGAAGGGTTGACAGTACCAAACTAAAAGTATTTTACACAGAGGTTGGCACAAAGAAAGGGTTGACAGCTCAAAACTCAAGAGTATTTTACACCGAGGTGGGCACAGAGAAGGGTTGACAGTACCAAACTAAAAGTATTTTACACAGAGGTTGGCACAAAGAAAGGCTTGACAGCACCAAACTGAGAGTATTTCACACAGAGGATGGCACAGAAAAGCATTGACAGCACCGAACTGAGAGTATTTTACGCGAAGGTGGGCACAGAGAACCATTGGTAGCGTAGTGCGACACAAAATCATAGTAGTCCAAGCTATGATAGACATAGAAGAACAACTATTATCAGATACAGTTGGCGGTTCTTGATGTGGGTTCTTAACGGTTTGCAGGGGTTAATAAGGTCCCAGTACTCAGCATGACCTGTCACGTAAACATTGTGCGAAAAAAAAGTAATAGACAGTAGATCCTCAATGAGAATTCTATAGTAGTGACCTTACAATATGACCTTGGCCTGAACGAAATGCTGTTGCAGAGGTGGCATTACGCAATGCTTTCTCTCAGTATGGCCAACTATACCTGCATTTGATGCAAATCGTGTGGTTTTGTTAATTAGAAACAGCTGGCTCGCTATTATAAAAAGCTTGTTTCTAATTAGTAAAGTGTGAATCTTTTTTAAGACAACGGCAGGTGCACTGTAGCCCATCTTTGTTTTGAACACGAGGTTAGGGTAACCATGCGTATAGTTTTTACGTTAAATATCTTGTTGTTGGGTGTGTCACTGCTGTACCGTAAGCACACACACACACACACACACACACACACACACACACAATCTCCGGTATATAAACATTATTTGCGTGCCCAAACAAAACAGAATTAACAGTAATTGACACACATGTGGAGATGGTTTGGAAAAAGGTTTACATGTGCAGCGATGTGAGGTGATTATTTTGATAACCTATCCCGCACACAATGAAACATTTACAATTCACCGAAGAGTAATGCTGGAGATGACCACTTCAGAGTGAACACTTTTTGCAGCATGGGAAAATTTTGGCTACTTACATATTTATATAACTTTTATATACAGTAGAACATACTTCGAAAAATAATATATTTCTGTAAAACAAAAATAACGAATATTTTAACTGCTTTTTATTGTTTACTAACTGTGCCCTGCCACGCGTTGCTGTGGCCCCGAATGGTGAAATGGAACAGAAATAAAGTAGCTCTCACCTAACAGTGTCTGTCATAACCCTCAACCCCCTTCCCTCTCCCCTCCACCCAGTCATATCTCCCTCTCGGAAGGATTGAAAAATCATCCCTGGCGAAAGTATTAAAATAGAAATAGTTAGGAAATGAGAACTTGAAAAAAATGTTTTAAGCTCTCTTAGCTAACAGTGTCTGGCAATAATAATGTGAAGGTCGGTGTTGCACAGCCAAAGGTGGCTAATTGATTAAAAATAAATCCAGGCGGGCAACGAAACAAATATTGATTTGACCGTTGCTGGAGCTACGTCGTTCGTGGTTTGTGCGATTTTATGACAAAAAAATTACGCTTTGAGTCAGAGGCAATGTTGTGTGAAAATTTGAAAGCAATCGGTTTAGTAGTTTCCGAGTTTAGAACTAACGACATCGGAAAATTACCATTTTTATTATTATCGATACTGTGTGGTGTTGGTCGTAGGCAGTACAGTGATCCATAAACAATTTGCACCGTATACTAAACTTGAGGATGAGACACTAGGCAAGTTTTGGTTTTGTGGTATAACAAACTTCAGGATTCTGTATAAAGCAGACACTAGCCACGTTTGGCTTTTATGGTATAACAAACTTGAGGATTCTGTATAATGCAGAGAGACACTAGCCACGTTTGGCTTTTGTGGTATAACAAACTTGAGGATTCTGTATAATGCAGAGAGACACTAGGCAAGTTTGGCTTTTGTGGGTGTCCCTGTAATTTTTTTTTTTTTTTTTTTAGAATTGAACTGGTTGACTGGAGTTTGTCCTGTATATCGTCTAAGCTGATATTTCCAAATTGCTACGGATGGTGAACACTTCGGGTAACAACTGGGAGGTGAAAAACAGACGTTTAGGAAAAGGAGTGAAGAGATAGAATTTAGGCGAGTAAAGAAGAATTGAGAAGAGGTGAAGAGAAGAATGGATTGAAAGGAAATGAAGGAGGACCAAAAAAAAAAAAAAAACGAGGATAAGAAGACAAATGAGATTTGTAGAAGAGGAGGTGATTTATGTTACTCGCGTGTCTGCTTATTGTCGAGGCCCTATTTTAAAATCTAGAATAGGAAACAAACCACCTCTTGACTTTAATGATGATTTTTCTTGCAGATTGGCATGATCGCTGCACTAAATGCTCTCTTAAAATTACTCATCTGTTTCAAACTCCCCCTCCCTCCCCGCCTCCTCCTCCCTCATTATTTTTTGTTTGTGGTTTTTTGTTTTGTTTTTTGGGTTGCTTTTTTAAAAAATATTCAGAGACACACACAATATATGTTTTTTTAAAGGCAAGTTTATTGCTAATATACTTGGTCAGTGTGTTCATTACATGGCTGTTGTGTTCATTATTCTATACCAATATTGTATCATCAGCCTGCATAGCCCGCTGCTTAGACACATACGTTTCCCTTCCAGCAAAATATCAAATGATAAATAAATAGAATGTTATTTCTTACCTTTTGTTGTCAGTGTCAAACATGAAGCATGAGTAGAGCACATAAACAGAAAATAACTACACGTGAAACTGCTGTCTCCAAACTCCCCCCCCCCCCCCCCCGAAAAGAGGGACATGCCCACGAATACAACCAACCGTTAGAGAGAAGGTTGGAACACAGGAATGACACTAAAAGGGGTATGGCCATTGTGTAGGAGTGCAGCAAGACCAGACTGTATATGAAACCACCCACAGCAAAATATTTAGGTTTTCCAGTACTATTTAGCAAAATAAAATACTCAACTGTATATGGTGGTCCAAAAGACGTTGTGTAGAAAAGCTCGCTCTCCTACGAATTACGCCTGGCCAAATCAGATGGAGACCAAACCAAGAGGAAACACCAAGTAAGAAGAGGAAAGACATGCACAACTAACAACAGGGTGGAGGACGAGTGGTCTGAATCGAAAGGAAGCATCCAGCCCAGAAACGGCACAAATACTAGAATTTAGTCACGAAAGTGACGCAAATAACACAGACCACAAATATAGGCGGAGACTGTTAGCAGCCTCGGCTAGCTAGCAACAGTCTGAACGTGTTCGACCTTTTAATTTTTTTTTTCTCAAGAGGAATCGGAATCGGAAAACATCTTGGTGGAAATCGAAATAAAGACTAAGGAAGACAGACAGCCATGGCGTTGACGACTAGACGCCTGCCTGTGACTTAGAAGGTCATGGGTTCGCGTCCTGACGGAGCCGGACATTTTGTTTTCAAAAAGGACGTTGACTCCCAGATCGATCTAGCCTTGAATAGGTACCACATGCAGTCCAGGGAAGTAAAGGCGGCCGGCATGATGCCGAGCACATCACCCACCAAGCGCCGATTGGTCTATAAAAATATGTACTGTTAAAAAAGAAACGCATAGTTATCTGATGGCGCGTTTTTTATTAGTTTGTAAATAAAATATCGTACTTGGGTATGTGAAAAGCAGACTTGAATGTTGTTTAGCGTGTCCAGTGGACACGCGGGTGTGAATTGCGTGGGTTTGTGTAATCGTTACAATGCAGTGGTCAATTGTGTAAGATCATATTTGTGAGCATATCTCACGCTACTCAATTTGCGGTAAACACTATTCACTGCCTACGCAATTTAAATCCTTTAAAGGGATAACGCTACATCAAAAAGATCAGTTCATTTCAAGCTGTCAAGAATGGCACCTCTATCGATAAATTTAAGGAATATCGCTAATGGCCGATTGCAGGCAGGAGAAAGTTAAGTCAGGTTGTCAGGCGTCTCAACGAGCATCAAAGTACCATTAGTCGACTTTGACCCCGGTTCCAAGCCAGCGGTTTAGTTAAAGATCGACATCGCAGTGGACGACCCAGAGTGACAACAGCAGCGGACAATCACTTTATTCGGCTTCGTCACCTTAAAGACAGGTTTACAACAGCTTCCCCAACTACACAGGTATTGCCTCCAGGAAGTCATCTGTCTGATCAAACTGTTCGGAACAGACTGCATGATGTTGGACTTTGGGCTTGACGACCACACCAAGAACCTGTCCTTACGTGTCGCCACCGCTAAAATCGACTTCTTGGGCCAACATACATCGTCACTGGGCAAGTGACAATCGGTAGAGACGTTTTTGGTTAAGTGACGAATCTTTCTTTTTGTTAGCGTCATGATAGACGACGTAGCGTCTACCGTAGACGAAATGAAGGTTTAGCCCAAAATTGTGTTGATGAAGCTCTGCTGCACGGTAGTGGAGGTGTAATGGTGTGGGGGAATGATCAGTTACAACGGAAGGAGGCAGTTGGTGCACATTGAAGAAAGCTTGAATGCACAACAATACGTCCATGAAATTCTTCGACGACATGTCCTTCCATTTCAGGATGCCAACAGATATTTTTTTCAACAGAACAACGCCAGACCCCATTCTGCACAGCTGACCACGCAGTTCCTGGCTGCCAATAACATTCAAACCCTTTCCTAGCCATCCCTGTCTGAAGACATGAGTCCGATTGAGCACCTGTGGGATGAGCTGTAAAGATGTGTTTGTCGCCAAAACGTTGCTCCAGCCAGCGGTCATGATCTGTTTCAGGCACTCCAGGAAGAGTGGACAGCCATCCGAAAGGCATACGTCAGACATCTGATCGCTTCTATGCCCAGGAGATGCCAGTTACTGATCCATGCAAGAGGTTGCCACACACTAAATACTAAGGCCTACGCCTAAAAACTATCGTGACCCAGATGCAAAAAAAAAAAAATGTGTCAATTGATTGGTGGAACCCTAAGGTATTTTTGTGTGAAATTTGAGTAATTTCACTTTCTGCATTACAACGATGCAGAATATCAAAATTATGAGTATGGTTGTTACTTTCAGTAACTATGCGTTTCTTTTTTTTTTTTTAACAGTATAGTTTTGAACAAAGAAGACACAAACAATAGATTGCAAAAGACATAAAATTCACTGGGCTTCAACAATTTAACGAGAAACAGAGGACATGTGTATTATCTCCATGACATATTGTTGCAAACGCTATTACACTCATACTTATCATGTGTATTACTGTTCAGAGGAAAATATCTGCAGAAATGACATATCGCTCTTGTATTTCTCTCCTAAATTATTGGTATTCACTTATTTAATTACATATTCTAGTCTATGTTGTAGATTAAATTGGACATGTACAAGCAAGCATGTTTATAATATCAGTGTGTCTCATGCCATTGAATGTCATTGCGCAGTCACTGAAAGAAGCATAAATGCCTTTATCTAATCAGCATCTGGAAGTAAAAGACACGAAACTTAAGATCTTCAACTCTTGTGTGATTTCAGTGCTGACTTATGGTTATGAGAGTTGGAAATTAACGGTAGCTCTAGACAAAAAATATTAGACAGTTTTTGAGAACAAATGTTTTAGAAGAATACTTAATCACTGGACAGATTTAAGATCATATAAGCCAATAAGAAAAGAGCCAACCAAGAAATCAATGTATCCAATTTGTTTAAGAAGGTTCCACTGGAACTGTATCGATCATGCACCCAGAATCATTAAACGGCAGTGTACGTATCCATACGATTTTAGTGAAAACGTTTCAGAGTGTAATGTGTGACTTTACCACGGTTCAATTACTGCAGTCTGCGGTTTAAGGAAAAGGGAGGTGAGAGGGAGGGAGTGGAGAGAGAGAGAGAAAACAGTTGCTATTAGGCAGTTGTCCCAGGGTCACGCCGTAGAAAGAGAGAGAGAGAGAGAGAGAGAGAGAGAGAGAGAGAGAGAGAGAGATTAGGGCTCACCATTAACATTACCATTATTAGCAGCCGACAAATTACGGCTAAACTCCACGGATAAAACGACACGCATCAATTAAAAAAATGTTATTTAAACAGCTAACTGCATATTCGTTACACGACTTCGCTAAACAATGCAAGAATTTGTTGGCTGTTCGTGATTTTGCTGAGAATTATACTTTCAATTATTTGCTTTTGCTTTCTGTGCGTTTCGTAGTTCATATCATTGTCAAAATCACCGCAGGGTAATCTGAACTGGTAAGTAGCTTTCTTCACACCTGTGAATGTCGGAATTATGGTACTGCGTTCATAACCGATAGACGCGACCGCTAATAGCATTATCATTATTTGTCATTGTTTTTGATTTGTGAAATAGCATAAGATTTATAATGTAACTAACTGTACCCGGCCACGCGTTGCTGTGGCATAGTTTGGCTCAATTGAAAAGAAAGAAAATAGAAATCTTACTTCGTACATCGAAGTAGTCAGAAAAGTGAAAAGCAATGAAAACAGGAAAAATACACAATTTTACATTACGAACAATAATTGTTCTTAGTTTTTCCGCCTGATGAGTACACGAATAAATCAGTAGGTTTTCCGACGCGTGAACAGGCCACATATGGCTGTCCACGTGAAAAGCATAGATGTTCCAAACGTAGTCCACCACACACTTGTTCTGATTGTCCCTGTGATTTGTTGATGGTCATTGCAAAGGCGAATCGCACCGGAAACTGCAAGCATCTGAATTTAAATGGCATATCTGTTGGAATTGCGTTGCATTAGTATATCCTGGCTCTTAAATGTTCATGTAAAATTGTACTTACTATGATATTGGGCACTCAATTTTTTACTGACAGCCTGGTACCACTGCAAAGATGTGGCGGATTGATGTTTCTGAGAAGAATAACAGGCACGCCAACTTTCAAGGTTAAAACATGGGATAGCATACCTGGCAAACCAAGCGAATTAAAAAACTCAGTTAGATAATTGACAACCTCGTCTTGAATCATTACAGTATCGATAGACTTATACGTTGTCACTCCGTCTGGTAATGTGTCTTGGATGTTCGGATTCATGGCATACACATCCTTATTTTTAGCTGCTAAGATAGCACGTTCACTGAGCCACTGATGATTTATGTAATTCTGTGTGATATTAGGGAAAACTTCGTCCCATATAATGAGTTGACATACTTTGAGTATTTTACCCATTGCAGAATCATTGTTGATATTGCATGTTGGTGTCTCAGTGATATGCATATTTAAAGGCAACTTCAGTGCTAAATGCACTGTTCGGCCACCATCCAAAAGAGTTGCAGCAAATCCAGAAGATGTGATTGCCAGTGCAATATTATTTTGTGACCGTATGGATGCCAAAATAAACGAAATGAGAAAGGTCTTGCCTGTGCCTCCGGGTGCATCTATGAAATACAATCCTCCGTGTTGTCTTATAACGGCATGCATAATTGTGTCATATGCTATACGTTGTTCTGGAACCAATTTTGAAAGATTGGTTTGAACAAATGTACCTAATTCAGTGACATCAAAGTGTGTCTCTCGTTGCAACTCACGATCGAAAATGTTGTTGTCAGATCGTTCTGGTGGAGCCAGTCCCAGCTGAACCAGTGCTTTATTAGTTATTGCCAAACATATGTCCTCAATGCAAACCAATGCCTCGTTATATACATTTGGTGTGAAATGAAGGTCCTGATCTTGCTCCGTTTCACGACAGCGATGTAGGATGTCTTCACTCATGTAGTCTTTGTATTTGTCCCAAAGCTCTTTTGGATTGGATGGGAAGCAAGTTGTTAATATTATTGCAAATAATGTGCGTATTTGCTGTGGTCGAGCAGTATTCGAAGCATCAGCGAGTGGTGTCCAAATGTGCATCATTTTCAAGAAGATTTAATTCTTGGCAAGCTTCACAGTAAGTAGCACATACTTTACCATAAACTGTTCTCAAGCCCTGGAAGGATGTCGGTCCCCGTTTGTTGATTGAAAGTAACCGCAAGTAAAAGCGATTTTTAGGATGAACAGTGTACAGACGGCCTAAAACATCAGTAGAATATAAATTAGGATGTCCGTCAACCGCTTGACGTTGCTTGCAACGTTGAAACTTTTTAGCTGATGCATTCCACGTGTAGTATGTTGGCAGGTCAGAGTAAAGTAGTGTCTTTGCAAACATATCATCTCTACACAATGAGAAAAATCAGTTAACGTGGTTGGCGGTGGTAACAGTGCTCGTGCATGTGCATTTTCTGTAGTGAAGTACACGCGCTGTCCAATGTCAAGGTGCACTGCTAAATGAACAACCGCTGGATGTCGTTCATGAATTGGAAATGACAAAATGCGCCATACCGCTTCATTGCTACTAATGTAGCGCCCCAGCTGATATTGCTCGATTTCATCGATAGATGCAGCTGCATGTCCCACTCCAGATAATGATTAATGATAATGTGTATATATTTATCATTGCGGGATTTAAGAAGTGGTGCACATTTGTTTGAAGTAAACAAAAAACATGTACATACTGGTTTTCAGTCTCACCTCACGTTGCTCGTCTGTTTCTGAAGCAATTAATTCCCTTCTCTTGCGTGTTTTAGGTGTAGATGGGCCAATCGCTTGTCGTTTGGGAAGCATAACTGCAAATTATGTGAGCGCTGATCATCAATAGCTTGTTCGTTCTCACGCACTGAATGAAATATGACTTGAAGTATCCCTGAAATAAATGAAAATATGAGCATGAGATATCAATCTATTTTGACTCAAGAGAAAATGCATAGAAACTGGGCGGGAAATAATAAGAAAAGGCGGTATATAAGACAATATAAGAAAGCCAACAAATAATGTGCATACATTTATCATTGTGGGATTTAAGGAGTGGTCCACACATGTATTTGAAGTTTTAAAAAATGTACATAATGACTGATGTCACTGGAAATAAATGCGCTCACCTGTTGAGATATTTCTAGATTCTAACACTGACCTGAGACGGAATGTCATGTAAATTTATATAATTCTTTTGAATAACAGAAGAAAGCCAACCAAAACTGTTGTACCCATGAGTATGAGAAAGATAACAGATAATGATTAATCTTCTTCTTCTTCTTCGCGTTCACCAGCTGTACACTCTGGCGGAAAGTTCTGGTTGCTCGTCCACTACTGAACTGCAGTCCTGCTCCAGAACCTGAGTGTTGCGTGTGCATCAGTTTTACAGATCTCATTCTCTTGAATACAGACTGTTGGTTCCTTGCCTCTCCGGCAGATGCACTCCGACTTCGAAGGAGGCTCCCCAATTAGTCGACTCTTACGACATGCTTTTGGGGAGGCAGTGGGTCTATTCTTGTTTTCCCCACAATGGGACCCCGGAACGCACACGGGGAATAATGAATAATGATAATGTGTTTTTATTAATCATTGCGGGATTGAAGAAGTTGTGCACACTTGTTTGAAATAAACAAAAAACATGTACATACTGACTAATGTTACTCAAATAAATGCTCTTACCTTTTTAGATATTTCTAGATAACACAACTAAAAACCGCAGGCAATTGTTTTCTTGGTAATAATGTTGCGGGCCGATGTTGACGATGGAGCGCCACTACTGCGCATGACGGGTAAATCGATCGTACATTTGCATTAAGTAACGTGGCTATAATTAGATGTCACTAAAAATTTAAATATTAGGTTTAAATATTTTTGCTTCAATTGTCGCAAACTATCTCTAACAATGACAGGTTAAATTTCAAACCATGATGGGTAAACATTCGATCAAAACAAACATATCCTGAAAATTTCAGCTAAATCGGTTCAGTAGTTTCCGCGTCTATAGGCTATAAACAAACACACAAACATTGATTTTTATATATATATAAACATGCAGTATTTTTTGGGATGTGATAATGTTTTTACGTTTGCTTGTATCTTGGCCAGGCAAAAGGAGTTTTTTGCTGGACACTTTGCTCTGACTGCAATAGCCATGATTCCCTAACTCCTCACACTCGAGACTTCCCAGATCCAACTGCTCCTAAAAGTGGTAAAGGCAGTTGGTTAGTTTCCAAGTTCCTCTAGACTATGTCTAATAGGAAGAATTATTCTGTAGTCTGAGTGAACTTTTCAATATTTTCTATTGATCAGCGACGCCATGAAAATGGATTTTTCAGATCAGACAATGCACAAAATCTGTATTTTATTTTTGCATTGACCTTTTTCCTTATCGCCTTCAACTCGCTGCGTGAGCACACGACGACCTATACATTTGTGACTCTTTCTGAAACGGTATTGGGGGAAATGGCTGGGAGGGGGTGGGGTGCGTCCTGTCTGGCTATGCACTTCACAGGTCAGTATGATCCAAGTCAGCATGCATTTGCGAAAGGTTTATTTTCATCTAGCACATCTCTTTGAGTTGTTGTCTACAGTGTTATGAGTGAGAACAGTTTTTACAAAAAGGACAATCTACTAAACGGGAAATTGTCTAGGAAAATCATAAACGGTCAATAAATATTGGGGTTACCTGACCTGTACGCGACATTCTTTTTCATATCACCATAACCTAATAAAATAAGATACCCGTTCTGTTGATCGAACAGCTCAATTTCCGGGACCCGCATAAAGGTAGGCAGAAAAACAGATCAATTTCCGGGACCCGCATAAAGGTAGGCAGAAAAACAGATTAATTTCCGGGACCCGCATAAAGGTAGGCAGAAAAAAGTGGAGAAGGGAGCTAAAGAGCGAAGTTCAAAATAAGGGTAGGACATGGGGTAGAATGAATGCAATCGCGATGAATAGAACGACATGGCATAGGATTGAACGATGTGGCACAGGACAGAACGATGTGGCACAGGACAGAACGATGTGGCACAGGATAGAATGACCTCTAGCATATATGATGCTAGAATCCATCCATTCATCTTACAATAATATTTAGATATGTGCTGAGATTTGAACAAGGTTATGTTTTTTTTTTAAATTGTCTTTAAAAAAAAAAAATTTATTGGCTAGTTTACTTGCTTGTATGCTTTCCTACCAAGAGTGTATTGAATTACCTGGGCCCATCTTTGTATTGGCCAACTCTTGACTTTTCTGTTGGAACGTGCTGCCTACCATTGTTTTAAAAAAAAAAAAAACATATGCGATGGTAATCCCGGCAACATGAATGGATTAACAGTTTGTCACTGGAATATTTAATCGTCTCAGCTGCAAGAAATCCGACAAGAGTTTGCACCGAGACTAAAAGATGAAAAATAATGCCTCAAAATAAAACAGAGTAGACCACGTAGCTAGTAATCTGAGCAAAACACCGAAGATACAACATCTCAAGTAAATAATTTTTGCGATCTAGACGAAATCAGAAGCACATATTGTGATTAGAACTGCAATGACAGCTTCAGGCTCTCGTCACTTGCAGCCTTCTCAGGCACACTGACAGATAATTCAACATTTCGAGCATAAAACAATGAACGCCGAACACGCCACACAGCTGATCTTTGCGAAATGTTTATTGTCTTTAATATCTGTTTCTCGGCCAATGTACTTAAAGGCAGTACTGCCTAGGGCGACCAAAATGCAGTCACTTATAACAGCATGGGAAAATGCAGCCATACCTTATACAGGATAACGAACCTCAACACTTCTCAAAAACGTAAGCACTTCAGACTCACAGCTGCTCAGATCGACAGCAAAACAACGTCAGCCTCAACTAGATATCAGACTAAACATGATGACCAGGTTTTCACGGGACTTGCAATCAATTCTTGTGTAGACATCCACTTGCTTGCCGATTCTCTCAACGTTCACTCTTCCATCGCCAAACACATGGTTCCCGGATCGAAAAACAAGACTTCTCGATCATTCCGAATTTAAATAATCGGTTTCCTCTCACGAGTTCTCGAACATACTTACACGTAATTCATGCTTTGTCTACTCTCGTACGTTTGAGCCTGAAGAGAATGAGGCACTTGAGTGTAACCAGCGAGTCTGACCGGCTCACTACACTCAGAGGAAAGGCAAGACGGACATATATCCAGATTGTGACCGGTACCATCAGTATTGTAACTCTGCGCTGGCTGCTAAGGATGAAGACGCAGCATGCATGGGAATGCACAGAGTGCTGTGATGTCAATTCCTGACTCAACTCAACTCACCTGGTACGTTTCAGCCAATTTGCACGCTTGCCCAGAGTTACTCCTTATACTTCGTACTCGATACCATTCAACCAAGTTCAAGCACACAATTAATATTTTGTATTTCCCCTTATTTATAAATGCAAACACTAACAGGGAGAAGAGGACACATTACAAGAGTCGAAAAATTACAATAGCCGACTACACTACGCAGATTTAGCCAAGAATCATCATGCAGACCACATTACCCACAGAGTGCTGATGGTCTGTAAAAATATGGGACGCTCTGCCCATATGCCCGATGCGCCGAAAGGCGTGAAAAGGGAACTTTACTTACTTTTTTACTTACTTACATCATGCAAAGGGCTTATGCATACAATTTAGGCTGCACTTTCATTTTTCCACATCCTCAAGGGTTCACTGAAACGCAACACAACTTTTCACCCCGACTCAAAAACAGCCCAAGACCCTCGGCTACAAGCCCACAGATCTAGGGTTTAAATCCGTACATAAACGGTTTTGTCCACATAGAATTAACCTCAGCTCCCAGGTCCACAAAGCCTATAGTGGGTGCAAAGTAATGTCCTTGGGAAAAGAGTGTCAGTTACCTATAAACTTTATAGGTCTAGCACTGAATTCCCGATTCCCCAAAGACTTGAAAGGGTAATGAACCTTTTTCTACACCTTCAAGTGTATTGGGCGTATAGTTCTGGACTTATATTTTTTTGACCAATCGGTAATTAATGGGTAATGTGGTCAGCATCATGCCCGCCGCCTTTACTTCCACATGACTATACCTGATACCCGCTTAAGGCTTGGTCGACCTGGGAGCCAAGTTCATTTATAGGTTAGTAGCGTATCCTTTACAGGACGTTGCAGAACCAACCCCAAAAGCCCCTGGCTGTTGTGTGGTTTTTCTAGGCAAATTTACGTCCAGTAGTTTGCCATGGCTTGCTGGACGGTCGGTTTTCCTGATACCACTGTCGAAACCAACGCAAGGCGCATGGCCCGCAGCTAGGATCAAACCGGCATCTCGGCATTACGAAGCGTTCGCATCGACTTAGCCACAGAGCCGACTAGTTCATTCAAAACAAAAAATTAAAATAAATTCCCGGCTCCATCAGGACCCCAAGTGAGAGTCTGGCCACTACACCACTGCGGCTCCCACCTGTAAGGGTCTTTTACTCTTTTCTTTTTTACAGAGACAACAAGGGGTCTGGTCAACTGTTCAAAAAGCATCTTGCACTACACCATTTTTACTTTTATTTTATTTAATTCCTAACCGTGGCTGAGCCAAGTCTGTTGGAGTTGGGGAGGGGGTGAGGGGGGGGGGGTGTACTTCATAACCTGTAAGCCACTCAGCCCACCTTGAAGGTAGAGCAATCAGTGTATATCTGCAACATGCAACGAGAAAATAATGTAGTACATAAACAAACAAAACGCATTCTTCCTGGCAAAGTAACAATGGATACCTATTGTCGGCTGCTAGTTGTTGCTTTCTGTTGGAGATAAGTAGATAGCATAAACATTTGTGTTATCTTGGCACCGTATTGGTTTCTGCAGCATTGTGTAATTTCTGTCACTCGTCGGTTAACGGTTCTTTCTGGTCGTGTCGTTGTAAATGGAGCTATTTGTTTACACAAGAAAGGCGTATCTAGTCGGTTGCATGGTATGTTTCATTTCTCTTTTGTCCAGACTAAGAATTTAGGTATGCTGTGTCCGTTTCCAGCTTGGCTGCGTTATTTACGTCTCTTGTCTGACACTCTTAATTCCAAGCAATATTTTTATAAGGACTGGATTTCCTTTCCTGTTTAATAAATTTACTCACTCTGCTAAATTAATTTGTTTACTAGTTTTAGTGACTCTTTCGTTAACTTACTTACTTTACTTTTTACTTTTTCCTTCCACGTATGCCGCTAAGCGTTGTGGGGAGATGCAAGTTCCTGTCATAAGCAAGGCGGGCAGCTAACTCGTTAACGATGCATAATAATTCTCATTATTTAATGTTTTTTTTACTTCTTTAATATATAGACTGTAAATAATCTTTTGATTATCTGACCACTGCTTCTCTGGCCCAGTAACATCTATCAGAAAGCTTATTTCGGTACTTAACTTCTCCGTTGACTGAATTGTATACATCTTTCGCTTATAGATTTGAGTGACTTGCAACATATGCAGATTTAATTAATTTTGTATATCCTTGTACACGATATTCACAATAGTCTTTTTAAAGAAACAAATATCTACTACGAATAGTCTTTATACACTGTTATTACTCTGTGAAGTATTCTTATAAAAAAAAAAGTAAAATAGACCAAACACATTTTATGTGAGCATATTTAAAAAACCACTACAAAGTCCAATGCCCTTTTCAGTCACTGATGTTTACCCAAGCTGATAAAGATCCGGTTGGAGATTCCAGGCGTTAAGTGCAACTTGTTAGATTTCTCAGTGTTGCTAGTGTATGGGGCAATCTCTGTAACATATTTTACCACTTGCAACAAAGAATGCAGTTTGGCTGGGGAAATAAACCCAGGGAATATCCGGATCAGACAGCGGTGACGTCAATAATGGCGTTGAAACTCGTGACAAACTGTAATGACCAAAAATCGCAGACGATGAGGCGCTGAGCGCAGAGATCTAATTTCTGCAATGTCGCTTATGTGCTTGAACTGATTATATTTTCCTTCCTTCATTGTTTCCATTGGAGCTCGTAGAATTTGTGTTTATCAGTTGTTGGGTTTATCTCAAACTAGACATGTCGAAGACAAACAAAACATTGAACACATGGATCAGGGAGGTACTCCACGAAATTCCCACTTCAATAATTTTCTAAGGGATATAATCCTAGTTTACAAGCGTAATAATAATAATGAAAAAACTGATAATATCTTTTTTTTAGTATCCAGAAGCCATCAGTTGTTAACCCTTAGGCTCGGTATTATGGATATCGCAACCCATTGGCATTGATTCCATGATAAATACCGTAAATCTTGGAGAAATGTGGCTATTCTGCCTACCAGCGAGCTTGAACCCGGACCACAAGGAGTTCGTCACCCGGTCACCGCGCAGTCCGGTTTTGCCAACTACACTAGAGAACCGGGCAGTAATATCCTTAAATCCTTAATGCCAAATGTATATATTTGAAGTTATATGAAATGTATCAATAAATACTTATGAAAAGCATTTGCACAATTGGTTTATGTAGAACGCCTCGCCACTTTACTTTTCTTTTGTTTTGAGAGGGCGGGGAGAGAGTAAGGTTAAAGAGCTTTGGCCGCCAGATTATAGTGCTATGTCTGAAACAAGGTATGTTCTAACAGTGCTAAACTGTTTTGTTAAAACAGCATGGTAAACCAACTATAATGTACTTATGGGCACCCATAGACGTAGATGCTAGATGTGGAGAGAAGAGGGCATACTAGAAAAAACAAAAGTCGACACTCTATTTACCATACAAGGAATCCATCCTGTCGCATCCAGATAATATCGACATCTTTCTGTAGATTTAAATATACATTTATGTATGGCCAGGACACTCCAAACGGGTAAATCAGAAAAAGTAACAAAGTAAAGGTCCCTTTTAAACGCCTTTAGGGCATAAAGGGCTAGACCGATATTTTTTTATAGATCAATCGGCACAAGATGGGTGATGTGGTCAGCATCACACCGGCTGCCTTTACTTCCCGGGACTGCATCCGGTACCCACTCGAGGCTGGGTCGACCTGGAAGGACAAGAGCCCATGAAGAATTTTTGGGTGCCTATAAATAAGTTAGCAGACGGGTTCTGGGGGTAAAGCAATGTTTATTTTGCTCAACAGTTGAGGCAGAGTTAGCAGAAATGAAAGGAAATATCAGAGATAAGGCCACTAGGGAAATAGCAGGAAAAGGAACATCAACGCAGCTGAAAAGCGTTCACCAACATTAGAAAACAAACGATCAGGTTTAGAAGAGTCGAATAGTGAGAGTATACTAACTGACTTCAGAGAGCGACAGAGGGGGAGAAAGTGTATGAGGAAGAAAGACAGACAGTAAATATGACAATCAATGATATATATATATATATATATATATATATATATATATATATATATATATATATATAGAGAGAGAGAGAGAGAGAGAGAGATAGTTAGAGAGAGAGAGAGAGAGAGTCAGTGAATGTGAGTAAGTGGGTAAATATGATGATGACGATGATGATAATGACTGGTTTCGTGGATGAGTGATGAGTCAACAAACTAGTGAACGAACTTCATTTCCAAACGGTCACGAATTCCGCACACAGATCAGTATTAGACTGTCAGTTAGTGAAAGTGAGTGAGTGGGTGGGTGAGTGAGTAGGTGGGTGGGTAAATAAGTGAGTGATTTAGTGATTGAGTCAATGAGTCGGTGAGTGAGTGATGAGTGAGTGATTGAGTAAGTTAATCAGTCAGTCAGTCCATCAGTGAGAGTATGTGAGAAAGAAAAGGAGATAAAATAAAAGATCGATCGAGCGAGAGATGGACAGAGAAAGATAGCGAGTGTGAGAGTGAGAGAGAGAGTGAGTGAGAGAGAGAGAGAGAGAGAGAGAGAGAGAGAGAGAGAGAGAGAGAGAGAGAATAACATCTGATAAAGCTGCTAAAGAAAGAAAGCCTGCAAGAGTCTGACAGTTATACCAGAGTGGTACAAGAGTGATGTTGTTGTTGGTTCTAGGATCACTCTTGAGAGGTTAAAAGATTCCCCGGACAAACAACTGATGGTATATCACACAGGCTTCCACAAAACTAGCGTGGCAGGGATGGGATCGCCCCATGCACATTCATAAGAGCATCATTTTTACTCCCATAGATCAGCCAAGAGATCTTCGCTCTGTTTACGATCTCACTATACTGGTCAGTATCAAGATGTATGTATAACACACGTGCTCTGTTTAGGGTTTGTGTTGGTAGATTTGATAGTTTTAAACTGACGCCTGGACAAAGACCTATCCTTACTCCTAGTTTGAAAACTGAAGACGAATGTTTAACATACACAACTATTACACATCTTTTGCTATTTGTTCACTGCAATCTGAGAACTTATAACTTGTTATCCAATCTTCTATGATCAAAGGGATAACACTTTGGTGTTCCTGAATTTGTTTTAAAAAGAAACCATATCTAGATTAATTGTTTTCTGATGTTTTCTGTAACTAGAGAAAGTCTGATGTTTTGCAGCTAAGACTTTACTCGCCACAAACCGACTTTTATTATTCCTAATCACGTATTGGAGAATGTTAAGAAAAACAGAAATTATACGACCTCATGAAACCAAGCATCGTGTGGGGAAATTCACTCAAATTGACAATTCTATGGTACCTTGTTCTGTGGCTTTACTGGGATATTTTACTTAAGCAGGCCACCTAATAACAAGATTCCTTTCCATCGGAAACAGTCTGTCTGCATAACTCAGTTTCTGGAAATGTGAGACAGATTTTGATTTGTTCCTTGATTCTGAAATTGGGAAATGTACCTTAATTAATGACGGTCGCCGAAGCAATCTTTCTCTACATAGAACAAGAAATTAAACCAGAAATGACGATAAATGAAACACATAACCCATTCTTCGCTCTCCATCACATACAATAGCATGGATTATAAAACAATGGAGATAGTGCCTCATCCGGCCTCGAACATATGAGTCCAGACATTTCCCTGGAATTATTCCGGAAAGCGTGTCATGTTTTCAGAATATTGTGCGTGTGTGTGTGGGGGTGGGGTGGGGGGGGGGGGGGGGGGGGGCATAAGACCGGTTCAAAAATGTAATGGTGATAATAGTAAAAACCAATAATAATAATAATAATAATAATTACTGCAATTGCACAATATACAGTAAGTCACTACACATTCTGAATATTATCAAACGTGGAACACATCCTTAAATTAGAACTTCTATACATGGTTAGGGTGATCACTTAGCCTGCCAAAAATGTGTCGGGTAAGGATTGGGGGGGGGGGGGGGTAGGAGAGGGCTGATTGGCCTAAACTTCCAGGCTCTGGCACTCCTGCATGCATTATTTATATTTTCAACAACAACAACACAACAACAACAACGTTTAGCATGTGATCATGTGCAGTAAGTACTCTGGATTGTTAGGTATACACTTTCTGCCCGTGTTCCAATGGTTATTTTATAAAAATGGAAAAGAATTGACCATTATCACTAGGCACTACACAACTATTATGTATAGTCTTGTGCAGTTTCGTATTGGGTCCTCAAATTTCAGGGACCCGTGATTTCACTTATTAAATCTTTCAATGACACAGGGTCCCAGCTAATGTCCCAGGAAGTTAAAAATGGCAAAACTAAATTCATAGGTATACTATTTCCAGAAGGGCTAAATATACAACCCTTGTAAGAAATAAATATGTTGTCAGAGGTCCGCAGAGTCCCTCACTAAACATAAGAAGTAAAATCATACATAACATGCTGGCTGGTACACTAAACGTGGATAAAACTCAATCACTATTTTGGGACTGAAAGAGTTACGAACACCTAGACTTTAAAATGCAATCCTATCTGCGAGTATAATATCGATAAATTCGATATGACTATATTTTAGAAGAGGATCCATGGCATACCTTACATAATAAGAAGGGCCTGCCGATCTTAGCTTGTTAGATACCTGTGGTCCTGGCCTTTGAGAAGACGACAAAGAATATCACTGAGTGATACAGATAGAAAAACAAACGAGGTCAGTCCTCATTGAGATTAATAGAACTCAAACTGATTAGAAAAATTACTCGATTCATTTGCACATATGTTTTCAGCAGGAATAAGCTCGAGAACCTAGCAGCTGCCAAAATTGCTGGAAAAGAGCAATAGGGTACATGAATGGCTTGGCCATATGGATAGAGCAGAAATGATAACTGACCTGGTACGTAAATGTGGTGATCGTGTGAGATGACGACACACGACCGCTAACGTTTGTCGGCATAGCACTTGATGATGATGATAATGAGGATGATAATGATGATGACGATGATGATGATGACGATGATGATAATGACTGGTTTAGTGGATGTGCATTCGCCACCGTTTTCATTTGTCTCCCCTCTCGCTGAGATTTTTGTCGTAGCCACACCGCTCTGAGGTCAACCTAGCTTCTTAAAAAAGGTACCAGAACATTGTCTGAAAGGTTAAGTAGTCGGAGTGATACCATCCAACCTCACCTACTGGACGTGCTCTTCTCACTATTTTCCATGCCGTTTAGCGTTGGTAGTCATGTCTATCTACAACTTTCTGTCTCATAAACTTTAAATCAATGCTGATACAGATGATCTTCTATGTCACTATATTAGAGTGTCCAGTCAAATCTCTCGGTCACCCTGTGGCTCTTTTTTACTTCCAACATTCTCACTTCCACATCCTGCAGTTCTCTCCTTGTCACGACATGACACCAAAAGGTGTAGACTGTCTTCTTCTGAACACGTTTAGTGAACTATCTGAAGCTTTTCAGCAATGATTTTTAATTTGATTGTAGTTTTATTTTTGTGTGTGTGTGTGACTTTGTTATTCCTTAGAAGGACGCTCGTATAGACATTTATTTTGTTTTCATTATGACTACTTTCCTTGAGTGAACTCACATTGTTGACAATAGTTTTTCTGCTTCGGAATAGTCTTTACCTTGCTTTTGTTGATGTCATTCACGACTGAGAAAACAGAAAGGAACTGGTTTGATAATTCTTACTATAAACATAAACAGGCTTGCACCATTTTTCTTTTTGTTTTTGTTTAGAATCATTTTCATTAAATAGAGCAAAACTCACTAAGTGCTCCAGCTTCATTCTTTCGATCTCACACGGGTAATCACAGTTCAGAAACCCTGCTTCGTCATCATCATCATCATCATCGTCATCATCATCATCATTTTATCTTATTTTTATTACTAGCACAGTAAAAATTAAAATATCGTCTACGTAATTGTTTATTTTCTTCGAGTGCCTAGTGTCCTTTACTTATCTATATTTTGAATCTTACATAGCCACAGAAAACAGCAATTAGACAACAAATATAAAATAGCTCTAACCAAATCCCCATGTCAGGCTAAATCAGCAATAGTACACAAAACTCTAATGATTATTTCCTGTGTTTCCTTAACCTCAAGCCTGAGGAAGTCAATGAGATATTTAGATTTACACACTGGACCAAATCTTCCTGGAATGTTGTTATTAAAGACATTTGTCTTGAAAATTACAAAATTGCCGAGTTAACGATCGATAAAAGTCCACAGAATCTAACAAAAGGATACCTTTTTTTTCGCTGCCTGGTGTTCTAGATTTTTAATAATTTATGGATTAGTGGACTTGAATTTGGAAACTACTATAGGCAACCAAAATGGGTGATTAAACTGCCTTGAAGAGAAGTAAAAAAAGTGGAAAATAAGAGTATACGTTTTTTAGTATATATATATATATATATATATATATATATATATATATATATATATATATATATATATATATATATACGTTTTTTAATATATATATATATATATATATATATATATATATATATATATATATATATATATATATGATGTGAAATCACGTGTCTAAAAGCAGTTTTTAAAAGAGTCAGATCAAAACATCAACACCACAGTTGAGATTATTACCTAAAGTTAGGCTCGCACGTTAAATTCGCGTATATAAGAAGCATTGCAAGTACCGATCATTTCAGTTGCATTGTTAAAAGAGAAAAACTGGCGTGTTGTATTAGTTGGTAAGATCAACTGAGAAGGGCGAAGGAATTAGGATTGGTGGGGGTGGGGTCTAGATGATTTATATTTAGTGTAGCAAGTTGGCCTAGATAGATACCAGTACGTATATTAATATGTTCAGCTAGAAAAATGAGCAAGTGAAGAATCGATGCCAGTTGGTAAAGAAAATTATGCTGACGACAATGATGATCTTTCTGATTAGTAACAGTGCAACAGTAATCATGCTTATTACAGGATCTTCCTCTTCTCCTCCTCCTTTTCCTTCGAGTCCATACCGTGAGGCGTTGGAAGTCTTGTATATCTACAACCTTCTTTATAGTCTACTTTTAACCAACTTTAACACAAATCATTCTCTATGCCATGATGTCCCACCGTCCAGATATCTCTTCTCTTGGTCTCCCTCTGCTTTCCTTACCCTCCATCCTGCCCACTGTCCCGACATAATGTGTTTTCTCTCTCCGATGACATGACCAAAGAATGTAGACTGCCTCATTCTAATTAGTATAGAATGCAGTTACAAACACTGTTAGGCCTTTCTGCATGCTAAGCCACATGGTTATGAGACTGTGTGCCCAGCTCCCTTTATGTATGCCAGGGCTGTTCAACTGACTAAACTGGTTCGAATCTGGTCCGTAGATGCTTAATAAGTGGCCGGTTGATCATGGCCAATTATACTGTATTAATAATTTTCATACACTGGATCTAGAGCTGGTCAGTTGGTACTTCCAAATTTGGTACTATCTGATTGGTACTTCTAAACGTGGCACTATCTGATTGGTACTTCTAAACGTGGTACTATCTGATTGGTATTTCTAAACGTGGTACTATTTGATTGGTACTTCTAAACGTGGTACTATCTGATTGGTACTTCTAAACGTGGTACTATCTGACCCTTGGTGAGCAAAACTGGTACCACGCCCGACATTTTCGTACGGTTTATAAATTTTCATCATTATTTTAAATGTTGGCATTGTGCGCTGAATCCAGTAAGTGTTGCTGATGTCAGTAGTCATGACATTTCTCAGCTTTGTTAAAGATTAACATTAGAAAATATATATATATATATATATATATATATATATATATATATATATATATATATATATATATATATATATATATATATATATAGAACGGAGGAAATCTAATAGTGCAAGACCAACCACACAACACTGGGGGGGGGGGGGGCGTCAGAAAACATGTTGAGTGAGAAGTAAGTTGTGGAGAGGAAGATCATTTTCTATTAATATCCAAATTTATGCTTATTCTTTTGGCATATTCTCATTCGGCTGCAGCTGCAGAATGAGTTTTCTCTCTGCCTAGTAATATTAAGATTTTTTTGGGTTTAAATGCGCTCATCTTTGAATACTTAAAAAAACCCGCATTGATAAGATCAATAGTATTGCTTCATGACACGAAGTGCGCCACCCGGAAGTCACCACAACAAATTTCTAACAAATTTTGCTGGACAGATATGACACAGCAATGAACGAATGGTCAATATTTAAATTCTCATCAACTAGGTTAGTCGGTTATATATATATATATATATATATATATATATATATATATATATATATATATATATATATATATACACACGCACACACACATGCATAGTGTGTGACGCGCTCGTGCGCTTGCGTGTGTGTGTTTTTACAGTTTTAAACGTTTTTTTTTTCCATGAAAAACTTTTTTCGGTACCTTTTGTTGTGTTTAGATACTACAGCGTGGTGCCTTTTTGTAAGTTTTGATATTTAAAAAGAACATTATTTTTTTGGGGTCAATTTCTCCCTTCCCCCCCCCCCCCAACCACCAAAATTAATTTGGCAGCCATGACTGAGGCTCGGGCTACTGGCCCATGACGACCTTTTTTCCCCACCATTCTGGCCCCGGAGTAAGCTAACTGAAAATCCCTGTCTCTGTGCCATCGCATCACTGGCACACACGGTTTAGTAGACACGAAGACTGGGATAACCAGTCCTGTCTTACTTACAATATTGAAAAAGCCGCCAAAAGAAATTTGTTTTCCAAGTTAAAAAGAAAAATGCGCATATATATATATATATATATATATATATATATATATATATATATATATATATATATATATATATATATATATATATATATATATATATATATATATATATATATATATATATATATGTCGTCGTCTGTGGCTTAGGCGTTATGAACGCGCTTTGAAATGCCGGGGTGCCGGGTTTGAGCCCTTGCGCCTTGCGTTGGTTTCGACAGTGGTATCGAGAAGCCGACCGTCCAGAAAGCAATGGCAAACTACTGGACGTAAACTTGCCTAGAAAAACATAACAGCCAAACAATGCTGGGGTTGATTTTGCAACGTCCTGTAAAGGATACGCTACTAACTTTATATATATATATCGTATAGCAGGTGCTTTGCAGAACGTTGCTCTCTCATCGCAGTCTGCCTTAAAGAAACTGGTCTCTTGCCAGCTCTCCTGCCTCATATACTTTCATACTCAAGGAGTAACTAATATCCTGTGCCCATCTTCGTGTCATTTTGCCCCTTCTCCTCCTTCTGCTATAATGTTTTCCCAGTACGTCGCGCTTGATATGACCAACATGTTCTAGTTTCCGAGACAGGATGCTGTTTATTAGCCAATCTTCCTTGATGTTCAGATCTTTTAAGATGTCAGTATTTCTCCTCTTCTTTGTCCAAGATATTCTGAGAATCTTTCTGTAGTATTTCAGCTCAAAAGCGCCATTTCTGTTTCTTAAGGACTGGAAGACAGTCCACGACTCACATCCGTATGTTGCAACAAGGAAGATATGCGCTTTAAATTCTAATTTTGATCTCCTTGCTGGTGCTTAACAAAAGACCTTTTGGGCTGTTTAATTTTTACATTGCTATGACCATCCTCCTTTTAATTTCTCCCAAACAGTCTCCATTTCTATTTATTATAAAGCCTAGATATTCAAAGTTTGTTACATATTCACTTTCTTCACCATATATATATATATTTAAACTTAGCTTTTTTTCCCCATCTACCTTGTTAGTAGCGATATCTTTAAAAATGTCTGGCTAGTTAATGTTACACAGTCAGGATTGCAGTGCCATCTTATAACAAGACAGTCGCTGTGTGGATTCCAGGACCTCATATTGGACAAAGAAAAAAGATATAAAGCCATTGCCTACCTATCAAGCATGTCGTACGAGTGGACGAATTAGGGTTTCATTACAAGTTGGAGTCCATCTGCTACCAAGGAACCAACAATCTGCATATACATAAGACAGATCTGTAAAACAGATGTGCACACAACTCTCAGGTTTAGGAACAATATTAAATTCCAGATGTGGACAAACAACCAGAACTCTTCGCCAGAATTTACAGCTGATGAACGAGAAGACGAAAAAAGAGATAAGAAGGTAGCCATAGGAGAAAGTTGTGACAACTATATAAATTAAGAGTAGGCAGAGATCGGTAGAGGGATGTGTTTTAAAAACGGCACCAGCTAAGAGTAGTCGAAATTATAAAGGACATATAGGAACGATTATTATCAGAAGCCCGATGGGGTTGCTTATGTAGTATATCAGCTGCTTTCAAAATTCCCTATTTTCCAAGCGAACATTCCCCAGTAGATTTGTTAAAGTGGTTTTGTAGTACCTTCCCTACAATACGACTAAGACCTGAAGGATACGCCTTTGCAAAAGCGGTCTATCCTAGCATTTCCTTTAGGCAGTGCCAAACGTACCTGCACCGGATGCAGAACGTGTGGTTTGTTTTTAATTTCAAAATGTTAAATGCCTTGTTAGATTTCAGAAACGCATGTTTCTAATTAAGGAAGCATAAAAATGTAAATTCCGCAATGCATTTTATACCATCAATTAAAGTATTTTGTAAACATAGCACATACAAGCGGGGGTTGTAGGCGATCAATTACTTGAACATTATGTAGGGGCACAGCAAGAGGTTACTACACCAGCTGCTGTCCATTTCCACAGTGCTCACGTCCACCCTGTCTTAAAACACCGTGTACTTTTTTTTTTAATTAAAAAGAACAAGAAGAAAAAAACAAGGAGAGAAGAGGATAGGAAAAGGATCTCTTTGCGTGCACACGCTAACACACTACCCATGATATCCTGGACAATCGCCCCTATCACAGACTGGACATATGCAAAATGCAATATTGTCTAACATTATTTTGTGTGTTGTCTGGTTAGGTTAGATATATATAAATTTATAAATATATAAGTGGCACGAACAACAGGCGTATTTAAGCTTCACGTTTGTTGTTAGTCGTTATGGTTTGTTTCCCAACTTCAATGATAATGTCCATTTTGTTTGTATTCTTTACTTTATCGAGTAAAGTAAGTAAAGGGCCCCTTGTCACACTGCTAGCTAGTCGGACTTTGATATAAACCTACCTTTTTATAACTCTGAAATACTGATGAGGTGCAGTATTGTTAATCATCATCCTGATTTGCTGATAGGCGGTCATTATTGGTCTCCGCGCATGGTCACTAGAATCACCTATCATTGTAAGGAAGGCTCTTGGACCGAATATGCATGGGCCACTATTAATCTATGCAGTGCGTTATAGACAAAAACACAAACATAAAGTTAGTTGCATATCCCTACAGGACATAGGAGAACCAAACCCATAATTTTATGATTATATTTATGATTTCACTAGGCTTTCTGAAATACATAATTACAACAATTTGTCTTTTTCGTCTAATTTTGTTTGTTTGTTCACTTTCTCTTTTCCGCTTGGGGTGCTGTGGGAAATATAATATTCTGTAATAATATGTACAGCATGATTTCTCAGGCCATGATGAGCACTGATTGCATGATTATTGCTACGTATTATTAGACAAGTCGAAAATTATTAGCTGATATTAACATGACAACACTATATTTACTTCCACAAACTTTCCTAATGCAAATTTTAGCAGGGTCGAATTCACCGCACTCGTCGATCAAAAAACAATCCCAACCTTGATAGAGATTCGAACATATAACCACACAGCCAGTATGCAAGCATGCTAGCCACAGCACACCCGCAGTTCATTTCGATATGTATTCTAGTTGGCAGTTATTGTCCCAGAAAATTATACTTCTTCACGTTCTCTGTCTACAGTGCTGCTGTCAATAGCTTATGGTCAGAATGTTTGTATTCACCAAATCTGGCTTTCATTGACATCCACCCACTTGGATACAAGAACACAGTTACCTTAAATGACGAAATTCTTCCGTGGACTTTTCCCTAACATAACAGGTAATTTGCGTGGTATTGATGCTGTAATGTGTTATCACTGTTTCATCATTTGTCATGCTTACCATGTCATATTTAACACGCATGGGAATACCCCAATTCTTGACTTAACTCAGCTCAGCTCAACTCATGTTGACCATTTGTTACATGTTATCACTGTTTGATAATTTGTTATGTTTACCATTTGTTACATGTTATCACTGTTTCATTATTTGTCATGCTTACCATGTCATATTTAACACGCATGGGAATACCCCAATTCTTGACTTAGCTCAGCTCAACTAATGTTGACCATCTGTTACATGTTATCACTGTTTGATAATTTATTTTGTTTACCATCTGTTACATGGTATCACTGATTCATTATTTGTCATGCTTACCATGTCATATTTAACACGCATGAGAACACCCGAATTCTTGACAACTCAGCTCAGCTCAACTCATGTTGACCATTTGTTACATGTTATCACTGTTTGATAATTTGTTTTGTTTACCATCTGTTACATGTTATCACTGTTTCATTATTTGCCATGCTTAAGATTGTCATATTTAACACGCATGGGAACACCCCAATTCTTGACTTAACTCAGCTCAGCTCAACTCATGTTGACCATCTGTTACATGTTATCACTGTTTGATAATTTGTTTTGTTTACCATCTGTTACATGTTATCCCTGTTTCATCTTTTGACACCAAAGTCATATAGGCAGCTGACATTTAATTTGTTTTTGACCGTTCTGATGTTGTCACATATCACTCCTGTCGCGTGCCTGATTTAAGGATTTCTCCTTAAGAACCAACAGCACTCTGAAATAATTATGTTGAGTCGTTGGCTCGTATTGGTCTAAGGGATGCCTCGTGGCCAATATACGCTCAACTTATTTCAGGAGTAGGGCAACTCAAATTTTGGCACTACAAAATATATATTATTCCTAGGCACACTTGGCTGGACACCCCCACTACTATAAAAAGATAGCCAGGTTATGATAGTTTACTATCATAACTATGTTAACACAGATAAAACTTATTACTCACACAAACGTCAAAGCTAGACAGTTAGAATGGTGAAATAGGGACACCCAAATCAGCCATGAAAGTTTATGCATGTAATCAGTACAATATATACATCAAATAGTGAATAGGTGAACCAGATCTCAGTGGATGGAGCTTAATGCACAATGATATGACCCAGATATTGAAGCAGCCAGATTGCCTTGAAATGTACATGAATTCATCCTAGGAATCTCAAGGAGCTGTGGGAAGAGAGCATGATAATGAATAGGTGATCACTAAGCCTAGTTCGTAGGTCAATGCTCCCCTCAGTCCATAGTGATTCGACTGTAGTTGACTCAGGTATCTCTGCCTCTAGTTGATCAGGTACCAGATGATTTCCTCACCATCGAGGACACAGAAACTGCATAGGGACTCAACAAGTCTCTCTCACAGGTCAGGTCACAAAAACTGTCTCAGAGCCCAACCAAGTTCTTGAAGACTGGTGACGAACAAATTTGCCGGCTGCCGTTCCTAATTCCTATTGAAATCAAATGCTTGTCCGAACATCTCTCCGTGCATCTTCCTGTATGCTATCACATATGCATTACTGCAGTTTCAGTCTTCACCACCTGTCATGTGAGGATAGAAAGAGACAGTATGGTATCATGCTGAACGAAAAGAAGTTTTCTGAACCTGTGATATTTTGTGTGTGATATAACAGCATTTTTCAAGTATAACTTTCGTTACAGAATATTCGCGGTTTTTGTATCTTTCCTGCTCAAATACTATGCGTTCGTAGTAGCATTTCAGTAGACTGAACACCTAATTGTTTTTTATTTATTTTTTTTTTGTTGTTGTTGCTTTCATAGAGAGTAGGAAAGTATGATACGATATCAGTAGAATTTATTAGCTATTAAACAATGTTCCTAAACTTTATATCTAGTTAAGCAGCATTAGTTATCTTCATCACTTGAAGATAATACCGATTTGGGTAAGACATGAGATGAGAATAATTGCAAGGCTACTTGAACGCAGGCAAGTTGAAGTGCAGGAGAAAAAGAGGGAAGCAAATAGAAAATTGGTATAATGTTAATTGGTATATTGGCATAAATTAACTTGTATCTAAGCCATTCACTGTGTGGGCTCCGTGAACCATTGTAAAGGCCAACAAGAAAGCAACCCCCCCCCCCCCCCCCCCCCCCCCGCATCTCCAAAAAGCATGTCGTAAAAGTCGACTTATAGGGGTGCTTTCTTTGAAGTCGGAGCTCATCTTTTTGAGAGGCTAGGGACTGACAGTCTGCATACAGATATGTAAAATGGATATGCATGCAAATATCGGCTATCCTTAGAGTAACGGTCCCAAATTATCGAAACAGAAAATATACTCTAATAGGGCCTCAGTCACATCTAAATTGCAGACTTCTGGCGACTACTCAGATCCCGCTACGCGCGGCGTGGAGCAGGGTTAAACTAGATGGCTGGGACACGGGCAAATTAAATGAAGGAAGCTGCAGGAGATGCGGTAGCTGCTGCTCGTGAGTCCCAGCCAACTAGTTCAGCCCCGCTCCGCGTAGCGGCGTTTGAGATACCTCGGCGGTGGCTGTAGTCGCCGGAAGTCTGAAATTTAAGTCACTGGAGGTTCGCAACTTACATTTGACTGAGGCCCTGTTATGGTATATTTTCGGCCTCGATAATTTGGGACCGTTATTCGGAGGATAGCCCAAAAATCAAGTTCACAAACAAGACTAAATTACAGAGGTGGGCGAACAGTCAGAACATTCCACCGAAGTATGCAGCTTGTGAACACAAACAGGAAGAAGATGTCAGACAGGACTCACAGGAAACAGAAGGTTGCCAACAGACATGATAACAGACATCTCATGGCATGGACTATAATAATAAGAACATCAGCCGTCTGAGATGGTCTGTTATAAATACACAGTGGTTTAACTGCTTCTGTATCAGACAATCTTGTTTTAAATATTTAAGGAGATAACAGACCACAATAAACAGAGCATGAGTGTTTTCTTTCAAATAAAACTTAAACTGTGCTTGTAACGATACATTTTCTTCCTTGATGGAATTAGAACAACTACTAGACATCAATTATTTTTAAAAGTTTGGATGGGTGATATCGATTCTTAATTGTAATGTCGTAATGTATGCGTGGTTGAGTCCATAATCAGGGCAAACGTGCAACTTGTCAGAAGTGTGCCAAATGAAAAAAATCATGAAACTTGTGAGTAACGTTTCTGAGTGACCGAGAAGAGATGATTCAAGTATTGCAGTAATTAACAAAGTTCAATCTTGTTTTGGTTATGGTACCCTGAATGCCTTAGATGAATGCCTCTTCAGATCATGCGAATGCAATTGAGCCTCTAGCCCTTTGCTGAGATGAAACTTGGCTGTGACACCACGACAGTTTGAAATGGAGGCAATGTTGTCGGCTGTGAGATATGTTTTCGTCGAATATAGTTTTGAGGCAATCTAGAAGCACCAGTACAATAAGAGTTGTGAACGAGAGAATCAAATCAGGGTAACTATAGCCATTAGAAAGTGTAATGCAGCAGCAAGCCCCTAGATTTCAAACCCCTGGTACATTGATCGAGCGGAACTTTGTTCAAGTAATAAACATCCAGTTGTCACCTTGTTAGTGTTTCTCCGCGTTTTGTGTGTGTGTGTGTGTGTGTGTGTGTGTGTGTGTGTGTGTTAAGGCCTACTGTGTGGAAGTGGTTGTCTGTGTGTCTGACTGTAACAAACTAACGAAATATTTCAGTCCGGCAAAAGTTAATTGCATCTTGTGGTTGAAAGAATTGCGCACTTAAAATAAATATAGCTGAGTATAGACGCGAGAAGAGTAGAAAATGTAGGAAGGCGCACACAACTAATGACGTTTTCGTAGTGTTACTAGGAGAAACCCTTAGAGCTAGATTCGCCACTACACCAAACGACAGCCCCAGCCATTCCATCGGCCTACTACCAAGAAATAATAATAATAATAAAATCATACGAATTCAGGTGAGATTTATAATGGTAGGGAGTAGCTGGGATCCCCTGTAAGCCTTAGCTGTATCCTGAAATATGTTATCGAGATCCTATCATTCTATATTCTACCATTGTATAAATATTCCGTGACTTCATCAACCTTGATACTTGTCGGTTGGACAATTTACTAGTCCCTACATATTATAACTTTCTTTAGGCTACTATTCACAGTTAGGACTATACATTAGCGAACCCTCCTTTCCTCTGTCATCTTTTCTGAAAATATTCATTTGGTTTCCTTGCGTAAAGATCTTACAGTATAAACCATCATCCTGTGCCATGTGGTATCATCAGTTGGGTATACAAAACATTGCTTATGTTTATTATATTATGCAACACACAATTTTAGTAAAAGTCGTCAGCTGTGTGGGCATATAAGGTTGGCCTATGTTTATGGACCAAGTGGTACCTGGGCGTTGATGTGGTCAACATCACACCTGCTGCCTTTACTCCCCATTACTATACCTGGTGTCCATTCAAGGCGAAGTCGACCTGGGTCTGTTTGGACTTGAACTAATGACTGTCCAATCCGCATGCGAATTAGTGTTAACAGGTCAAGTTTTAAATGATCTTGCAAGAATTGTATATGTATAAAACAATATATTATAACGGGGTGGAGAGATTTATTATTGATATATTGCTCGTGGAGAAAGACAGAGTTTGAACCTTGCTCTTTCCCTTACTAATCTGAAAACACCACAAACACCGCAACACCTCCACCTGCCCCAGATGTGTCGACATAATTCTCAACACAAGGCTGATTGATGTATTTTCTCAGGTTCCCTGTAACCCTATGGATGGTTAACAACATTATAGAAGGAGATTCCGAAATGAACTGAAGACTTATGCAGATATCCAATCACTTCAATTGTTGCCGACAGTGTATTGTCCATACCACGGAATTCCGTGCTCAGCTTGAACGATCGTTGAGATGAGTGACGTTGATACATTGAAATGGTGTTTTTGTGTGTGTGTGGAATGATGAGTTAATTTCCTTTTGAGTTGAATAATTTGTTAAGATTATTAGTCAGCACTATATCAATACAATTGTGTGTTTTTTTTTTTTTTTTTTTTTTTGGGGGGGGGGGGGGGGGGGGGAACGCAAACATCAAAGTTACATTGTTTAGTATCAAATTTAATTCCTTGTGTAGACCGCGTGTTGTACGTTGTGATTTATTTGAGTACAATTTACAAAGTGTTGAACTTTGGTTTTCTGAATTTAGTTGGAAAAATAATTATGTATTCCATTATATTCCGGGGATTCACCCTATTGGTTTGATTGTCTGTATTTTTCTTCCTTTCTTTATGAACTCAGGGACCAATACAATTCCCCTAGACTTTCTCAATTCGAGCCCTGTAAATTATTAGGAAGGATTATAGGGGATCTGCAGGCGAGGAAAAATTCCGCCAAACTAGCGTTCCACACTGACCAGGATACACGCTTATAGCCAAGAGAGTCATTGCAATGATGTGTGTCAGCACATCTAGCTATATTTCTTTAGAATGCTCAAACCATTTGTAAAATATATATATAATTACATACCGGTGATTCTATGACACACTGTACGTTTTTTGGGACAGAAGGAACCAATAATACTCCAAAAGTACTCCAAAAGAGTGTGCGTTTAAGTGTGTGTTTGTGTGTGTATGTGTGTGTATAAATATATTTATCTGTTTCGCTTTATACATGTTCTCAACTACGCAGAATCGCCACATGCTCAAGCTTCGTGACTGTTTATCGTTTATTCAATCATCTATATACCGTGGAAACGTTTGTAATTAGAACCATTATTATCCGTATTATATTCTTTGCAGGTGCTGTTTCTTATTTAGCAACATTGATTCGGTATGTGTATGTATCTCTGCCACACGTTTACTCATTTAAGACACTCTTCTTTTGTTAGGCATATGATATTTTGTTAGCTGCTGGCTGGTAAAATAAACAGCACATGGATGCCATTCAAACATCGCAAGTGTTTGTATGGATTGCTTGGTGGCAATTGTTACTGACGTTCTCTTTTTCACGTCAGGCGGAAGACTAAGACAAGGCTTTTACATAGCATTTCCGGACATAAGGCTTCTGCATACGAACTATATCCGCAATGATCTCATACCTGCGAGAGAATACATGTGTCACATTAGCTCCGCAGATGTTCATGGTTTAAGTGACCGAACGAAAAAATTTCGACAGAAACTATTCTTCCATTAGCTAGTAAAATAAATACGTCCCTTCTATGGATTTGTTCTCAGGACACTGTATCTGAAAATATCGTTACAAACATTGCTCTGTGCACTAACGCAACACCACTCAGTGAGTAGCAACGTTAGTATCTTCAGCCGCCTCCACTCTTATGTTTTTAGTCGATGTTGTCTGTCATTGTTAGCATACCTGTCTACATCCTTCTGTCTCATCCACTTTCGATCATTTCTGACACAGATAATCTTCTATGCCTTGATGGCATGCAGTCTATCATCATCATACTTGGTCTCCCTCTGTGTTACCACCCCGCCAACTTTACAACTGTCAAGGTGTACTCCAATTTTCTCCTTCTCATGACTATAGAATGTTTACTGTCTCCGTCTAATGTTGATAATTAGTTCTGTTCGTGAGTTAATAACTTTCATGACTAGTTGATTACTCTTTTTATCTGCCCATGGTGTTTTCGACATTCGTCCATAAACCAGATGTCTGCAACTTCCATATAACATTTTCTCTAATCGGATGACTGTACATGAATCACTTCCGTGTTTAGGAATTCATTATACTCCTCATAAGAACTTTTTTTCTCCCCCTAATTTAAAAAAAAAATAGATTGTTTATAATGGTATATATGTAGTCAGCGTCTGTGGCTTGGGCATTGCGAACGCGCTTCGTAATACCGGGCTACCGGGTTCGATCCCAGCTGCAAACGGTTTGTCATGGATTGGTTTCGACAGTAGTACCGAGAGCTGATTGTTCGAAAAGCAGTGGCAAACTAGGTTAGTTGCGTATCCTTTACAGGACGTTGCAGAACCAACACTAACAGCCCCTGGCTGTTGCGTGGTTTTTTCTAGGCAAATTTACGTCCAGTAGTTTGCCATTGCTTACTGGACGGTCGGCTTTCTTGATGCCATCGTCGAAACCAACGCAAGGCTCATGGCCCGCAGCTGGGATCGAACCCGGCATCACGGCCTTACGAAGCGTTCGCATCGACTTAAGTGGCAAACTACTGAACGTAATATTTGCCTAGAAAAACCACAACAGACAAAATATGCTGGGGTTGCTTTTGCAACGTCCTGTATGGGATAAGCAACTAACTTGATATTCTGTTCTTTCTTTTGTGAAACGCTGCATTTGCTTGAATTACGTTTCTTGCATCTTCTATCGAATGCTATCAGAGTACCGAAACGCTAAAACATCGACTTGCTTTAGAATCGTCCCATTTACTTTATTTACTTATACGGTGAATTTTGGCTAGCATATTTTCTTTTGAGCTATCATTACTTCTGTTTTTCTGGTAATAAGTTTAGACCTTTGATTTTACGTTTTTTGTTTTTTTTTTTCAACAATTACGGCCCTCCTTTCTTGCAGTTAAGTTACATTTCAGCGATCATTAGCATATTGCGAGTTGTTTACAGTATACCCACTCCATTCATCTCACCTAAGAACATTCTGCTCCCCAAACACAATATTCTCCTGCTTGGCGGTTTTTTACCTGCACCAGTCAGCTGGTGGGTAGGTGCGCTAGTCGCTGTTGTTATTTTGGTTTAGACTGTGAATTTGCAATAAATAATACAGTTCAATGAAAGACGAGTCTATCCTGCATTTTACAGCTGCCACTTTCTCAAAGCGTGGGGCTTGAGTGGGTTTGTGGATGCGAATATTCAGTTAGTCAGTCAGTCAGTAGCCTGCCCTTTGCAGAACCTTGCTCTCATAAAAACTTTCCGGAAAACTTCCCGAGAAAACTTCAAGCAAGATGGCCCCAAGTCTGATACATCCTTCTGGAGATCATCCTGCACCCATCTTCTCTTTGGCCTTTTTTGCTCTTTTCTTCCCAGACATATTCCACTCTATTATTGTTCTTATAAACTTTTGTGACATTTCAAGTGACCAAAATATTTTAATTTTTTTTGTTTTTTGTTTTATCCTCTTTAATAGCCAACATTCTTCAGTATTTAGTTCTTGAAGTATAGTTGCATTTGTTCTTGTCTTTACCCATGATATTCTTAGAACCCCACAATAACACTTGTATCCAAATGCATTTATGCGCTGTTCAGCTTGTTTAGTAAGTGTACAGGTCTCACAGGCGTATGTTACAATGGGAAAGATGCATGCCCTTAGAAATCTAATTTTTTTAGTTCTGTCTGTCCCAATACATAAATTATTCAGTTGTTTTAGTCTCTGAAGAGCAACGGATAGCATATTCACTGCAGATATTCCCTGCGTGATGTAATGTTCTCTCATAAATCATAGATTTAAACACAGAATCAAACAATGTACACAACACCGTGTCAGTAACTTTTAAATTTTAAGTATGTTCAGATTTCAAAATATCGGGAGTTTCCAAACTGACCATCACTTTTGCCTTTTTCTGAAAAGGCTACTGTATTCTGTCCTTGTGTGTGTGTGTGTGTGTGTGCGTGCGTGCGTGCGTGCATGTGTGTGTGTGTGTGTGTGGGTGGGTGGGTGGGTGGGTGGGGTGGGGTGGGTGGGTCGGTGGGTCGGTCGGTCGGTCGGTCGGTCGGTCGGTCGGTCGGTCGGTGGGTCGGTCGGTCGGTCGGTCGGTCGGTCGGTCGGTCAGTGGGTCGGTGGGTCGGTCGGTCGGTGGGTCGGTGGGTCGGTCGGTGGGTCGGTGGGTGGGTCGGTCGGTGGGTCGGTGGGTGGGTCGGTCGGTGGGTCGGTGGGTCGGTCGGTCGGTCGGTCGGTGGGTCGGTCGGTGGGTCGGTCGGTCGGTCGGTCGGTGGGTCGGTCGGTGGGTCGGTCGGTCGGTCGGTCGGTCGGCCGGCCTGCCTGCCTGCGGGCGGGTGGGTGGGCTGGTGGGTGGGTGTGTGTTTTTTGTTTTGTTTTTTTATATTTTTTACTTTATTAAGTAAAGTAAGTAAAGGCCTCTTGTCAAACTGGTAGCTAGTCGGACTTTGTTATAAACTTATATTTTAATGATTCTGAAATACTGATATTGTGCAACATTGTTAAGCATCATTATCCTGATGTGCTTTTATGCGGTCATGATGGGTCTCCGCGAATGATAACTAGAATCACCTATCTTTGCAAGAAAGGCTCTTGCACTGCTCATGCGTGGGCCACTATCTATTGAACCTCTTTAACATCACCGAGTACTTGTTATTTTACTTTTAAGCGAATGAGCAAACGTATCATGCTTCGAGATACAACCAGTTATACTGTACCCATAGGACAAATACACCAGGCCGATTTTCTCAATGCTCTCAGGGAGACAGGACGAGTGGATGACTCATGAGACCTGGTGAATTGATAACCGTGACAAGATTACAAGAACTTCTTGTTAAAGAAGTGTTGCCAGGTATGAACACTATAGAGGTAGCCATAAATAGTAGTACACCGAGATATGAACACTATAGAGGCAGTCATTAATAGTGGTACACCGAGATATGAACACTATAGAGGTAGCCATTAATAGTGGTACACCGAGATATGAACACTATAGAGGTAGCCATTAATAGTGGTACACCGAGATATGAACACTATAGAGGTAGCCATTAATAGTGGTACACCGAGATATGAACACTATAGAGGTAGCCATTAATAGTGGTACACCGAGATATGAACACTATAGAGGTAGCCATAAATAGTAGTACACCGAGATATGAACACTATAGAGGTAGCCATAAATAGTAGTACACTGAGATATGAACACTATACAGGTAGCCATAAAAGAGTAGTACATGGTCACAAAACTGGTGTTATCAGGCGTCATTCGCTGAGAGAGATACTGAAGATGCAATCCGAGCTCATGTGCACTTGTCCGATATTTGAAAAAAAAAAAAAAAAAAAATGATAGATTGATTTACTAAGTAACCAACCAACTAAGACAACTCCGTGGCCGAAGAGTTATTTCCCTCTCCGTAAACCTGTGGATACGAGAAAACTAAAGGAAATTAACACGACCAGCGTGTAATACGAATTATGCGAATTCAACAGTAAAATAAGTTTTAAACAATAATTTCCCACAGTAAATTTAAACGTTTCAGACACAAATAATACATCGCACAATTTATTACCTGGCAAATGCGATCCGATGCTTCGCTTTAAAAAAAAAAAGTCACGTTCAGCCAGCAACCACGAAGAGAGAGTTTTAAGTTATAATTATGACTAGATTAAGTGCGTCACATAAGATGGTTTAGCATTGCCCGCCACCAAGAACCCTGAAAAGGACTCCTGAGTGTGGATGAGATCGAAGTAGACAACCTCAAGTCGTCTACCGGCGAATCAATGGGCGATAATATCCTAGCATATTTTACTGTTTAACTTAAATCTGGCATGGTAAGCCACGTGACTATATTGATATAAAGTGAGTATCTTGATTTTGTGGCGATTCAATAAACCAAGTACTTGGTGCCTCAATATAACCACAACATTCACACCATTACCACTTCTAGCTGCGGCTGCTGCTTCTGCTTCCACGACTACACCGCCAGCAGCAACACAACCACCTCTACTAACAACAACCACTACCACTGCTGCTTCTCTGTCTCTTTCGCTTTATTACAGTTTTGATTGAGTGAATGCAGAAAACGTCTGGATTGTCTGTGCTCCTTCTCTTTCTCTCTCTCTCTCTCTCTCTCTCTCTCTCTCTCTCTCTCTCTCTCTCTCTATCTATCTATCTATCTATCTATCTATCTATCTATCTATCTATCTATCTATCTATCTATCTATCTATCTATCTATCTATCTATCTATCTATCTATCTATCTATCTATCTATCTATCTATCTATCTATCTATCTATCTATCTATCTATCTATCTATCTATCTATCTATCTATCTATCTATCTATCTATCTATCTATCTATCTATCTATCTATCTATCTATCTATCTATCTATCTATCTATCTATCTATCTATCTATATCTATCTATCTCTCTCTATGTATATATATATATATATATATATATATATATATATATATATATATATATATATATATACATGTATATATTCTCTTTAAAGTTATACTAAACTTCACTCATCTAAGATTGATTTTGATATCGTAGTACCATACGGTGCGAAAAATTGTCCACTTGTTCTGTGTTTAATTTTATTTCTACATTGAAGGCCACTGTAATAAATTATGTCAGGGTATTCAGGTCCTTTTTTCAAACAATTTAATATGTTACTATGAAATTAGGTTTCTTCTTCTTCTTCTGCCTTTCTATCCCCCAATGGAGCATAGGCCCTCAACCAACTCACGCCAAGCCGTTCTATCCTTCGCCATTGCATGGAGCTCTCCCCATGTCCTCCCAATATTTCTAACCTCATTCTCCAGCTCTCTTCTCCATGTGTTTTTTGGCCTCCCTTTATTTCTAAGCCCCTGTGGGTTCCAATGCAAAGACATTCTAGTTATGCTGTTATCCTGTTTTCTCAGTGTGTGCCCTATCCAACGCCAGCGTCTTTTCCTCACCTCCTGATCCACTGGAGCCTGTTTAGTTCTCTCCCAAAGTTCTACATTAGTTATTCTATCATACCATTTTATTTCCTCTATTCTGCGCAGGCACCAGTTAATGAATGTCTGTAATTTATTAGTAATTGCCTTGGTTGTTCTCCATGTTTCCGCCCCATTAAAAAATTTTAGTTTAGTATTTCTTTTAATTTCTTTTGACCTCCACAAATTCCCTAGTGCTATGAAAGCCCCTCTTGCCTTTTGTATTCTTATTTTAATATCTCTATCAGTTCCTCCATCTTTATCTACATTACTGCCTAAATAGGTGTACGACTCCACGTCTTGGAGTGGGGTGCCATTAAGAGAAACCACATTACTATTTGCCTGATTTATTCTCATTACCTTTGTCTTTCCTTTATGGATTTTCAGACCAAGCTGCTGTGATCTCCTGTTTTCATTTCAAATGCATCTATTAGCTTTCCCTCATGAAGAACTCGACATTTCATGTCTTTATATGTTGCCTTTACTAAGTTGATAATTTTCAGTGGGATTCCATAGTGCCCCATCAATTTCCAGAGAGATTCCCTATCAATGCTGTCAAATGCTTTTTCATAGTCTATAAATCCAATGTAAAGTGGTGAGTTCAGTTCAATGCTTTGCTCTATTATAATACGTAATGTGGCTATCTGGTCAGTACAGGATCTGTTTGACCGAAAACCTGCCTGCTCATCTCTTAGCATTTTATCAATAGAATCTTTTAATCTTTCCAAAATAATTCTACTTAATATTTTTCCAGGAACTGACAGCAACATAATTCCTCTATAGTTTTCACACTCCTGTAGATCACCTTTTTTGGGCTGTTTCACAAGATATCCTTCTCTCCAGTCTGCTGGTATTTCTTCGGTCTCCCAGACTTTACTAAATAATATATGTAGCAATTCTGTTGATGTGTTTATGTTCGTCCTGATGGCTTCAGCTGGGATACCATCTGGGCCTGTCGCCTTTCCTTCCTTGAGAAGATTTATAGCTTTTCTAATTTCCTCTTTGGATGGTACCTCACAGTTGATATCCAGTTCCATTTCTAAAGGCTGGATATCTGGGGGAACCTCTGGGCCTGGTCTATTTAGAAGCATTTCAAAATATTCAACCAATCTGTCCATTTGATCTTTAGTGTTAGTACCTTTCCTTGACTATTTTTGATTGATCCAGTTGGCTGACTATATTTACCTACTAAGAAATTAGGTTTATTATCTGTATTATGTGTATTTCAAACACTATTGTTTTTAATGCTCCTGTCACGCTTGTTCTTTTCCACATTTCTAACCTACTGACCACGTTAACCCAGCAAGGCCCAGAAAATATTTACTTCATATTTTGAGTGTTGCTATTTGAGAACAACAATCTTCCCCCCATACAAAAGAGTTAAACAGCTGACTGATAGGATGTTCAGATAGAATGATGCTGTATTGTCACTGATGTATCGCTACATCTTAGGCAGACGCCAGTTTAAGGATTAAAAGTGAGCGTGAGGGGCAAAAACCACCTTTGAGCTGAGCGAAGCATACACGAGACAACTTTATGCTTGCAAATGAAGATTGAAGTGGTGGAATTACCCTCGCGGTAATTACCCACAAAGTTTCATCATTCATAGATGCTATTCTACACGTGTCTGTATTCTTGTAAGATTTAACTCCATCGACTGTGAGATGTGTGGGTAAATTGAATCGACGTATTCTAACTACAATATTATCAGTTTTAAAAAAAAAGCGGCTGATAAATGCACTATTCATTACAATTTTTTTCTATCAGTGCCAGACACGGACAGTCCTAGAAAACATAAAAGCAAAATTTCACAAGTAAGATTACCTGTATAAGAAAAACAGTAAGATAGGGTCATCAATGAAGAACAGAATCACTGCGAGCACAGTACAGGCGAATGATTTCTTAGGACATAAGAGAACCAAAAAATTATCCCTAGCTACTGGCAGACCTTAATGATTATTAATAATTTTTGAAACTGTTATCAATTGAGAAGCACGTATTTGTACGTGAATGCACTTTGACTAGCTACTCAACACAAACGAAACCACTGATTTATATTTTGGAACCGTTAAAGGCAGTTTTTAATTTCGTTTGTCATACTCTTTGTTATTTTTAGGCTTCTTAATCAACTTCTTTGGGTCTACTGATGGTAGATTACTTCTGCCATTCTGTGCTTAAGAATGCCACAGCCCATGAAATTCTAGACAGCGGAAAAAGCACGAAAATCTGTTTCGCTAAACATCATGAACAAACACCTGAGAATGCGAGCTGTGTTTGTTGTGTTCTTGAAAGGCAACTCCAGCATTGAACTGTAAACGATCAGACAAAAAATTAGGTTGTTTTGATTAGATGGGGTTCTAGAGGCGGTGGAGTTAAGAAACCCACTTCGCCCGCACCCCCTCCACCAGTGAATATGTTGTTTCTTTACTCATGTATTGTTCTGCTTCTTCACTTCCCTGGCTATATACAGTATGATCTTTCCACAAATAGTTAAACACGACGTGGACAAGCCTTAAACATAAGATGCTGACTAAACCAATACGGCATATCTGTTTTATTGGAAGCTCATGGTCAGTATCTGCTAGGCCATTTTCACTCTCCATGTTACTTCCTTGTACCAATAGACACATGTAATTTTCACGTATAAAGTATTTCTTGAATCTATTTCTTGAATGCATTGACGCAATCTGTAGTCCATTGACACGTCTTTAGCAAGCCTGCAATGTAAAAAAAAAATTTCAGAAATCCAGACTGTGTGATAATACATGACAAGACAACTAGCTAAATCAACAAATACAGTCCTCGAAACGTTCAGTGTGAAACATTCTGCCAAAGTGACATTGGCAGTACATTACGTAATTAACCTGCTCCATGAAACAAATATATTGCACATGTATTATGGGACTTTTTGTTGTTGTTGGCGTAATCTATTATATTTGTGCGCCCATTCTGATGAATTCTTGTAATTAAAACGTTAAATTCTTATATGTGAAAAATTAAGATACACTTCTAGTTTTTTTACACCTGTGTTTGCGTGAGTACGTGCTTGCGTGCAAATATGCTTCCTTCGGTGCGTGTTCGTGAAAGAGCAATTTGCGATTATGAAATTGCAAAGAAAAGAAATGCTAGCTGTAGGGGAAATAATTTGTATTCTTATTTCCTTGTCAAGCAACTAACCAGTCCACCACAATTTTGACACTGAATGTAGGCTACACTAACTCTCCAACAGACTCCGTCTTGTGTCTCTATGGCTCACTCAGATGAGCCTCCTCTTGTTAGTCTCTTGACGTTATGCACCAAACTGGTACTTTGTCTTTTTCGGTAACTCGTCCGGACATTTACTGTTAAAGAAGAAACGCTTCAATTATATAACATTTTTATTTCTGTCTAATACATTACCTTGTCATCCCTTTGTGGGATGCAATTTCTCGTTATTTAAAGCTCTACTCTGGCTCTTGCCAGGGGCCGCAATATAGCTCGGCCATAAATATGGTCTGATGGCTGAACGCAGTTTCATTGACCTTTCCACGGGCACTTTGTGTCATCGGGTGTTTATCGCTTGTGTGATGTTCTAGTGGAGTAAAAGAAGACTATTGACGAGGTAAGAATTTAGTGTGCGTTGGGTAAGAAACCTTTTCTACTAGAAGATAATAGAATTTTAAAAAAAATATGACACAAACACTGTATCTCACTTGGAACTGTCTTGAGAATGGGCTTAGGTAGATGTTTCTCCTCTTTCTTTTTAGCGTTCGCCAGCTGCAAACCTTTGCGGAAAACTGTTGTTGTTCGTACGAGTCTAGACTTATGCTGTTTCATATTGAGGTTTGCCTGCACAACCGTTTTACAGAACTGTCTAATTTGTATGCAGGTTGTTGGTTCCTTGCCTCCTTTTCACACGCACTCCGACTTTGAAAGAAAAATCCTTATTATTGTTTTCAAATTAATGCTTTGAAAATAGTTTTTTTTGCGGGGGGTGGGGGTGCGGGGGTGTGGGGGGGGGGGATTTGTTCACACCCTCCATAACTGGGCTGCTGAACCCACCCACACAGGTAGCTGAAGCTCAACATCTGAAATAGTTCAAATAATAAGCAATATAGGACAACACGAGTGAAAGTAAATCAGTTGCTCTGGTGGGTTAGTGTATCCGATAGCTGAGCGATAAAGAGTAAACGAAACGATAAAGCAAGAAATATAAAGAGAATCCGTAAACGTCCGGCCTGTTCTTGGGTACTGATTGAGTTAAACACTTCATAGTAGGCTCCAATGGTAGTATTCTAGGCCTCTCTCTGAGTGGTGTGACGATGCTTGGACGCAGGCTGTTGATCGCCTCTCTACGTCAAGTGCAGTTGGCATCATTGGCTTAGGCCTCGTAGTGCCAGGGTGCCGAGTTCCAATCCAGTTGCGGACGATTTGGCAGCAAACTATCTTGCGTTGCAGCATCGCTGACTGGGTCATCTATTGACTAGCCGGTAGACGACTTCGTCGGCGGTCGGGACAGTATTCGGATCTGTCTTCTCTGATCGCATCAGCACTGTAGGAGCTCTCATGGCTTTTGGTGGCGTGCAGTGCTGAGTCATTTTATATTGCGCACATAGCCTAGTCACAAGTATAACCTAAAGCAACCACTTAAGGGATTGCTGCTTGAAAGTGACTATATTTTTTTTATCGCAATGGCAAAATACTGAACACAAATTTGCATAGAAAGAAACCACAACAGGCCATAATATGATGGAGCTCTTTCTGTAACGTCCTGTTAAGGGACGCGCAACGAACACGAAGAACTATTTTCTTTAACTCTGTGATTATTTCCTGTTATTTCCCACCCAAAACTATGTCTGCCGAATGCCATTGTAAATAAATTGGTATTATAAGAAACTGGTAGCCGAAAAAAAATAGACAAATAATAAGTGAGAACAGAAAAAAATAATTAAAAAAAAAAACGAGAGAGAGAAAAGAAAAGAAAAGCAGAAAAAGACGTAAGGAAAAACCGTATCGGAAAAGCTGATGGGATGATAGACAAGTTGTCTTAATTGTACATCTGCGGTTGTAACTAATTACATTATTATAGGAAAAAATTAGCACAGCCGAAAAAGCACACATAATACAGTGAAAACACAGAAGAGAAAGACATTTAAAAAAAAAAGAGTCCCAGAAGTAGAAAGAAAAAAAAAACCGGATGGAGAAACTGACGGGGTGAGGGGCCAGTTGACTTAATTACCATTGTTTGGAGGTGAACAGAACAATTGTGCGAGATATCCACACCACCCTCCCCCCCCCCCCCTTCTCCATTACGCGGGGCGGTTCTACGTGTTTACATGGATCATGGACACGCTAGCGATAGATTAATTGCTATATAATCTAATTCATGTGTCGTGCATCATTTTGCGTCATGTGTCGGTGAGCGCATTTCACGCTTATAAAACCATTCATTTAAAAAAAGCGAACCGTTCTGGAAAGAATGTTACTGCGATGGTGACAAACTATAACAGAAGTATTCACATCTCACTGTTATATTACTCTCTCTCTCTTTTTTTTTTCTCTCTCTCTCTCTTCCTCTCTCTCTCTCTCTCTCTCTCTCTCTCTCTCTCTCTCTCTTTTTCTCTCTCTCTCTTTCTCCCCTTCTTCTCTCTCTCTCTCTCTCTCTCTCCATTCTTGTTCTCAAATACTTATGTTGTTTCTCTGTCTTACTTACCACTTGTTCTTTGTATGCCAAAAGAAAAAGGTCAATAACATGCATAGCTGCTTACCTTCTGCTTGCATTGCATTATTTACCATAGATCACATAAAATGTACACATAACGTCCTTATTACGCACATATACAGAACATGCGTACACACATTACAGTTATGTACAGAGCATTACGCACCATAAGTAATGGATGGAGAAAAAATGTAGCTCTGTCTGCTACTCTTTGCAGCTAAAATTAGTTTGATGTTTTACCAGCTACTCTGACTGCTGTTCTTTGTTCATTTTAATGGAATTTCTGTTGATGTACCAAATGTGTTGGCAATCCCACGCTCTTCATTGAATGTCTCAGTTTCTGGTACTGAATACGTAAAAAACTATGCTATATGAGGGTGTGATCTATCTATCTATCTATCTATCTATCTATCTATCTATCTATCTATCTATCTATCTATCTATCTATCTATCTATCTATCTATCTATCTATCTATCTATCTATCTATCTATCTATCTATCTATCTATCTATCTATCTATCTATCTATCTATCTATCTATCTATCTATCTATCTATCTATCTATCTATCTATCTATCTATCTATCTATCTATCTATCTATCTATCTATCTATCTATCTATCTATCTATCTATCTATCTATCTATCTATCTATCTATCTATCTATCTATCTATCTATCTATCTATCTATCTATCTATCTATCTAATCTATCTAATCCATCTAATCTATCTAATCTATCTATCTATCTATCTATCTATCTATCTATCTATCTATCTATTTATCTATCTATCTATCTATCTATCTATCTATCTATCTATCTATCTATCTATCTATCTATCTATCTATCTATCTATCTATCTATCTATCTATCTATCTATCTATCTATCTATCTATCTATCTATCTATCTATCTATCTATCTATCTATCTATCTATCTATCTATCTATCTATCTATCTATCTATCTATCTATCTATCTATCTATCTATCTGTCTGTCTGTCTGTCTGTCTGTCTGTCTGTCTGTCTGTCTGTCTGTCTGTCTGTCTGTCTGTCTGTCTGTCTGTCTGTCTGTCTGTCTGTCTGTCTGTCTGTCTGTCTGTCTGTCTGTCTGTCTGTCTGTCTGTCCGTCCGTCCGTCCGTCCGTCCGTCCGTCCGTCCGTCCGTCCGTCCGTCCGTCCGTCCGTCCGTCCGTCCGTCCGTCCGTCCGTCCGTCCGTCCGTCCGTCCGTCCGTCCGTCCGTCCGTCCGTCCGTCCGTCCGTCCGTCCGTCCGTCCGTCCGTCCGTCCGTCCGTCCGTCCGTCCGTCCGTCCGTCCGTCCGTCCGTCCGTCCGTCCGTCCGTCCGTCCGTCCGTCCGTCCGTCCGTCCGTCCGTCCGTCCGTCCGTCCGTCCGTCCGTCCGTCCGTCTGTCTGTCTGTCTGTCTGTCTGTCTGTCTGTCTGTCTGTCTGTCTGTCTGTCTGTCTGTCTGTCTGTCTGTCTGTCTGTCTGTCTGTCTGTCTGTCTGTCTGTCTGTCCGTCTGTCTGTCTGTCTGTCTGTCTTGTATTTAACTTTATATATATATATTAAACGCTTTTTATACTGCAACAGTTATCGTCTTCCTGGTAAATTGTTATCCATTAATATTGCAACGGAAGATGTTTACAAGACAGAAGTCCTGAAAACCCAAGACTGTAAACTGGACGCAGTAATAACTGATTGAAACAGCCACACACAGAAACACAAACACACACACATTTGTTAAAAAGTTGTTGAATTTCATACACAAGAACGTATTCAGTTCATCGAAATACGAAGAATAATATTGTATATAAACTATAAACCTGACTGGGATATGGATTAACAGTGAGTAGAAATATGAAGGAATGAAACAGAGAACAGCTTGACCAAACTATACATGACCATTTCAGGCTATGAATTTGAAAGCTTTAAATTTAACAGCGCAAAATTATTAAGAAAAAAAAAAGGAAATGGCTGACACAGTACAGAAAAAGACAACAGAGAAAAAGTTGACAATGGCCGTAAATACTTTACTAAAGAAACATAAAATCATTATCACTTTATCCTGACATGCCTAACAAATGCGGATGTTTCTAAATTTCGAAGCGGGTATTAAATTGTCTTGAATACATAATAGTGTCAAAAAGGACAGACATTAACACTATAAGCACAAACACCTCATACTGACAGTGAACTGTGGTCAGTGTGGAAGCCAGTTTTGGACAGTAAGTAAACATGTGGGAAAATGTCTGGAATAGGGAGAAAGCTCGTGCGGTTTCTAAAGCATGAATCCAGATTGTAACTTTCAAATGGGAAAAACACACCGGTAAAAATAGCTTGAGGTATTTTTAAATCAATATTTAAAACAGGCAACTGAAATATATGGGGCACGTCACAAGAAGAGATAAAACAGATAAATTATTCTTTTTGTTGATGAATACAAATCAAAAGAATTGCAAGAAGACAGCGTTAGATACATGTAAAAGCTTAAATGAACACATGCTAAATAATTATTTAGAAAAAAAAAAAAAAACCCCATCAGCTGAATAAAAAGAATGCCGTGGCTATTTCCACAGTCTACCGCAGACTAGACATCTTAAGAAAACTATACTGATGCATGCAGATAACTCCTCTTTGATTAAGAAAGATCAACAACAAAAAGGAATGAAACTTGTATAAGGAAACACATTGCAAGGCTTAGTGATACTGAATCCTTTCTGTTTGTGAATGCCATCCTTCTCCAAAATGAGCATGTTTAATGAACATCTAATAGTTTTTTCACATTCACGTGGCCTACATTAATCCAGGCACAGAACACATTTTTCAGTCCGCCCAAACAAACTTATTGTTTTAGAACACAGGACAGAGACAAATTCAAATTCTGTTCTATCTATCCTTACGTGTTTGAAAAAAAGACATAATTTAGTGCCTTTCTTTATATACATTTTTCTTCTCAAATTCAATTAGTATCAGTTCAGTTTTTATGGAAAGTGGGTAGAAAATACTTCACTGTAGATGATTACTTCTTAGCTGGAAGCGTCTCTGTTTAAGGATCTAAAACATGAATTTATAAATATCACTGAATGATTGACTGCATAGCTGAGCAAGGAATATAAAGATCAGTGAATGATGTCGGCTGCACGACATGTGTATACTCTTTCTTCCTGGTTCTACCGTCTTCAACTCTCTTTACCTTACAATGTTAACATGGTTTACTACTACAGCCGTCGCAGTCATTGCTGCAGCATATGTGTCTGCCCTCCCATACCCCCTCCCCTCTATGAGTTATGATGTATGAGCTAAGTTATCCTCACGGCACTCCGGACAAATAAATACATTCTCATATGCCCATCACCTACCCCACCCAATTCTCATAAACAGATACATCAACATCACACCGGTAAAGGTGCCAGTCCTCTGTTTGTTGACAAGACCTCTGATATGCCTGGTCGGCCTCACGTGCCTGGTTGTATTTTTCAGCGTTATCCCTTGTCATTACTGTGTTCTTTCTCAATTTACCTCTCTATCTCTCACTGTATATATATGTATATATATATATATATATATATATATATATATATATATATATATATATATATATATCCTACTCGTATTAAATATTACAGAGGAAAGTACCTGGGGTAGATTGTTATGTAACGTGTTGATTGCTGTTAAAGAAGGTATAATTTTAAAAAAAGTTTTTAAATTTATTTTAAGATTCTTCTTTACGGTAATTTTAGAACCAGCTGCCTGCAAGCCCTTTCAAACCGTATTTATAGACCTAGCTGGGGAAAAAAGTATGTAGCAAAGCAATGAAACATATTTGGTAAAGGTGCCTGGTTATACACAGTCCGAAAATTAAAAAAATGAGCATGATTTTATCGATGTCGCAACAATAACGTCATCCATGAAGCAAACCATGCATCCAGACAGACCCACTCCTCTATGATCTGGCAAAACTGCACCGGCGCCCAATCAGAAGACAGCTATTTTGTTTAGCTAGTGAAAGATTGGTTTGCAGCATGGAGTCAAGAATGAACATTTCTTTTTGGTTTCAAACTTGGAAAAGCAAAGCGCTCTTGAGTCAGTAGAATAAATATAGGTACTTTACTTTTACTCTCTCTCTCTCTCTCTCTCTCTCTCTCTCTCTCTCTCTCTCTCTCTCTCTCGCTCGCTCGTTGTGTATCAAACCGCAGCAATGGCATATTCGATCTGTTTTCGAAGTTGGTTTTGTCTGGAATTTCTATAAGTTAAAGTTCTATGTCCTCAATTGTTTCCCCAGTTCCCCTCCAGCTTAGAACTGTAAGCTAAAGGTTTGATACTCGGTGATTGAAGACCCTTTGTTGCGATGATAATCCAGTAGAAATCAACAACAGACACCCAGCGAAACTTTAATAAAAAGTTTTACTGGCACGCCCTACAACCACCTAACGTTACTTTCTTTGTTAGGTGGGTATGTGAATGTTGAATTAGGAATCCACATGATAGAATTAGAGACACTCCCATAAGCGCTCCGTCCCCGTCTTCAACAGCGAGCCAAGAGTCCTAATTCCGATATTACCAGTAACTATCTCATTTAAATATGTCTCGCCTTTCAATTGAGTGTTGAGCGTCGGTCAGACTCCCTGGTAACTCCTTGCAGCACCATAATTGGGTGGGTCAGATGAGTTCAATGCTTCAGGTCAACAATCTTTCCAGTGGCAGTATGTGTTACCATTCTTTGACTTAACCCCTCTCTGCAAAACTACTAGCTGCTTGCCTCGAAAGCCACACACACACACAAAACATGAATTCCGTAGCTCCAGCGACGATACCCAGTGGTCTCCGAAAAAATAATTCACGTGAAGCAGGTGACTCAGTTTGTGAAACGAACCTACGACCTTTAGAATGCGAGCCAGACGGCGAAAGCATTTAATCACGGACACCCTGAGGACATGATGTTCTTCACTGCGAAGTTTATGTGACGAACGTTATGACCGTTAACGGGTCTGATTGTTTAATGCTCATATCCTGTACCGCGTTATGTTGTCTTTGTCTGTTTATAGCAAAGTTACCTAGTGGCAGTTGGGTGAAGAATAATTCGTACGATTTAAACCTGTCCGTGGCTAAGGCGTTGCGAGTCCGACTCGTGAGCCAGCATACCGCGATCGAAACCCACTGCAGGCTGCGTGGATTTTTATCGTGGTATGGGACGTCGCAGATCGACCCAGCCTAAAATGGGTACCAGGATGGGCTGTCCTGGGAAAGTAAAGACAGCCGGCGTAATGCTGACCACATTACCCACAGAGTGCTGATGGTCTGTAAAAATATGGGACGCTCTGCCCATATGCCCGATGCGCCGAAAGGCGTGAAAAGGGATCTTTACTTTACTTTTACTTATAAAGTAGTTCATTCATTCAGTAGCATGTCCCTCGCGGAACCTCGCTGCCATAACAACCCTCCGGAAAACCTTCCTATCATGAGCAAGATGTCCTGCGTCTGATACACCCATCTGGAGATCATCTGCCACATCCTGCACCCATCTTCTCCTTGGCCTTCCTCTTCCTCTCTTCCCAGGCATATACCCCTCCATTATTGTTCTCTCTAGACTTCCATGACGTTTCAAGTGACCAAAATATTTCAATTTTCTTTGTTTTATTGTCTTTACTAGCCAACCCTCTTCAATATTCAGCTCTTGAAGTATGGATGCATTTGTTCTTTTCTTTACCCAAGATATTCTTAGAACCTGTCTGTAACATTTATATTCAAATGCATTTATGCGCTGTTCCGCTTGTTTAGTAAGTGTCCAGGTCTCACAGGCGTATGTTGCAATGGGAAAGATGCATGCTCTTAAAAATCTGACCTTTTATATCTGACCTTTTATAAAGTAGTTAGCATACTTAAAATATAAGAAAGCGTAACCACGTATCTCACATTGAGCTTTGGATGGAAAAAAAAACGTTAACAATGCAGTTTAACATATAAATTATATATATCTGTCTACGGTCGGGTTATTTCAAAAACTCCGTTACGATAAAAACTGGCTCTGTAATATTATCCTACCCCAAATGACGTCACATGACAGTCTAACATTTTAGAGGGTGTTAAGGTTCGGTTTCCCAAATGTCTGATGCTTTAAACGACCCCAAAACATCTAGAACTGGCCCTAAACCCAACCTACCTACGTGCCACGAGAGAGTGCAGCCTAGGTCCCACTACTGCATGCATATATATATATATATATATATATATATATATATATATATATATATATATATATATTCTGTCTCTCTGCATGCCTCTGCGATTCGCATATGTTTTCCCTTGCCATATGCATTCCTGGTTGATTACACCAGGCTAGGATGACTTTGTGTTGACGCTCCCCAGAGTGTGCTCTGTGTTTATTTTCTTCAGTTAAAAACGGCCAAAAAGCTTTTATCTGTATGTTAGCATAACCAGTCGGCTTAGAGTTGTATCATCTGCCTGTTACAAGTTTCGAGTCACCATTCCTCGAAACTAAGTAAAATTTGATCTGGTATACAAGTGGAAGCGCATAAGTACATGTCTTTCATTTATTCGCAATGCAAGTGTCTGTATAGTTGTTTAGGTCTACACTTGTTCCTACAGCCAGACACTACTCTTATCTCTGCTTGTCCCCCCCCCCCCTTTTTTTTTTTCCGCCCTGGATAAACCTTTCACAGTTAAAAACTTGATGAGATTGTCAGTTGAATATGTATGCACTAAAGCAAAACAGATTTAAGAATGATGTAATGACTACAGGGACCCTAACGAGAAGCAATGTATAGTAAGTAACACTGCACGCTACGAGACATGTCGTAGGAGGCGACTAAGGGCAGGGTTGGCATTAGGATTGTCTATCTCATCCTGTAAAAACAATGACCACAAAAACCAGCCAACTATGTAAAAGTCAAAAAGCGGTTTGGCTTAAGTTGGTTGAGGGCATATGCACAGTCTGGGGAAAGGAAGTAGAAGATGTACTGGCTGTGAGATGTCGATGGTCGAACGTACAATAAGTAAAAGTAAAGGTCCCTTGTCACGCTAGAGGTGAATCGGGAATATTATGTTAGACGCATATTTTTGCAGAACACATTCACATTCTTGCACCCTTCTCAGGCACACTGACGGATAATTCAACATTTTGAGCATGAAATAACCAAACATTAGAAACGCCACACAGCTAATCGTTATCAAATCTTTATTAATCTAACGATTGTTTTCTCAGTCAATATGCGGGATGTGGAAACACGTCTGGGAAGACTACATCGGCCAAACAAAACCGCAGCAATAACTTCATTCCGCTTGTAAAAGACTCAGCAAGCGCAATTTCTAATGACCTAAATAGTCTCTTCCTTTACTTCTGAAATGTTCTCACGTAAAACATGCCCTGTCCGTTTTCTCAAGATTTGTGGTCACCTACGCAAACTTCGGGCTTACTTTGTAAAGTTCGTGTTTACTTCAACTCGACACTTAGTCTGACACTCTTACATTATTCTTAGACAACCCGTTCGGCTTATTTTACGAAAATGAGACAGAAGGGGAAAAAAGATCATTCCAAGGGGCATTCGTATCGCTTTGAAGTCTATGATGACTGAGTGGTAGGACTTCAGCCATGATCATGTGTCTTTGCTTTATTTCTTAACACATTTCCTGGGGTGTCATGTTTGTGTTTACCAAAACCAAAGTATTATATTTTAATAGTTGTAGTCTTCTTACATGTCGGCTCTGTGGCTAAGTCGATGAGAACGCTTCGTAATGCCGGGATATCGGGTTCTATCCCAGCTGCTGGTCGTGCGCCTTGCATTGGTTTCAACAGTGGTATCAAGAAAGCCGACCGTCCAGGGGGTAATGGCAAACTACTGGACGTAAATTTGTCTAGAAAAACCACACAACAGACAGGGGCTGTTGGGGTTGGTTCTGCAATGTCCTGTAAAGGATACGCAACTAACCTAGTCTTCTTACATATGTTTGAAAACAAAGTCTTACGACAGATCTGTGGACCCAACAAAGATGGAAACAGCGGGAAATGGAGTGTAAAAAGCAACAATGTAAATCAAAATGTGTTTAAATAGTCATTGATCGCTGGCACCCTGATGGGTAAATAGCTTGCAATAGCTATGGCATAATGAAAGATTGTCAGAAGACAGAGAGGTAAAAACTGTGTACACAAGGGATTTGAATGGTTGTAAACCACCAGGCAGACCACCAGGCAGTGGAAAGGTCAGAATTTCCAGGTAGACCACATACATTTAGAGTCACAACCTGGAGAGAGAAGATAAATCATAGAGATGAATGGAGGCGTATTTTAACTGCAGCAGCGAACCTTAAAGGATCGAAATACTGAAAAATAAGAAGAAGAAGAAGAAGAAGAAGAAGAAAACGTCTTAGGTATCATTTTGATGTTCACATTTTGCAATGTCATTCTTCTTTTTACTATATCCATTTTAATAAGTCAACTGTCATGTCAGTTGTGTGCGAACGAGTGTCCCCCGCACCCTGTCCCTCTTCCATCCCCCCACCCCCCCCCCCCCCAGTATATTTTATTATTTCTTCTTGCAGTTGCCAAAAAAAAAAAAAAAACTAGCCGTCCAATTTACTATCAGTTGGTCACATGGAACTATGACATTCTAATTATCCTAAGGTTTTAAAATACCCATGTCGTTGAGTCCTCAGCGCTACTCAGGATTGAGACTTGAAGACCTGACCTCTAAACCACTTTGCTTTTAACTTGACATTGTATTAAGTGTTGTCTATAAAATAAAGGTTGCATCGGTTGCTGTCTGTTGTGTATATTTTTTAGTGAAGCCCATATCTTTTTCATAGTACAGTTCTTGTACTTCTGTCTCAGAACTAAGGGAACGTGTTAACAAACAAAAAACAAACAAAATGGGAAAAGTGGAGCTCAAAGACTTAACAATCATAAAATAGTTATTTTTTTTTTTTTTTAAGTATCCAGAAACCATGAGTTGTTAACCCTTTGGTTGGGGACTATGGATATCGCAACCCTTCGGATTTGATTCCATGATAGATGTAAACTCACTCACTAACTTCTGAACCACAAAGACGCACTTAGTAAGTCTCGAATGTTTCTAAACAGTCACTTTCAACGGATCAAGCCCAAATAATCAGCACTCCCTAGTACAAAGTAAAGGCACTTTATTCCTTGTAGGTAAGTTTTCAGAAAATATAAGCTGTTCTAGAGTACATTCACGCTCTTGCAGGCGGCGGTACTGTCCACTTGAGAGCATTGCTTCAAGACTTCAGACCTAGACAAGAAAGTAACGAAAAAACAACCTAGTACTGGATGAGTTGAAATAGCCTGTTGTGTCTGCTATGTGATGAATTAGGTTTCAACGTTTGGGTGGAAATATTGGTGCAGACAGACCTCAACTATCACAGAATAAAGATCGACTACGTCTGAGCAATCAATAATTGCAACATTTCAGCAGTAAGCTGTATTTATTGAGAAGTTGAATACCAGATGGACTTGGAGTGGGACAGGGGGGAAACAGCAGTATTTGAAACCCGTGAAGAGAGAGAGAGAGAGAGAGAGAGAGAGAGAGAGAGAGAGAGAGAGAGAGAGAGAGAGAGAGAGAGAGAGAGAGAGAGAGATAGCTTCTAATATCCTGCCTGTGTCTCTTTTGAAGCCATTAAACGTTTTGAGAGAATGCAGAAGTAAATTTAGAGGAGCGAGTCATGCGAGCGTGTTGAGAGGGTAAAAGCCTTGGCGTGTCACAATGTCTCTTGTTATTGGGGTCTCGCTAGATGGGGGAAATCCGCGTCCAGTCGGCGCTTTCTGGATTGTGTACAAAATTGCGAGAAACTCACAGCTGGAGACAGCTATTTGCGCTGTTTTAGCGGATGCAAGCACGAGTGGCTTCTTGGGGTCTGCGCATGCGTGTGTTCCCTATTGTGTATTTATGTTTAGACGAACTGATGAAGGCAGTCCTCGTGCAGTTAATGCCAGCAGGGTGCGAAATGTCTAAGCTTTCTCTAGATAAAGGTTAAAGTTGTACAGCAGGAGGTGACCAGTCGGGACCTCTGTCTGCTAGGTGGAACAAAGGCAACCAGACATATGCTGTTGCTAAAGACAATCTGAAAAGACAAACAAATCTCACGCCTAGTCCATATGTAATTCTTCAACATTTTTGTTGGCAAATTGAGCATAAAGAAGATGCCCCGGGAAAAACATTACTAGCCAAGAGATCTGATTACCCTAGTCAGCAAAAAAGACAACTTATATTTATTTGCGTGCCCTGTGAAAAAAAGAAAAAACTGAATTAGATAACTGGAGAATTGTGAAGTAACTAGACAGTTTAAATGAAAGAGACACAGAGGAAACCAAGAAAGAAGATGAACAGTGTGAATAATGGACAAGAAAAACATATGGGTTATAAATGATTGACAGTACCGTGCTGCGTGATCTAGAGGCATGGTGTCCGCCTCGAGTTCTAGAGGTTCTGGGTTCAATCCCCGGAAAGGGCTGCGATTTTTTCACGTGCTTTTGGACTTTTGTAATTCTCCCGGTATCTGGGTAGTGAGATCTGACGCCCGTTTGCACCGTTAAGCACTTAAAAGATCGTTGGCAAATTCTGGAGTTAAAAATCTACCCAAAGTATTTAGGGATCCTCGCCGGTGCTACAGAGCCTGTGCACTGTGCTGAGCTTCTTCGGACTCAAACTTGAGTTGGAAAAAGAACGGAGCACTTATGAGTTACTACCCGTGTGCCATTATGTTGATTCGTTGTTCAAACTATTCGGCTTGTCATGTAACAAATGCCACCATAGACTGTGGGTAGAAGTAAGCATTAATAATGAAGAAAATTACCGTTAGGGTTTGAAGTAGGAGACTTCCCATCTAAAATCCCATGCTATAGTTGTGGAAGAATTTTCCTAATGCAGACAGGTCTTGCTAGTCACACTCGCCATCGCCATGGGCTGTGAGGCCCAAGCCTCCTCATAAAACTAAAGTTTGGGAAGACGGGAAGGTGTCAATCATCATTCTTTTAAGTAACTCATCCCAAGCTGTTGCATGTTTTGACGTTTTCTAACCTATTGTCTCCCCGTATTCGTTTACGGAATTAACTCCCCGTGGTTTTTGGTGCACTATCCTGTGGGTGTCGGCGTCTGTGGCTTAGGCGTTGCGAACGCGCCTCGTAATGTCCAGGTGTCGGGTTCGATCCCAGCTGCCGGCCTTGCGTTCAATTCGACATGATATAGAGAAACTGACCGTCCAGTAAGCAGTGGCAAACTACTGGACAATATTTACCTAGAAAAACCACAACAGCTAAAATATGCTAGTATTGGCTCTGCAATGTCATGTAAAGGACACGAAACTAACCTTGTATCCACTGGGATGTGGCTGAAAGTGTACTGTAGTTATGCTACTAATTAATAGTCTAATTCCGATAAGAATCAGTTCCATTTTTGTGTCAGGGCACTCTGGGGTAGGAAGAAATAAACAATCTGATTGGCTTGCCGGTAGGGCCACGGTAGGTACTGGAAAAGCAATGTACCGGGCTGATATTTTCAGTACTCTCAAAGGTGTAGGACGAGTAAATGGTGCTTCAAGAGACGACTCTGAGTCCACACAATTCTAAAAACTTTAGGTCAAAAGAGGTACTGCCGGTCATGAACCCTATACAGGTAGCCAAAGAAGAATAGTAAACCAACAAAGAAATGGTGTTATCAGTCGCCTCACGCTGAAGGATATACCAAAGATGTGTTTCGAGCGCTCATGGATTTGTTGTACGTGCAATGAACATAATTTGTCGGTTAATTAACTATTCTCATTCTCCCTTTAATCCAGCTCAGTTTTGTTTATCACATGGCAATTGACTAAAATGTACTTAGATTTTACACTAAGCTCCACACTTTTTGAGTTGATACGGCATCAGTGGACTGAGAACGCATGGGAATGCCCAGTGTGTTTGTAATGTCGTTTGTGCTAACGTCACATAACCTAATTAATTCCATTGAAGTATTTAATTTATTTTTGGTAAAACTTGCAAATATTAAAGTGATTCTCTCTTTTGAAAACAAGAAAATTGTGGACACAATTAGCCGATAGCAAGTGAGTCGCTGGTAAACAAGTCTTTACATCTGTATTTACCACTTTAAGGCACTGGTAGTATGGCGGGGGAGGGGGGGGGGGGTAGGGGTAGCAAGTAGATATTGAGTCTGAGGATTTAAGGCCGAACTGCTATTGAAGACCCCACGAACTGTGCCGGTTAGGATTTGTTTGCTCCAGCAGCTGGCTTCCAGATTTGAAGAACAGTGTTGAGTATTCCCTTGTGGAGTAAACAGGAGACTGGGAACTTACAGATATATCTATGGACATGGAAATAACATGAAATAATAGGTTTGGGGGGGGGGGGGGCAGTAAGTTCAGCGAGCAATGGGAGACCGTGAAAACTAAATATTTCCAGCGGCTTGCACACATTTTCCCTCAGACCCGAGAGAAAAAAAGCAACCAGCTGTTTTGACACCTGGGTCCAGTATGGTGCCATGTTCGCATCGTTCACTGCCTTCCTCACCAAATTCGTGTTTCTTGACTGGAAAGAGCGTGTCATCAATGTACAGCTTGGCTTCCTACATCCAATTTGTGGCCTCACACATCAATAATGGATGGGTTCGTTGTTTGGCACTCTAGGTAACGGCTGGAGTATATGTGATCGTGCGTCAGTGTCTGCATCTGTGTGGGTGAGAGAAAGTCAAGTAGATAGTTTGAGGGAAACAAACGGAGATAAGCGAATTGTTTATACAAATCCTTTAAATGGGAATCAAAGATTCGTTTATAAGAGAAGAGGAGGCCACCATTTGGGAGGGTTATACCAGCTGTTACCATAGCCTCTATTAGGGAGACTTCTCAGGATTTACCGGCTGGAAACTCTGAATGCGAATTTTAGTTACATAACTACAGAAAGAAAGAAAGAAATTTACACTAGAGAAAAACTAGAATAATTAAAGAAATTGAATATATATATATATATATATATATATATATATATTATATATATATATATATATATATATACGAGAAAAAAAAGAAGGCATAAAAAAGTATAATTTAACTGTGAGCCTACTCGTATTTGCAAAACAAAATGGGGAAGGGGGGTTGAACAAGAGTACGTTTGTTAATATAAATTATTATAATGCCGAACTATTCCTACCGGACCGCGTACTCCAAACACTTGAGTACATACTGCAGAACTCAAAAAGGTCCCCGCCCCTCCATCCCCGCTCATCACATCAAATCCTGCAGGAAAACACATAGTCAGAGGGAAGAGGCATCCAGGGCAAACAGTGGGGAATCCTGGGAGATTTGCTGCTGTCGTACTAGCTTATGGAGGCAATACAACTGATAACCGGAGCATATAAACCCATCGCAAGGAAGAAGGAGAAGAAATTATTTTGTCTCTGTTTATTTAACGAATCAGCATCGTGGCACATGGGTGTAACCCATAGGTGCTCCGTTCTTCTTCTAAATCAAGCTGAGTCCGAAGAATCTCAGTCCAGTGCACGAACTCTGTTGCACCAGTGAGGATCCTGAAATACTTTGGGTAGATTTTTAACTCCAAACTGCCAAGAGATTTTTTACGTTCGCAACAATACACACGGGCAGTGTATAGGTCTAGCCCTGTATGCCCATGAAGGCGAGGAGAAGTGTCCTCTACTTTACCTCATGCAACAATAACTACTAATGAAAAACAAATGCAAAATGTTATGGTATTATAACGTAAGGATTTAGTCATAGGCTCATCCGTGATAACAGGTGAACCAAACCTCAGATGAATATCAGAAAGTGGAAAGTAAAGTCGCCTGGTGTGTGACCGATTTGTACAAAAAAGGATTTTGCAGCAGGTACCCAGTACGCTTCAAATTGTGGAAAATTTGTCTTTTTTTTTTTTTAACTCTCCAAAATGGCCACATACACTAACTAAAATACCAATAAAAGAAAACAGCCCGCAATACTGAATGTAGTTACTGTGCCATCTGGCAACTGTCTGGACTTTGCTTTGTAACATCGTGGTTTATAATCATGTCTGGACGTTCTGCCGTGCGTCATGCCGGGAAGGAACTACGTCTACATGATGAAGAATTGCTCAACAGAGCTTAGTCAAATCAGCATGGCTCCTTTCATACAGATGAAGTATAAATAGTGAGCTCGCGCGCGCATACACACACAGCAACAAACACACAAACAAATATATTTTTAGATATATGACGAAGAGCATATATTTTTATGAAACAAAAGAACTAATTAACTAAGGATAGAACGAACCAACAAACAAAAGAACTCTATTTTCAAGGGGTCAAAATCCGTCGTATATTTCGGCTCTTTCAGAAACTCATCCAATACACTGATTTTTTTATATGTATAAATCGTACACATGTCTGCGGGTATACACATTATTCTTTATTTTGTCATTTTGTGAAAGCATATCTGTTCATAAACTAATTAGTTCCCTATCTTAATCTGTTAACGTGGCTTTGCTTCGCTTCTTTGATTTCCAAACATCCGGGATTAGCCTATGTGTTGTTTCTGACAACAACAAAATTACGCAAGCTTGTAGCAACCAGTTTACAGGTCTCGCAAAATTCTTCTACACAAATGCTTGAAATATTGATTTGTCCTACAGGACACTGTAATCTAAAGCCAGAGAAAAGTTGTCTGCGGCTCAAACAATTTGCTTTTGTTCGCACTTAACAGGATCTTTAATTACTAAAAAATGTCTTTTCTGAGAGAGGTTAAGAGTGACTACTTTCTTGATGGCTTCTCCGAACATAACCCATTCCCTAGTTCATTTATGTTGTCCTCTCTACTGCTGGTGGCAGTTTTAAAAGTCTTATGTATAAAGTGAAGATTGCTTTGTCAGTTGTCACCTATTACATCCTCTGGAAAAAAAAAAATAAAGTCGTAGTGAAGAATGTCTTCTGGAAATCCTTACAATTCACCTTAACTGCGAAGACGGCACTTAAAAAAAAAGATAATGAGATCTTCCTGGTTATCTAAGTGTGTGCTCAAAGTGTACAACTTTAATCAAGAAACTTAATTAGTCGAAGGCTGGGAATAACCCATGCTTCAAGAAATGTTGGTGCTTTTGTATTCAGTCGAATTGCTATCGAAAAATTCAACTCAACTATATCTGCCTTGTGTGAAAGTTAATTAGCATCTTTTCATTTTGTGTTCTCAGCAATGCCACTAAATCTGGCTTATGAAGTTCTTTGGAGATCAGTTCCCAAATATCACAGATGGCACGAACTAATCCTAATGTCCCTGTTATTTTGTGTCCGTGCAGTCGATGTTTAGGTTGTGTTACTAGGGTGTTTGAAGTATGCAATCAGGGGTATAGCTTTGAGTTACGCCATCATTGTCTTAATGCAATCCTCGAAATTATACTATGCGGCTTGTAACTGATAATTGGTATCGATACCATGGGTAATTACTCATAAATATATCTTAATTCCACAACAAATTTGAAAAAAAAAATTGATAAATATCCGCCCGTTGAAACATGTAATTATATTGACCATTTATGTATAAGCGGCCTCAGTGGTTTAGGCGTTGCGAGTCCGACTTGTAATTCCAACGAACCGTTATCGTAACCCACTGCTGGCTGGGTTGATTGTTATCATGGTATGGAACGTCGAAGGTCCACCCAGCCAAACATTGGTATCAGGATAGCTGTACTGTGGAAGTAAAGACAGTCGGCGTAATGCTGACCACATTACCCACATAGTGCCGATGATCTGTAAACGATATGGGCACTTTTCCCATATATCCGATGCTCCTAAAGGCGTTAAAAGGGATCTTCACTTACTTTATACATGTATAATCTAACTCTTACTAAAAGAGAGGCAACGTCTTCGATTTCGGTGAAAGCAATGTGTGTAGAAAATCTCTCTCTCTCTCTCTCTCTCTCTCTCTCTCTCTCTCTCTCTCTCTCTCTCTCTCTCTCTCTCTCTCTCTCGAAGATTGTTGACAGCTATAGAGATAAACAAAACAATAAAAATGTAACGTATACTCAACGCTGCTGCATACTGTAGAAATCTGGACAATAAAAAAACAATTAGAAAATCTAACTGAGTTTCTGTGGATGTACAGAAGAAAAGTTCGCATTTCGTGAAAACAAAACAATCAAATACAGAAGTTCTGGAGAACTGCGAATGAACAAATACTTACCCAAAAAAAATCATTAAAAAAATCTTCTGAAAATATCGCCCCCGTAAAATATATTTAAAACCGTATTGGCGGGACAATTCAAAGGCAAAAAAAAAAAGAAAAGAATTGACAACGATACAAGTGGGAGAAAAACATCAAAGGATAGAGAAGCAGCAGTCTGGGAGAGTGTACTACCAGGGAAAGATATAGAGAGTATTGGAGATCCATTTCAGCCAACCTTCCCTGTGGAGCCGGCACCTGATTGATTGGTAGATGTACAACTAAAAGCATTTAGTCAAGGAGAAGTTCATTAAATCTAAGTGATTTCGGTATAAAAAGCAAAGAGCTAACCCTTCATGATCTATATAACAGAGCATATTACATGATCTTTTTTAACATGTACAGTATGTGTCACATAAGACCTATGTAGGTCTGCAGACAGCCAGATGCCTGTTACATTAGACGTTACCTTTGTTATGAAAGACCTGTTATTAGAAATCACAGTGGCGCAGTTTTTATACGCTTGCGTGCCGGCCCGAAGGTTTTGGATTTGAAGGATTGACATAGGCATCAATGGCTTTTGCAACCAATTTGTCTGTAGAGACAAACATCTTGAAACATGAAGAAAATAGTTGGTCCAGGGCCAGTTAGATGACTTCACTTATGGTTAAAACCGTTTTTTATTTATAAATAACCATCATACAAGTTTTTAGAAAACTAAGCTGAAGAGTTTACGAAATAATAAATTATCGGAGGTGGTTTGTTATAAGAATGCTGAAAATAAAAACAACCAAATGTGAGCTTCAAAACAATTATGAACTGATAAATTATCGAAATGAATAGTAAGGTGAACGTAAGTGAACCAGGCAATGCACAAGTCTGACTGCAGACTTTATCAAATTATATACATGAATATTATTAGTTGCTGAGACGCTAACATTAATATTAATAACCTGGTATACACCATGGTACCGGATTATCATTGTCATCCTATTGCTGAAGGTATGTGACATTTTTAGAATACGATGGATGTAGAGAAAAAAAAACATACCCACATCTGCCATGGTCTAAGCATCGAGTAGAATTGGTCCGCAAACAGCATCCTGTCCTGAGAGCTGAGGTATTTGACCATGTTAAAAGTCATACTGGCTTGGGAAACATTTGTGATGGAGGGTAATGTTTCCGGAAAACGAGGAAGAGTACAACTTCTGCGAATGTGGATATAAGATGAATCGGTTATGAAAGCAAATAGGGCCGAGTAAATGGCTAGAGAGCTACTCTGAGGCGTGCCGTGACGAGAGCGACGTTCTGTAAAGAATCTTTTCATTGACTCAGATGATGATGTACATTATGTCATATTCGCTTGCTCTATACTGCGCAATCTTTTACATATTACGAACGGAATTAAGCTAAGCACTTTCGGCCCCTCCATAGATTGTATAGTTTCTCTTGGATTTTCTTGTGCATTTGTTTCCAATTTAACTACATGTGTGATGACTCCCTATCTGCCTCTCCTCAGAACGTACCTAATATGTCGCTTCTTTTTCTGATATCTGTAGATACAAGCAGTTGTCCACACATTTTTCTTATTTCTGAAACTTTCTTGAATTTATCTCACTCAGTGCTCATAAATTCTTTAGACATTTGTTTTCTAATTCAATTAACTGTTGTTCCAAATTATTAGTGATTATCTAACGATGACTGACATGTTTAAACATTCTAAAGAAAGCAGTATAGACATCCAGTGCCTAAGATACACACACAGATACGCACAAACTTTAGACATTATAAAGTGACCGATATGTTCGACTTTCCTTTGGTGTTTTCAAGTCTATTAGTGGAGGTGTGAAAACAAAACTGTCCAGAGATAATAGAAGCAATTGTGACATGTAACACCCCCTGCACTGATAATTACTTTAATGCTGATTAGACAGTTGCTGCGACTTTATTCACAACGGGAAACACAATTTGTGCCTTAAATGTGTGGGCAGAAAGGGTACGAATCGTTCACACTCCCAGTGTTTGCATACTGTAATTACACACACTGAGTAATTTATTTTGCGCTTGGGGAAAAGTACTAAAATAGATAGAAAAGCAACACGTTTTATGCAATGGAAAGTTCTAAGGGAATTTCCAGTCTTTAATTTTGTGAGCCGTGAATGTGCGACAACCGTATGAGAAATAATGTATTATCTGTTCATTTACCTTATATTTGCATTTATTCCTAGGGCAAACATGATTGAATGGTTTTGTAAATTTGCAAACTTCAGAGAACGGACGCTAGTGTCAACTGAAAAGTATTGAGAAATGCAAACAAACTACCAACCAAGTGATGTCATCGAAGGAAAGATAAATAGGTTACAACTCATGAATTTCACCTCATCTCGTTCACCTGCGTGATATCGTATTCGTTTCACGTGCTGTCCTATGTTGTAGGGGTGTGAAGTGTTGCTTGTTTTGAACATTTTAGCACAGTTACCACCGACGAGAGCCACATCCAACAAGAGTAGAAATTCAAAAGCACCAATGATTCTATACTCCCAAACCGTAGCGCATTCGGTGCTTACCATTACAATATTTTATCCTTGAAAAACGACAGCCGTTCTCAGAAAAGATAGTTGCAACAAAAAAGCTACATAGTTTCGTCTGTGAGACAGTGTTGTCCGCGCCGAGCGAACTCGAGCCAGTTTTCGCGACAGTATGTATAACTGGGCAAGAAAGGAATCTACCCTAGAGGGTAGGACAGCCCTGGGAACAGCCACGAAATCTCGGCCCGAGCGAGATAGGGTGACTTTCGTGATTTGTACCAAATAAAATTGTTTTTAATCACTATTCATTGACAACATGGGCTCAACTACATAAAGGAAATACTTTGAACATAAGAACATTACGGAACTGAAATATGGACGTGTGAGAGATTGTTTTAAAGCTGCAGGGGTAAGATTTCATAGGATAATTATAAAAAGTGTCATGAAAACGGCTTGAAAGTCATTAAATCACAAATAGAACGTATTACCCATATTAGGAGGAAAATATGCATATTTTTTAGTTACGTCATTAGGGGTCTGCGTATGAGCATAGACGTTGTGAATACGCTTTATGATTCCAAGTTACCTGGTTCATTTCCAGCTCCGGGTGATTAATATCAGACCGCTTTGCGTTGTTTGCAGGAATTATGTCGAGAGCTATTGGCAATCTAGTGAATGTAAAATTTGACAGTAAAACACATACACAAATATTCTGGGGGTTGATTTTGCAACTTCATATAAAGGTAACACAACTGACATAAAAGGGATAAACTAGATTACAGCATGATATTAAAGAATTTAAAGAGGAAGAGGAAAAGAGAATATATTGAGACAGGAGAGGGTAATTTAAATCACACAAGTGTTAAGATAGCATGTTCATCGTTTCGGTTCTTAGACCCCATTCTGGGAGAAAAACGAATACCCGCTGCCTCCCTAACGAGTACGTCCTTCAAGACGACTAATGAGAGGAATTTCCGTCGGTCAGAGTGCACCTGACCTAGACGTCAGAAGCCAACAGTCCATCCATCCATCCATTTCTGAAAACAAAACTAAATATCGACCATGTTCAACTTACTGCAAGAAGTATCGGCTACTAATATGGTATGGTTTCTTGTTCTTGTGCCAGATATGTTGGCTAATAAGTGTTAATTGCACCAAAACAAGTGTCTGGCCCGCCGTTCTCTAGTGCCTGGTAATGTTTATTGGGGGAGAGGCTCGGATGCACAATTTATTGTTGTTGCGTATCCATTACAGGACGTATGGTTTTTCTAGGCAAATTTACGTCCAGTAGTTTGCCATGGCTTCTGGACGGTCGGTTTTCTTGATACCACTGTCGAAACCAACGCAAGGCGCATGGCCCGCAGCTAGAATCGAACCAGGCATCCCGACATTACGAAGCGTTCGCATCGACTTAGCCACAGAGCCGACATGTATATACTTTTTTTAAAATCAATTGTAACCCTAGCTTCCAGGCCGACCCTGCATTAAATGGGTACCAGTGTTGTATAATATATACTATAGTTTTGTTCATTTCGGATTATTTGATCTTTGGTTAATAGTTTCGGTATTTTGTTTGTAAATATGGCACTTTTTTCGATATCCACTGCTATAAAGGGTTTTGGTCAGTCTTGGTCAGTTTGGGGTGTTTCACACAAAAGAATTAATATTTTTTTATCGTCTTCAATTCTTCTTTCTCATCTCACACTCTCTGTCTTACCATATCTTTATCTATAAAGACATATACATATTACGTGTCCTGCAAATAAATATCTGTATTTGTTTCTGTGTGTTCTCATTACTATCCACATGAAAGCATTCGCTGGATGTCAATGACTTATTACATTTTGAAAATAGACTTCCATGAGTTCTCTGTCCTGTTTATATAGGGTACATGATAGGAAGGAAGAGTGGCTAATAAACAGCATCTTGTCTCGGAAGCTGAAATATTTTGGTCATATAAAACACCAAGTCGGATTGGAAAAATTTATTACAGAAGGCATGGTACCAGGAAGGAGGAGCCGACCGACACGAAGATGGACACACGATGTGAGTGACTCCTTGAGTATGAGGTACCTGAGGCGGAAGAGCTGGCGAGAGACCGAGTTTATTTTAGGCAGACTGTGATGAGAGCGACGTTCTGTAAATGGCTTGCTACATGATGAGGATGATGATGATAGCAGGAAATGGTCTATTGTGTTTTTCCCGAAAGCAATCTAGGCAGTAAATCTCGCTTTTAGTATCCAAGTCCTAATGTCCATATTTTATTTTGTGTGTGTGTGTGTGTGCGTGCGTGCGTGCGAGCGTGCGTGTGTGTGTGTGTGTGTGTGTGTGTGTGTGTGTGTGTGTGTGTGTGTGTGTGTGTGTGTGTGTGTGTGTGTGTGTGTGTGTGTGTGTGTGTGTGTGTGTGTGTGTGTGTGTGTGTGTGTGCGCGTGCGTGCGAGCGTGCGTGCGTGCGTGTGTGTGTGTTTTTTTTTTTTTTTTTTTTTTCATTTTTAGATTGTCTGAGACTTCTGATGTCAGAACAGATTCTCCCAAATTTTCACTCATATTTTACTGTCTCTTCCACATTCCTGTAATATACCGTTTGATTTGTCTCTTCCCCTCAGTTTTTCCCTAGGCATGTTTCTATTATAATATAGCCGCTGGTACATCTTTTTGCACCAATGTTCTCCATTTCATTACAGACTATGACTTTATGTGCCAGAATCCATGCTATGTTGTTCCTTAATTGTGTGATTAGTTATCTCCTCTTTAATGTCTAACCTACTTCCCTTTGTATAGTTTCCTGGTGATTGTACTGATGAAAGAGAATGTGTCATTTGTGTCAATTTCAAAGAGGGGGCGGGGGTGGGGGTGGGGTTTGCTGAAATCACAAAGGCTTTAATTTTTCCGACTACTAAAATTGACGTATGATCAGTGATTTTAAAAGAATTTTGTTTTTCGCACTAAAGAATATAAACACGTGCTACCAGTTCTCCTTTCTTATTTTTTTTATCCATCCGTGTATATTATTAACTTATCAGTTTCAATGTTTCTAATGTGCTCTTCTTCTATGGTCCTTACTTGTAGTGGATCAATGTTTTGTCATGCGCATGTCTACGTATGGTGATTTCAATCCCATGATGGTATATGAGGTTTATATCCCTTACTCTGTTCAAGTGTCCTTACTAGTTTTAATTTCTACTGAAGCATCCCATCCTACTGGCCTAAGAATGTTTGTTATTGGTATCCCCTTGCACTTGTCTGTAATGCTGTTAAACGTGTCACATTCTGGAGGATCATGATTGTGCGCTGTCTGAAGGAAGTAGTTTAATATTAATTGCTTCCTTCGCATATTTAACGGTGCTGTACCTACCTAGCGCTACATTCATTGCTTCTCTTGAATGTATTTGGCCCCATGCGGTGCGGAGAAATGTTTCTATTTGTGTAGGCTTTCTGAAAATCGATGTCATCTTGGCCTTTGGACAGTCGATTAAGGCATGAGGCTATGAGCAATATCTGCCTATCTCCTATTTGTCGAAACATGTTAATCTGGAATTCCAGGCCTTCTGGCAGCGTGAACAGCGTAGTACTGGTAGGACATACAGCTCTGGTCTTGGTGGTCTCTTGCCATACATAACTTTGTCCGTTAAATAGTCGACTTCGGTTGTCACCACAGCTATTGTCGTTGGGTTGTGTCTGGATCTCAGTCGATCCATCCCGGTGATGAGTAACAATGGATTTTATTTTCTGTATTTTGTTGATTATTTCCTTGTTGGTTAGTTGTAACTGAATCCGTTTGACAACCCACCTCCATATAGGTTGCCTCCACCACTATCTCATTTGGTAGCTGCAGCTCTTTCTTGCATGTCTTCTTGATCTTCTGTACTATTTTGCACGTCCTGGTAGTCTTGCTAAGTGTGGTGACTATTCCAGCTCTGACATTTTTTTTTTTTTTGCTTCACGATAATTCGCTTCTCCCACAGGCCCTCCAGTAGCCTGCACTATTTAGTTTAGGTAATGATTCTTGTTCGACGCTGGTATGTCGAATCAAATTGTGGTCGGGAACTTGTGAACATCGGCTTGTTGTGTTTCAGTCCGAATACAGATAAGTCAGATCTGCAAAACGGATGTACACTAAACCTCAAGTTCTGAAACAAGGTCAGAGTCCATACATTGACGAACAACCACAACCTTGCACCAGAACTCACAGCCGGTGAACGCTAAAAAGAGAAAAGACAGTGTGTCATTGACAAATTTAGACAACTGTACGTGGTACTGAAGAGAGAGAGAGAGAGAGAGAGAGAGAGAGAGAGAAGAGAGGGAGAGAGAGAGAGAGAGAGAGAGAATGGGCATGATAATCAATGTCCCACCGACTATAACACTGAGAAGTCAGATCAAAGTGTGAACGATTGTGAAATGTTGACCTGACACATATTTGGGTAATCAGCACACTGGATTTAGATAACTGGTTACTTGACCGCATTTCCTACCCAATCGATTTCCGAAATACTCTCATGCTCTTGCGAAATGGGGTCTTCACCAGATCTCTGTTGGTTAGCTAAAGCAATCTCCCTCTCTCTCCCATCCTCACACCTTTGTAAATGCTAACATGCCCTCGAAAACTTCACCCAATTTGCAATTCGAGCAGTCCTGCGGTTTTTCTTCTTTACTTATGTTAAACAAGACGCTAATTTTTCTAAGTTGTTTCTTTTTTCACATGTATTCCAGTTGCACATTTTAAAAACTATATTGCAAAATTACATACAAGAAACGATTAAAAAGCTTTCTTGGTCAATATAATACAATGCCTCTTTATCAGTTAACATTTAAAAAGAAACAGAGAAAAACTTTGTTTCGCAATGGGCACAAACAGTTGGCACGCAACCGAAACTTTGATGTTGCCGAGCTCATTCGTTGACAGATCATTGTCCATTAATACCTCGAGTCGTTAGGTTACCAGTTGCTGTTGACTGTCTGGTGAGTCTCCTTCACCTCCCTCGATAAGATCTAATAGACTTCTTGTTTGCAAATTGTTAAATAGTTGAAGCAGTCGGGGTTTCCTTCAGTGTCTCCGTCGTACAGGCCTTTTCTTTATCTCACTCCTGAAATAAAAAGGCTTACCAACGTTTGCTGTGTCTCTCGGTCAGGTATTTAAGGATCCTCGCCGGTGCTACAGAGCCTGTGCACTGTGCTTTTTTTTCATAATCAGACTTGAGTTAGACGAAGAACGGAGCACTTATTGGTTACCAATCCGTTCATTAACATTTCCTGTAGAAATAAGTGGAAATTAGAGCACATAAAGGCAAATAATAACAATAGGACAGAAAAGCCACCCTATAATATTAGCTGATTCAGCAAGAACTGTTTAATGTTAAGCTGTATGGTGTCACGGCTAATGCAGACAGGGATGTCTTGTGATATATAGAGCCATTTCCCAAGGATTAGTTCCGACACTTGGTTATGTTGCTTGCCAGATATTTACTGTCAGCAACACATGTGTTTTAGGGAGGCAGGTGTTTTAGGAAGCGGGTTTATTAAGGCGTTCAGCGGGAATCAGTGTTGAACAGTGAGGCATGAAGCTGAGAATAACTTTGTAAACATCTGAATGACAGCCATAGGAGGAATTTAATAAAGGGCACGTTATTAATAATACACGAAGATTTAAAGATAGCCGAAGCGCTCAGAGATATCATGTAGAAAGTATCATCTGGAAACAAAGTTCTTTTAAAAGACACTCCACAAGGAAAATCGCGCCAGTTAAATCACGGATATTTAGACATATATCATATCCAAACGAAGCAAACAGGAAAGAAAATATTGCTTACTTGTACCATAGTTATACGACTTTAAGAAGATGTCAAGCTAGACGAATGAGACAAAGTCTGTTTTAACATATGAAGTAATATTTCAAAGAGATACAAGTCATGTTATTTCACAATGTTTCCAGTGCTTCAAATACATCGTCTCATCAGGTAAACTAAAGGTCGTATCAGAATCATCATGGAAGCACCAGTAATCAAGTCTCCATCGGCTTTCTGTCCCCATCAACATGCAAATGCCTCATATGTTGCATCATGTTTTGGTATTAATGTTACCAGTCCACCGTTTGTTTTGCTCAATGTTTCCTTTTACTCTCAGCAATTCCCTGATGGATTATCTTTAAGGGAGCGTCATAGGATGTGGCGTTCTCCAGCTAAAATATGTCTATGCGTTAGCTTTGGGATAGGTATTTGTTGTGTGCTTACAAATCATACGCCATATACACTGCTAACTGCTGTGCTCAAATGTCTAGTTCATTCCTTCTGTTTCTATGTGTTAATCTAGCTTCTATGAAAGAGTGAATACGACAAATGATTTCCACTTTTATTTGGAGAATAAATCTGATGTTTCTTGTAAGCAAAGGGTTCAGCCTTGTCATGGTTGACAGTGTCTTCTCCATTTGGAGGGGTGGGGGGGGGAGTGGCGGGGGTCTCTTTACTTGACTGCATATCTTGACTTTTAAATGTGCAGGTTTTCGTTCTTCTAGTGTGTGTCAAAATATACTACTCGTCAAAAGTCAAAGGCCATGCAGTTTTTTCCAACATATTATATAAGTGCACGTAATTATTAAATGAATAAGATTTTCAGTTAAAAAATGGCGCAATATCTTTCTATGAGAGTCCTCTATGCACGACAAGCATGAAAACAACTCACTGACAACAGTGGTGATCAATTTGATATGCTGAACTTAAATTCACATTTTAAGTCTGTTGTTTTTAACTTCTGTACAACCAAAATAGGTAAAGCAAACGTGCTGATTGATATTTCACATGCAGTGGTTACTTTTCGAGAACAGCGTTCACTCCTAATTTATATAACAACCAGAAGACTTCCGGTTGTTTCATCACTTACAAAACCATGCACTCGAGAAGAATGCTTGAAACTTTAACACGAATGTGAGCTAAAGCGTGGATTGAAAGTAGTTTATCTGTCTGTGAAGTCCCTAGGCGGCTTGCAGTATCACACTCTACTATTCAAATAATTGTGGATACACTTTAGGCCACGGACAGTTTTGAGGATCGCCACTTGCCAGGTGCCTTAGATGCACCAGTAGACATGATGACCCGTACCTCTTGTTTTAAGTGACTTGTTCCACTCTAAGATGTCAGTTGAGACAACTATAATCTATAATGTCACTCAAAGCATCACTCGCAGAAGTTTGCATGAATTGTGACTGGCTTCTTAAAATCATTCAGTCAGAATCGTTCACTACCATAAGAGATAAGATCAGGAATGAGATCATAAGAGAACAAGTCGGCACAGAACCAATTCTGGATTACATACGAAGACAGCAAGTGAAATGGTTTGCCCACTTAGAGAGAATGCCCTGTGACACCATACTACACAAAGCATACATGGAAAGAGAAGAAGGACGTAGAGCACGAGGTAGACCAAGAACAAGATGGAAGGATAACATCAGAGAAACTCTGCAACAGCACGATGTGCCTATGGTCGAGGCGGCCAGAAGAGCTGGAAACAAAACCTTATATCTCCCTCGACACCCACAGCGGTAAAAGAGGAAGTGAAGAAGAAGAAGAAGAATCGTTCACTCTCCTGCTGTTAATTTTTTTATCGCAGAACTTGTGCTTCTTGTTGTCGCGATAATATTCGATAGGCAGGGCTACAGTGGCGTCAAGTCCTCTTCATTGTTGAAGTTCGCTGTATTGTGTCATTCAAAGATGGGAGGATTCGAGTGTGGAGACAACCAGGAGAACTATTTACCGATGACACAATCCGAGAGATGGACCTTTATTGTAGTGGCTTCGTCATGGTCTGAGAAAACCTCTGCAGATAAGGCAGGATCCCATTTTGCATCAACCAAGGCAACTTGACCGGCCGAATATGCCAAAACGAATCCTTCAGACCAATGGTTCAGCACTCACTGGGAGGCCATGAGTGGTAGGGCCATCTTCTAGGACGATAACGCTTTACCCCATGGAGCCCGTATGGCCAATGCTTTGACTCAACATGGGTTCATCAGAATGGCGAGGAAGGCTCATTCACCTGGCCTTTCTCCCACTGATCACCTCTGGGATGTCCTTGGTAGAAGTATGTCAAAAAATCAACCCCAGCCAATGGATGTTGTGCATGTGACTGCATTTCTGCTTCCGGAATGGCAATCGGCTCCACAGGATAGGCTTCGGACCTTTGTGGACTCGATGCAACAGCACTGTCTTAAAAACCTTGCTGCAAACGCTGGTCATACCAGATTTTGAAACGTTGTCCTTTATCTATTGTGCGACTTTTGAAAAAGTGGGATACGCGCTTCACATGTTTGAATGAATCTTTCCATTTCTTCATGTTAAATGTCAGTTTGGTATTCAATAAATGCCGATTTCACAGTTAATACTCATGTTTATATCAGACTGTGTTGCAAACTTCACATGTTTGAATGAATGTTTCCATTTCCTCATATTAAATGTCAATTTGGTATTCAATAAATGACGATTTCACAGTTAATACTCATGTTTATATCAGATTGTGTTGCAAACTTTACATGTTTGAATGAATGTTTCCATTTCTTCATGTTAAATGTCAGTTTAGTATTCAATAAAGGCTGATTTCACAGTTATTACTTATACTTATATCAAATGTTTGTGGCAAACTTCACATGTTTGAAGGAATGTTTCCATTTCTTCACGTTAAATGTCAGTTTGGTATTCAATAAATGCCGTTTTCATAAATATTACTTACGCTTATATAGGATTTGTTTTGAGGTTTCAAGCAAAGTTTTTCCAAGTGACCCTTGACTTTTGACGAGCAGTATATTTTCATTTTCGTTGTCTTGTGTTTACTGTTGCTATTGGGCAGTACCTTAGATGATTTATAATGCATATGATATTGTACTAAGGTTTCTTATCTTTTGGTTTCTCTAGTATTTATGTTAAAGTACGGTCTCATCAGAAAGATCAATGTCATCAGCATTCGAAGACTGCTCAGAGAAATGTCACGGGTCGATAGAGATGTCTGATAATGGTTTCAAGTTTCCAGTATAATATGTTCTTTATAAGTATTTTAACAAGAATGTGGGTTCAGACACATCCCTGTCACATTTATACTGTTTACAAAATGTATATACAAAGTACATATTATAAAAAGTGTACAATGTATTAAAATAATGACATTTAAACAGATGTGAACATCAAGGAAGATTGGCTAATAAACAACATCTTGTCTCGAAAGCTGAGATAGTGTGGTCATATCAAGTGCCATAGTAGATAGGAAAAATAATAGCAGAAGGCATGGTACTAGGAAGGAGCGGCAGGGACCGATTAACACGAAGATGGACATATGACATAAGTGAGTCCTTGAATATTAAAATACACGAGGCGGGAGAGCTGGCAAGAGACTGAATTTTTTGCACGCAGGCTGTGATGAGAGCGACGTTCTGCAAAGGACGGGCTACATGAAATGTTGAGAACTATTTTGAACGCAAAAGTTTATAGTAATTTTTATGTTCGTGTTACATTAAACTGCTCTAAACTATTTTAATGTTTAATGATCTGTACATGACCGATACACAGTTATAATCCGACGATCGATAATAAGATTTAACAAAAGCAGTCAAATTCTGAAGACGAAACTAATGAAATGAGAGTTGCTCAGCGAACGAAAGAGAAACAAAGCAAATATTTCGGACACAGTAAAAGACATCACACTCTAATAAAAACATGGGAAGGAAACGTTAGGCAAGTCACGGTAGAGGCACCCACGATACAAGTAAGACGACAACACCACAATAGGAACAAAAAGCATTCCGAAAGATGGTGTGTTAGAGAGCCATTGCCTCCAACCTTCATTGTGAAGATGCCACCTGATTTATTGATTGAATATTTGATTCAAACATTACAAAAATGTTTGTATTAAGACATTTAGTTCTTTTTGCTATGCATGTTTCTGTTGTGTCATAACACAATCCGGCTATTTGTCATAATGACCTTAACCTATTTTATGTTTTCAACTGACAATTTATCAAGAAAAAAAAAAAATCCTAACCTGGCTACTGCACCAGCTAGGCTACTATCGATCCTTCGACTTAAGAGCTTGTCTACCCACTCCTACAATGTGATAAATGCAGGCCGTAAAGATTGTTGTGAAGAGTTCAGGTTTAATAAGATACTTGCAGTTTGGTGTTTGTTCAGTTGCCCTGTCAGAGGTTTTGATACTTGCTGTTAAGTGTTTGTTCAGTTGCCCTGTCAGAGGTTTTGATACTTGCTGTTAAGTGTTTGTTCAGTTGCCCTGTCAGAGGTTTTGATACTTGCTGTTAAGTGTTTGTTCAGTTGCCCTGTCAGAGGTTTTGATACTTGCTGTTAAGTGTTTGTTCAGTTGCCCTGTCAGAGGTTTGGATAATTCCAGTTTAGTGTTAGTTCAGTTGCCCTGTCAGAGGTTTTGATACTTGCAGTTTAGTGCTTGTTCAGTTGCCCTGTCAGAGGTTTTCATACTTGCAGTTTGGTGTTGGTTCAGTTGCCATGTCAGAGATTTTGATACTTGCATTTTAATGTTTGTTCAGTTGCCTTTTCGGAGGTTCTGATACTTGCAATTTAGATGTTTTTTGAGTTGCCATGTCAGACGTTTTGATACTTGCAGTTTAGTGTTTGTTAAATTGCCCTTTCGGAGGTTCTGATACTTGCAGTTTAGTGTTTGTTCAGTTGCCATGTCAGACGTTTTGATACTTGCAGTTTAGTGTTTGTTCAATTGCCTTTTCGGAGGTTCTGATTCTTGCAATTTAGTGTTGGTTCAGTTGCCATGTCAGACGTTTCGATACTTGCAGTTTAGTGTTTGTTCAATTGCCTTTTCAGAGGTTCTGATACTTGCGATTTAGTGTTTGTTCAGTTGCCATGTCAGAGGTTTTGGTACTTGCAGTTTAGTGTTTGTTCAGTTGCCATGTCAGACGTTTTGATACTTGCAGTTTAGTGTTTGTTCAGTTGCCTCTTCAGAGGTTCTGATACTTGCGATTTAGTGTTTGTTCAGTTGCCATGTCAGAGGTTTTGGTACTTGCAGTTTAGTGTTTGTTCAGTTGCCATGTCAGACGTTTTGATACTTGCAGTTTAGTGTCTGTCCAATTGCCTTTTCGGAGCTTCTGATACTTGCAGATTAGTGTTTGTTCAGTTGCCATGTCAGACGTTTTGATACTTGCAGTTTAGTGTTTGTTCAATTGCCTATTCGGAGGTTCTGATACTTAATTAAACATTTCGAATGTGTTCAGTTTTTTTTTTTTTTTCAGAGGTTTTGACACATGCTTTGAAGATTACCACTCATCAAACCCACCTGTCGCCCGTGACCATTTTAATCTCTTCATAATTTCTTAGTAACATGTTATCTCTACTGCATTAAACTTTCCTATGTGTTTCATTACGTCTTATTTCACTATCTCAATCTTAATTCAAGACAGGTCTGGATACTTGCTTCGCAGAATCAGTCTTATCATGTGTGTTTTTTTTACTAGACGTATATTCATATAGTTTAATCGTACATTAAATGTTGAGGTTAGTTTTACATTCAAAAGTTTGCAATTGCAGACTGCCTGGTTGCTCTGTACAGTATTGGAAAAGAACGCAATGCGGTCTCCTTCCTAATATAACAAGATAAAGTCTGCGGGGGAGGGCAGGGGGAACACTACATCTCTAGTTGAATTTTTTTCATCATTCCTTTACTGAAACACGTGAGCACACACGCACGCAAGCGCGCGGATGCACACACACACACACTCACACGTAGACACACACATACACATATATACAAACACCCACACACACGCGCGCGCACACACACACGGACACACATATATAAACATACACCCCCACACCCTCACATCCTTTCTTTTTAATGTTACAAACGCATATTTTTTTTTAAACTATTTCGTCACCCCTTTCAATAATAACACTCGGTGTTGCCATCACGCCCGCCACCCTGACCCTTGCACGCCCATCCCTTGGCCTGTGATACCATGTTCATGCTGAAACATTGCGGATCAGGCTTATGCGGTGCTGAAGAGAATTGCTGAGAATATGGGATGATGGGACTGACAGGATAAAATGACCTTAGCCTCAGTCTGCAGACAGAAAATCCTGACGGTAATATTAATTCTTATCGTTAAAATCTTTGAAATAGAGTACAAGCACTTCTTCCCTAATTTTTGCTTAAAATGTTTGGTAAACACTGTCTAGCGTGTAAGAAATATTTTTTTAATGTCAGCCTTCAGACAGAGTTGGCTCTGTGGCTAAGTCGATGCGAACGCTTCTTAATGCGCCTTGCGTTGGTTTCGATAGTGATATCAGGGAGCCGACCGTCTAGGAAGCAATGGCAAACTACTTGACGTAAATTTGCCTAGATCAACCAAACATCAGCCAGGGGCTGTTGGGGTTGATTCTGTAACGTCCTGTAAAAGATACGCAACTTACTTTCAGACCTATCTATCGTGAAGTAACAAGTAATGAAAATCTGTATTTAAATCGTATTGCTTTTTTTGTATTCGTTACACACTGTTTCAGATATACACTATTCTTATTTTTTTCCCCTTCATATTAGAGTATTTAATAACCCAGCCATTATCTACATTTTGAATTATATTTATAAGTATGTTAATGGGTGTCCGTTATGAATGAGGCAAGCTGTGCGCCTCATAATCTAACAGTGTTGCGTTTGTTTCTGGACTGCATCTTTCTGTTCACATGTTCATTACATCTCGGGAATCGTTGGTGATGTTACGAGTTTCCAGCTTTGTGGCTTTCATATTTCTTAAACTCAGCAGTAGCAACAAAATGAAAGCAGCTGGCCTTTAATTGCATAGTCAGTGCAACAAACCTAGAACAATTTCTCTGTGTCGTTATCTATATTAGAGTTATTCGTTCCCTCTGTAATTGGTTCGCATGGCTTCTCATTGTCTGTTCAACTTAATGTGTACAGATGAACTAAACTCGTTCAGCGATACTCTCGTACATTGTAGACTGGGAACAGGATCAAATTGACAAATGTCATGTATGTCAGGACAGGATCAGATTGACAAATGTCATGTATGTCAGGACAGGATCAAATTGACAAATGTCATGTATGTCAGAACAGGATCAAATTGACAAATGTCATGTATGTCAGGACAGGATCAAATTGACAAATGTCATGTATGTCAGGACAGGATCAAATTGACAAATGTCATGTATGTCAGGACAGGATCAAATTGACAAATGGCATGTATGTCAGGACAGGATCAAATTGACAAATGTCATGTATGTCAGGACAGGATCAGATTGACAAATGTATTTGTATATAACACTGAGTAATAGACAGGACAGGATCGGATTGACAAATATCAAGTATATAACACTGAATGATAGACAGGGCAGGATCAGAATGACAAATATCATGTATATAACACTGAGTAATAGACAGGACAGGATCAGATTGACAAATATCAAGTATATAACACTGAATGATAGACAGGGCAGGATCAGATTGACAAATATCATGTATATAACACTGAGTAATAGACAGGACAGGATCAGATTGACAAATATCATGTATATAACACTGAGTAATAGACAGGACAGGATCAGATTGACAAATATCATGTATATAACACTGAGTAATAGACAGGACAGGATCAGATTGACAAATATCATGTATATAACACTGAGTAACAGAAAGAATACTGACTACGTGAACGAGACTGCATTACTTCCACAAGAGTGTATAGTCACTGATTTATTTGCATACCATTTTTGAATGTTGTCAAGAATCTTCACACAATAGTTGTCTCTGCTGTATGTCTCAGTAATTAAATCTTTACCCAGTATCTTATTCTACTGTTTCCCTCATTTATCTTATTGTTAAATTCAGTACCATAATCGTTTGTTTACCTTATTAAGGGGTCACTACATGAAAAAAAATTTTTTTTTTATTTACAATGTTAGACCAATTATTTTATAATGGTCATTTGTAGGGATGTATGTTGATACATTTGTACACTTCAAGTTTAAAAAAACATGGTTGCCATGGCAACAGCCGCCATCTTGATGAAAAAACGACATGTACTTAGTCAACTGAAATTCCAAAAACAAAGAAAGGTATTGAGAAACAGATGATTGATTCATGAACTTTAAACCTACGTTTAGAAACTTGGCTAGTTTATTTACTTCAAAAATGTTTTTTAATATTTTTTTTTAGGATATTAAAATTTAGGTATGTTGAAAAAATACAAAAATGTAGCTTTCTGAGATAATAATCAAATTTAAAAACAAAATACTTAATAAACTATACTTTTAAATAGCCATGTAGCTTTAATATTGTGTTAGGGGTATCCACACCAAATTTCACGTCTCCAGTCTTTATATTAGCTGAGATTTTAGGAGATCCCACACACAACAAACAGAAAAACAGAATTGTTAGAAAAATGACTTTTAAACTTTCAAAGTCACTTAAAATATAATTAATAAAGAAATAAAGTGTTCTTACCCTGTCTGTTGTATTCTGCATCATATCCACAGAAAATGTCACATAAATTTAACAATTAAATCCACCAGCAACATAGGTTATGCCTTCATGCTGGTGTTCTTGTTCGAGTCGCCGTTTTTTCTGGTTTTTCCTCTTCCACTTCGAAAGACTTAACGTTTGTTTTTTGGAATCATAATACTTTCTCTTCAGCATTCTTGTAGCATACAAGTTGTTTGTAAGTCCCCATTCCAGTCCCATTTGGTCAAATACCATTTTCAGGCCTATAGGACCACAGTTGAAAGACAGAGTGGCAAGGGAAGTTGCTGTCTCCACTGCTGACATCGAAGCAAATGTTGTTTTAGGACAGCGCTGCCAAATCAATGCATTAAAGCTTTCATTGGCATTCTGAGTGCTCATTTTAGCACAGCGTTGAAGAAGATCTGGGTCTGTCAACCTTTTCACAACAGGGTAGATGATGCTGCCAACTTGCGAGGAAAATGTTGGCCGATGTTTTTTGGTGCAAACCTGTCTTCATGGCTCTCTGGAAGTGACACCAAGAATTTTCACCCTCTGGACAGAGTCTGTGGTTGGGTGCCTTGTCAGTGCTCATCATGTGGAAGAATCCACCTAACACTCCCTGCTTCATTTTCTTCACATCAGGGGCATTGTCTTTTAAATTTTTAGCATAAGTGTTAGTAATTTTTTCAATAATGGGCTTTGTAAGTTTGCGATTTAGCAACTGCTTATTGCTTTTTTTCAGATTCTCAAGGCCATTAAACATTCTTTTTGCAATGTGGTTAATGCAGTCTTCTTTTGTTATGTCAATGTCATAGCATTTAGATTTTTGCACTTCATTAAAAGCCTTTGCATCACCGTCACAGAGCATAGTGCCATAAACCAGACTTCTTTTCTCAACTGATCTTGAAAATATCATCCTCGCTGCCACCGTCTCCATGGCATTTGAAGAACAATCTGCATTCTTCTGACATTCAGATTTATGCCTTTCCATCCAGTTAAGAAATTCAGGTGAACTTGGCTTTTGGACCACTAGCACACATTTTGCAATAATTGCTAATGACTTGTGTATCCAGAACGAGACCACTATCAACATCGATGGCAACCCCGACTCCATTGTGCGATGAATGGCCTCGCTTCTGCCATGTGCCATCGTATGATACAGTGATGATGGGGCACCCTGTGTCACTGGCTTTGTCTGGTTGGTGAACTGCAGTTGCTGATCTTTCTGCAACAACAGAAGCTGCTCGGCACATTGCTTCCTCTGCTGCTTTCCTGGCTGCAAGGCTCACACTTTTTGCTAATGTATAATATGTTGTTTGAGGCATCTGATTTTCAATATTCATGACAGAAAGAAAAGAATTCAACTTAGCATAGCCAATGCCATTGTCTTTACACCCAATGACTGCCCTATAGTTGATGTCATACTGTTTGTCAATTTGTGGAGATGTCCAGTCTGACCACTGTGACTCACAATCTGGACAGCAAATTTCTATAAGGGAGGCCAGACCATTTGTCTTTTTCGTAACCAGTTGTAAATTATTACATCTACAATTTCTGCAGCCCACTGCAGAGACAAGGGAACTGAAGAAACGTTGATTAATAATTGTGTAGGATGAAAGGTCATAGTTGGTTGTTTCCCCAGTCAGATTCTTGTTGTTGTATACTTCAAACTTCTGCTGTGCTCTACAACAACTTTCTGAGTTTGCAGTTTCAGCAGCACCTTCAGTACCCATAGGCTCATTGGTGTCAGCATTCAAAGTAGAGCTGGAACACAAAAATAAAAGAAGCATTAAATTAGCATCGATCACATTACCAGCATGGCATTAATTTAATGGTGATCGAGACGAAATAAAAGCGAGCCGAAACGTGAAAACGACATCATAAATTTAATTTTAGAAGTAGAAAAATTACCTCAGATTCAAAGATTCCCTAAGTTTCCTTGCATGAATTCCTCTAGGCTTTTTATATCTCTTTTTTTGTCCAAACACAAATCCTTTTTCTTGTCATAATGAAAGCGTATATAATAATCTTAATTAAAACACCAGCCGTCAGAACTTCAAAATGCGATGGAAATGAATCAGCACAAAAACAAACAACATTGGGGAAACCCACGCTCTGCGCATGCGTAGGATATTCGTCGTCAAGGAAATGTCTTATAGGTACCAATCAAATGCTGCCAAATAATAGAGCCAATGAAATGTTGGTATGGCTATGATTCTAATAGTTTCGTATATTGTCGGCAAAGCTCGCAGGTGCTTCCGTATATAGAGAAATGAAAAGGTATTTGGACGGCGGTAAAAATGATATATAACATGCCCTATAATAATATTTGGAAACAGCTGTTGCTATGTGTCAAACATTGCTATTTTGTGGTACAAAATTTATTTTATCCCAAAAAAATACATGGGGTGGTGTCTTTAGCATCAACTTTTCAACGCTATATTGTTCACAAATGACACAAATCTTGTATGTAATCTATTCTACGAATGTCGAACTTTACAAAAACGAACTAATTGAAAAAGTGATATTTTTGTCACAAATTAACAAAAAATTCCATGTAGTGACCCCTTAACATCTGCTAACAATCTCCATCTGTTATTTATCGCATTAATCGTATCTTAACTCAGTGACTTGTTCTTCTGGTCATCGCACTAATTATTCGTTTTCTCAGTGTCTTCTTTTGTTGTTCTCCGCATTATTTATTCCTTTTCCCAGTATCTTTCTCTGTTGTTCTTCGCATTATTTATTCCTTCTCTCAGTATCTTTTTCTGTTGTTCTTCGCATTAATTATTCCTTTTCTTAGTATCTCCCTCTGTAGTTCTTTGTGTTAATTATTCCTTCTCTTGATGTCTTTCTCTGTTGTTCATTGCATTAATGATACCTTCTCTCGGTGTCTTTCTCTGCTTTTCTTCGCATTAATTATTCCTTCTCTCAGTGTCTTCCTCTGTTGTTCTTCGCAATTAATTATTCCTTCTCTTGATTTCTTCCTCTGTTGTTCTTCGCATTAATCATGCATTCTCTTTGTGTCTTCTTCTGTTGTTCATCACATTAATCATACCTTCTCTCAGTGTCTTCTTCTGTTGTTATTTGAATTAAACATACTTTTAGTCAGTATCATCCTTTTTTGTTTACAACAAAATTATTATATGTTCATTTAATTTCTTCCTTTATTGTTCGAAGCATTAATTATCTTTCCTCACTGTTTTCCCTTATTGGTTGTTGAATTAATCCTATCTTTACTTAATCATAATTTTTCCATCAATGTTATCTACATCGGTGCTTTCATCTATTGATTAACGCATTTATAATATCCACCGTCAATATTTTTATCCATTTCTCATTGCGTTAATCATATATTTTTCAAATATGTTTTTTCTGTAAATTTTTCTTCTTCTCATACCCTTAGAGTGTCGCCTTGAATGTCGCATTTCAATTAACATAACACTTTTCCTTTATATGTTAAGGTTAAAGTTGAGCGGATAGACCTTATTGCACCTGGTTTTATCCCATATTGCTCGATCTCTTTCTGCTGAACGACTAGCCGCATGCTGAGAGCGCCGCACACTGCACGAATTTCGAGCTCTGGCTATGACATCGAGAAATCTGCGTTAAAGTTGCACTCCCGAACAGAGGGTGCAGCAGTGGAATGAACCCACGACCTTCAGAGAGCTAGGCAAACAGGTTGACCATTTAGCCACCGAGAACAACCTTTTTTTATGTTATCCATTTTGTAGCCTTTAGGTTATATTTGTTAATTTGTTTTATTTAAATATTTTTTAATTGAATTTCTGTAGATTATAAATATGTTCAGCACATTCTTTTTCTCCTGCTATTTGCCAAGGGTTATAGCTGTACTGGGATCGGAAGGAGGAGGGGGGTGGATGGGTTGGGTCGCTGTTCGTGTGGCATAAATTAAACCAAATAGATCATTGTAGTTCTAGTGATATGGATATAATTACAGGATGTTTGGCATTTTAAACTTACACTTCGTTTTCTTAACACATGTTCTTGAAATTAATAAGAATAAACTCCACAGGAGAGCATGTACAGCAGGGGTCTACCAATCATCAGTAGAAGTAATCTCTCGTCGACAAATGTTTCGGCCCACGAGCTCCTAGACATTTTCAGAGAGTGGGCCCATCTGAGTTCATGAAGCTTAGGGTTGGTTTCCCCTGCTGCACGAAATTACCGGATGTTGTTCGGATAGGGACAAGGCGAATTGGTGATTTTGCTGAAGGTACTGTGAGAAAAGAAGACGTCGCGGTAGCATAATTAAAGCAGACATATCAACTGGCAGTAACCAGTCCCTCGCAGAGCCTTTGTTGATTTTACCTTTTTGAATCTGCCCAGCCTTGAGGAAGCGTATGGGGACGACGGTAGGACTGGCCCTTGCATTGGCCCGCATCCTAGCCAGGTCCATAACAGCTGCCAACTCTTTTAGCACCTTGTAATGGCGCCAGGTGTATCGGCCTTGACCTAGGGCTTTCCTGCATGTGGACAGAACGTGTTCTAACGTCTGCTTCGCTCTACACAACGGGCAGGTCGGGTCGATAGCCGCAGACCACTTCACCATGTTGTCACCGGACGGTAATACATCATACGCCCAACGAACGATAAAGCTCAGTCGCAGCGGGGTATTCGCCAGATCTCATCCCATGTGAGTACTCTTGGCAATGCGCTTTCCAGGCTGACCCAATGGCCCTGCTGCGAATGCTGAGCTGCTTTTTTTAACCCGAACCTCGTTTTCGTTGTCACTAACTTGTTGAATCACCATGTCTCGGGGCTCTTTGGTTGTGGCTGCTGACCACGAACTGACCTTCCCGTGACCCAGGCCTCGACGGTCGGTTTGAGTATATCCCATTATCTCCCTCAATATTAGTGCCTTCTGGGCAGATTCGATCGCATCGAGGACTCTCCACTTCTGACCAGTCTTTAGAGCGGGCTGGACAGCGATGACATTTGGGTCTGAAGACTCGCGCAAGAGCATGGCGAGTCTTACTTTGCCGACTTTAAACTCTTCGGTTATCGATTTGAACGGGAGTACCAGCTTAGCCTACTTACAATACAGAGCCACGTCAGTCAGACAAGGCGGTGTACCAATCCACTTTCTGTGTTGATTTTTTTCTCCATCGTCTCCACTGCAGTCATCGTCACTTCGTAGACTAACAGCGGCCAGAGGAGCGTTGGAATCAACATGAATTGAAGACACCAGACTTTGAACTTCCCGATCAGCCTGCTACGCTCTGTCGCGAGCAGGCCTGTAGCCAGTGACTCGTGTATTCGCCGGACCTCCGCTCTATCAGATAACTTCGAATCGAAAACGCGACCAAGGCTCTTCACCGGTTCCATCAGAACCGTGGGGATCTTATTCCTTGCCACCGTAAAACTGATTGCCGCAACCTTACCTTTAAGGATTGACAGACTCCTCGACTTCTGCGATTTGAACTGCATACCGCTCCATTGGACCACCGTGTCCAATCTTTTCAGAATCGTGCGGGCAGATTCCTCGCTGCCCGTGATTATAGTCGTGTCTTCCATAAATGCTCGCAGTGGCGGCATCCAGTGATCCCCTATTTGAAGGCCCTGTCCGTAGTCGGCCGTCCCGTCCAACATGATCTGCATGGCCATGACGAACAGTATTGGTGAGATCGTACAGCCTATAGCTATCCCAACTTGTAGCTCAGTCCATCTCGTGGTAAACGTCGAGGTAGAAAAGCGCAAAGCGAACTTAGAGAAATTTTGCTCGATCATGTCGTTGATCTGTGCTGGTACGTGAAACATGCGAAGGGCCTGCCACAGTAGCCTATGGGGAACTGCCCCGTAGGTGTTGGCTAGGTCCAACCATATAACGTGCAATTGGGTTCTCTCATGCTTGGCTCTCTGAATAGACTCCCAAATCATGGTCGCGTGTTCAAGGCACCCAGGAACGCCCATTATACCATCCTTTTGAACACTCGTATCGATGTACTTGTTCGCCATCTGATACTGTGTGAGCCGGCGAGCCATGATCGAGAAGAATATTTTGCCCTCAACATTCAACAGCGAGATAGGCCTGAATTGGGAAAGACTCTTCGAGTCCTGCTCTTTGGGAATGTAGACCCCAATAGCCTTTTGCCACTCTGGACATATGTGTTTTCGGCTCCACGCTTGTCTCAACAGGCCGTGAAGCATTCGTAGGATTTTCGGACAACGCTTGTAAAGAACGTACGGAACACCATTCGGACCTGGAGCAGACTTGCCGCTGGCTCTTTTCACAATTTCCTTAACTTCAGACCAAAGGGGAGGTATCACTTTAAATGATACCTTTGGCAACTCAGGCTGATTGAGGCCGCCAAGGATCTCTGGATTGTTATCGATAGGCTCATTCCTCTTTTTGTCAGAGTACATTGTGCGTAAATGTAACTCAAGCTTCTCTTTACTGACTGTGACGTGACGTGTGGTTTAAAATGTTTTATAATGTTGAGTAGGGAAGTTCCTCTCAACACATTTCCTCCACCAGATTAACCAAACTAAAATCTGAGCTATGTTGCTCTCAGACAAAGTCCTGGATACCCAAGAAAACAGCCATATTGGCTCGTTAAGTACTTTAACATTAGCTGGACTTGGTACCCACAAGAGAAGGCAAGGAATTTTAGATGTCTATAGCATTATACTTAATGGATTATTAGTCAGGGCAAATGATTCCTCCGTCATCTACCTTCTCCCGGTGTTATTATTAATAATTAAAGAATTATTATCATATTATATGAGCTCCCACCAAATGTAATTCTATCCTAACAGTTTAATTAAACATGTAAGAACAGACATTTGGAATTTAACAAACTATGTAGTTTAAAACTTGACATACAGCTTTATTTACTACAATGAAATTACCAGTTTGTTGATTTACACAAACAGTGACTGGTTAACGTGATAAGTGATAAGCTTCAGCGAGACAAACAGCTCGGGGTTTAGAGTGGTATGATAATGATAATAATAGGTTAACATAAAGGGGTTAACTCAACTTATAAGCCTCTGACAGCCGTGAGGAACTGTCAAGCTTGTCCAACTCTTCCTTGCCTGTTGTCTGCCTGTTTCAGCTTATTCTCCACTCCCTCCCCACCTCGTTCTCCACATCGTTTTCCACCTCGTTCCCAGCTGGCCGAGTCTAACACAATGTAGTCTCTTTCATGGACTGATCGTCACATGGGCGCTGTAATCATGGAAACAAAACACATACGTGTAGTATCTTGACTTACACTAAGAATACATGTATTAATTAATATAACATATAATAATAAAATATATCCCATCACTCCTCCTCATATTCCACATCCTCTCCAGTCTAGTCTGAAGGTCTTTTGTCTTACATGGGCGTCACATATCCTGCCTTCCTCTCTCATGCTATGTCATGATAGTTGACTTTCTAAGTCTGTTGTCCGTCATCATTCAGACTTCGAATCATTGTTTTTACATCAACACTTGGGGCAGGTTATGTGCTGAAACTCCAACCATTTTATATGTGCATGCTGTCCTGAATATTATCTTTCAGTGACAGTAAATACGGTACACCCATCATTGTTCCCCTGGGGTTATAAATCCCCTGTTCAGGTGAACACATTAAGTGAGCACATGGTGGGCACACGAAACGTAGCAGCATCCCTGCACATATGGGCATCATGGAAACAATATAATTACATTTCAGTATAGCGAATGTCATTGTTCACATCTTATTTTATACACATGAAAAGACACTGAAAAACATGTGACACAAATATACCAGAAATAGGAATAGTTTAGCAGTTCCCTAACTGAGATACTGAATACTCACAAAGAACTATTTCAAGCAGAATGTGCAGACAAATTAGGACAAGGTAGTATAGACTAAGCTTAACTCCCTAACCTAAGTATACAAGATTAAAATTAATATTCACCTGGGAACTTTCCATTAATCGCCAAAACAGAATGCGACCGTAAAATAACCTTCACGTCGATCTGTGTTTGTTTGCCGGCAGGCTGCGATTAATGACGGGAATTCCACAGGCTCGAAGTATAAGTATCAATCTATTGTCCAAATTAATCTCCTCCCTTTCCTCGGTTCTGCCCAACCCTCAAGACGATTACTTAAGTCCCGCCTCCGGAGTACTTCTCAGATCAAATTAGCTAACAAGTGGCCTGTCAGTCAATTCTGGACTGACGTCCCTAGAGCGAACATTCTTAAGTGACCCAATCTAGTTTACACCGAATTTTACTAGGCGGTGTGAAAACGGTCCGTGAAGCCAGGGTGTTTACTACTTGACCCAGATCAAACATTCCTAATTGCCAAACACCTGTTCTGCCAAGAATTGCACTGACTTGCGAAACTCCGACCTCTGGGCTCCACAATGTCTAACGTCTACTCAATTTACCTGTTCAAAAGGGCCCCGCTCAGTCTCTACAGTCTGGTCAGGAGATAACATTCTGACACTAGCGTGAGAAAGGAAATTCTCTAGCCCCGGTGTAATTGCATAACATTACCAAGACTCAGTCGCTTTGTCTGGACTAAGGACTGGAAACATTTAAATCAATTTGGTTTAAAGTAATATTAGGGTAAAGGGCAGAGTAAATATAATCCTCTCTCTTTAGAACCAGAAGAACTTATTACAAGTACTAACTTCTGGAACCACTGAGATCGTATCGTGACAGGCCCTCCGTTAAGTTGGTTGTAGCCTGCTTAAGACCAATTTTACGACACTCAGTGATTTCCAAGAATGTTAGTAAAACCTGTCATCTCCAGTATTGTTCCAGTATTCCTTGTAGAATCGTGATGTCCTGCATCGATGTACAGTCCCCAGTTGTCCCTCATTCCAGACTAAGTCCTTAGTCCTAGAATCATGCGGGTATTCCGAGCTGCCGCTCAGTAATATCCATTTATCTGGAGGTTTCTTCTCCCGCAGGATAAGAACTGATCTCCGTTTCAACAATGGGATTCCTCGACATCGTTGACTGACAGTCGCTGTCCATTTCCTCACTTCGCCACGCCCTATTTGCATAGGGAGGGCCTGAAGTGCTCTCCGAAAAGGATGAGTTGTAGTCAGGTAGGATTTTCTTTTCCTACATCTACAGATCCTGAAAAAATCTGTCACTAATCTCTTCTCAAATTGAGGGTTATAGTCACTCATCATGACAGCATGCCGTGAGTGCAACTGACCCCTGACGATTTCTTGAAGGAGTGTCCACTTGTTTCCTCCTAGGTGCATCCTACCTGTTTTACAAATTGTCCGGGTGGAATTCTCTTTCATTAAGATCAGTCCAGAATCAGAGCACGAAATCAAGTCAGGGGGTACAGTCAAATCATTAGGAAACTCAGGGTTTCCTGCAGACAGTAAAGTGGCATTTCTTCGCAATGAAGTTTCCACTATCAGCTGAGATACCCCTGTCACTTCCTTCGAAGCGAAGAGTAATACAAGACCAGAATGTTGGGGTTCCCTACTATTCATGGCTTGTTCTGCTTCATGGTCCTTCATCAGAAGTATCCCTGTCGCCCCAGCTGTACAGGGCAGCAGAGACAAGTTGTGTCCCTGCTCACGAAAAGTATTTTCTTCTTCGAAAATGGCAAACACTTCTGTCTGTCCATTATCGACGTGCACAGGCCTAGCAGAATTGTCCTGTTTATGTCGAGTCTCTAAGCTCGTCAAGACGTCCAGAGAACTCTCCTCCTCATCTGCTATTTTCACCTTGGTCTGGCTTTCATATGCACAGTCCAGTGAAAGCAAATCAGGAGGTGTGTTGCCGCCATCGCAGTCAACTCCTTTGGGTGTAAAGTCAGAACTAACACATTCCATTAGGCATGCGGCCGCATCCAAGGAAATAGGGGACACAGGTTCAGCGTTATTCCCTACATCAGTCTGCTTTAATTCCTCTTCTTGCATGAAGGGACCAAAGGGGATATGGGAGTTGGGTAAGTCTTTGCCCTCGTCCTCATTAATGTCTGGTGTGACAGTCGAACCGCTATGTCTACGGTTACAACCGTTATCACGCTTGTCACTACTGTCAGGTTCGCTCTCATTTATCTCGTCTGAGGTAATGGGAGTAAGGGGTTCCAGCTATGTAGATCTGGTCCCTTTAGAAGATTTCTGCTTCTTGTTCCATCTTTTCCTTCTGGGCCTAAGAATGGAAGTTAAGGGGTCCAGCAATGTAGATCTGGTTATCCCTAAAGAAGAGTTCTTCTTGTTTCCTCTTCTCTCTGTAGGAATAAGAGGTGTGAGATACTGTCCTTCGGTTTTTATGTTTTCTTCCTTAGCTGTTGAGGTTGGCCAAGGAGTGCTCACCTCAATGGTTAGATAGTGGGCCCCCACCATACCTGCTTGAGTTTCAGCCTGAGTTATTGGTTTTTCCTCGCATATACTCGCAGTTTCCTCAACGCTAATGTTTTCTGCTTGCTGTTTTATCCTATCTTTTTCTGCCCTCTCAAGTAGCAGTTTTCGATGAATTTCTTCACTCTTACGCCGCATCCTTTCAGCAAATCCTTCCTGAATACACTCTATCTCTCTTTCTAATTCTTCTCTTATAAGCTGTATATCTCTTTCATACTCTACTTTCCTTAGCTGTTCCTCTCTTTCATACTCTTCTTTCCTAAGCTGTTCCTGCCTATTATATTCTTCTATCTCCAACTGGCGCTTTTTCTCTGCAGCATTACGGGCAACCATATAATCAAAAGTATCCATCTGGCATTTAATATATGTTTCTAACTGTGCCCCTACTCTACCCTCAGCTATCCCGAATTTCCTTACATCTTTTTGGTACTCGGTACGTAAGTCCATTCTCTCTATCTATCAGGTCTATCCAGAAATAAATATGATACTCCCTCGAGTCAGGATAAGAAGGATATGTCAGAGCAAAGTACAGTGAACTGGGCACTAGAGTAGACTATGACAGCCGCACAAAGATGTATATGATGCAAAGCAGCCTACCAGAATAACAGCCTATAGAATACTATAGCAGCAAAAAGACAAGCCTATCAATGATCAAAGCGATGTTACACTCAGTCACTAATTATTAATCTCAATGATATGAGGTCAGCATGTAATATGTTCTACAATCTATATCAAATGAAATATGCAAGCAAAAAAAAAAAATCATCAATTCATCAACTCTAACTAAGCACTATAGATTAAACATTAATCAATGTTCATGAAATGTTCAATGATAGACAGTTAACTCATATGATTTCATCAATTAATTACTTTTACAGTTATTATAATTCTAATCTTTCCAGTTACCAATTACTAAGTATGATTTTAGTCTAAGTACTGGATGAAGAGTTAAAATGAAATCTATGAAATTAAAAATTTTGTTCCTTAGTCTAGGGACTGCCGGGTTTGATCGCTGGCGGGACGCCACTTGTGTCAGGTTTTAATTCTAGAGAGCGACACAATTGTTACGTGATGTTATAAATCCCGGACGAGCTCCCAGTGTGACGTGACGTGTGGTTTAAAATGTTTTATAATGTTGAGTAGGGAAGTTCCTCTCAACACATTTCCTCCACCAGATTAACCGAACTAAAATCTGAGCTATGTTGCTCTCAGACAAAGTCCTGGATACCCAAGAAAACAGCCATATTGGCTCGTTAAGTACTTTAACATTAGCTGGACTTGGTACCCACAAGAGAAGGCAAGGAATTTTAGATGTCTATAGCATTATACTTAATGGATTATTAGACAGGGCAAATGATTCCTCCGTCATCTACCTTCTCCCGGTGTTATTATTAATAATTAAAGAATTATTATCATATTATATGAGCTCCCACCAAATGTAAATCTATCCTAACAGTTTAATTAAACATGTAAGAACAGACATTTGGAATTTAACAAACTATGTAGTTTAAAACTTGACATACAGCTTTATTTACTACAATGAAATTACCAGTTTGTTGATTTACACAAACAGTGACTGGTTAACGTGATAAGTGATAAGCTTCAGCGAGACAAACAGCTCGGGGTTTAGAGTGGTATGATAATGATGATAATAGGTTAACTTATAAGCCTCTGACAGCCGTGAGGAACTGTCAAGCTTGTCCAACTCTTCCTTGCCTGTTGTCTGCCTGTTTCAGCTTATTCTCCACTTCCTCCCCACCTCGTTCTCCACATCGTTCTCCACCTCGTTCCCAGCTGGCCGAGTCTAACACAATTTAGTCTCTTTCATGGACTGATCGTCACATGGGCGCTGTAATCATGGAAACAAAACACATACGTGTAGTATCTTGACTTACACTAAGAATACATGTATTAATTAATATAACATATAATAATAAAATATATCCCATCACTCCTCCTCATATTCCACATCCTCTCCAGTCTAGTCTGAAGGTCTTTTGTCTTACATGGGCGTCACATATCCTGCCTTCCTCTCTCATGCTATGTCATGATAGTTGACTTTCTAAGTCTGTTGTCCGTCATCATTCAGACTTCGAATCATTGTTTTTACATCAACACTTGGGGCAGGTTATGTGCTGAAACTCCAACCATTTTATATGTGCATGCTGTCCTGAATATTATCTTTCAGTGACAGTAAATACGGTACACCCATCATTGTTCCCCTGGGGTTATAAATCCCCTGTTCAGGTGAACACATTAAGTGAGCACATGGTGGGCACACGAAACGTAGCAGCATCCCTGCACATATGGGCATCATGGAAACAATATAATTACATTTCAGTATAGCAAATGTCATTGTTCACATCTTATTTTATACACATGAAAAGACACTGAAAAACATGTGACACAAACATACCAGAAATAGGAATAGTTTAGCAGTTCCCTAACTGAGATACTGAATACTCACAAAGAACTATTTCAAGCAGAATGTGCAGACAAATTAGGACAAGGTAGTATAGACTAAGCTTAACTCCCTAACCTAAGTATACAAGATTAAAATTAATATTCACCTGGGAACTTTCCATTAATCGCCAAAACAGAATGCGACCGTAAAATAACCTTCACGTCGATCTGTGTTTGTTTGCCGGCAGGCTGCGATTAATGACGGGAATTCCACAGGCTCGAAGTATAAGTATCAATCTATTGTCCAAATTAATCTCCTCCCTTTCCTCGGTTCTGCCCAACCCTCAAGACGATTACTTAAGCCCCGCCTCCGGAGTACTTCTCAGATCAAATTAGCTAACAAGTGGCCTGTCAGTCAATTCTGGACTGACGTCCCTAGAGCCAACATTCTTAAGTGACCCAATCTAGTTTACACCGAATCTAACTAGGCGGTGTGAAAACGGTCCGTGAAGCCAGGGTGTTTACTACTTGACCCAGATCAAACATTCCTAATTGCCAAACACCTGTTCTGCCAAGAATTGCACTGACTTGCGAAACTCCGACCTCTGGGCTCCACAATGTCTAGCGTCTACTCAATTTACCTGTTCAAAAGGGCCCCGCTCAGTCTCTACAGTCTGGTCAGGAGATAACATTCTGACACTAGCGTGAGAAAGGAAATTCTCTAGCCCCGGTGTAATTGCATAACATTACCAAGACTCAGTCGCTTTGTCTGGACTAAGGACTGGAAACATTTAAATCAATTTGGTTTAAAGTGATATTAGGGTAAAGGGCAGAGTATATATAATCCTCTCTCTTTAGAACCAGAAGAACTTATTACAAGTACTAACTTCTGGAACCACTGAGATCGTATCGTGACACTGACAACCAGTGTCCCAGACTTCGGTTGCTCGAATAGACCTCGGGCAAACTGGAACGTGTCCCTAAAGAATTTCTCTCGCTCCCTTTTGGTTCTTCTTCTTTTGTTACAGAAACGCTTATCGCGACAGAGGGCACTGTGTCAGTTCTTTAAATGCAACTAGACTTCATGCAGCCCTTTCCGTTCGCTGCCTGTAGCGGCTTTGAACCGTTTTCTGAGGGCATTCTTGTCTGCCCGACACTTCAGAATGTCCCGAACTCTGGGAACAGTGCTCATATATTACATCACCAAACTTTGTAAGCTAGTCGCCTAACGACTTCTTTTTTTAAATCATGAATTAGTTTCTCACATAATGTACCCTCTAACTTGCACCACGACACCTTATCGCTCGTAGGTGGAAACCTGATTTTGGAATGCACTTTCTCGGGAATCTACAAACGTGCGCCTCCGCAGTCGACGTCATGGGCCCCTCCGTGCGAGTGGGGTTCACCCTGTCCGTCGTTTCCTAACGACTCTGAAACTACCACAGGACTAGTAGTTTTGCGACGGCGTTTACTGCGTGGAGCACCCTCGCATTGCATCCTTCCGGCATGCGTTCTCAAACCATGCAACCTGGTGAAGCTTTTTCCACATGTACAGAGCCAACCCGAACGTTGGGCAATAGTTGGAGTCCTGGGGCTAGCAGGGTCGTTACCGTTTGTTTTAAATTAGGCCGACATGACTTGAATTGAACTGAGTCAAGAATTGACGTCACAGCACTAGGGTCATTCCCATGCATGCTCCGTAATCATCTTCAGCAGCCAGCGCAGAGTTTCAATACTGATAGTACAGGTCACAATCTGGTTAAATGTCAGTATTGCCTTTCCTCTGGGTGTAGTGAGCCGGCCAGACTCGCTGGTTACACCCAGGTGCTTTATTCTCTCCAGGCCATAATAATCGTCTTTCTTTACTGATTCCGTTCCTTGTTCCTAAAGGGCCTTGACCACATCTGCCTTGTCATGTATCAATTCATCACCCAGTGGTTCGGATCCAGCCAATATGTCGGCCTTTTTATTACCCACCACGACGGCATTGCCTGGAGAAAAGATTCAAAGTATGCTCACTACCCGTGACCTCTCCAGTGAAGCTTGCCATATTCTGTTCTCTAGCCACTGGAGAGCTGCAGTTACCGACTCGACCTCCATTTTCATGCTAGATGTTGTGGTGTCAAGTGCTAGGCTGTCTTGCACTAAAGATTTTCCATTGGCTTTCGTTACGAACCCCCAGGCACTGTCCTTTCCTCTCAATACTGAACCATTTGCATAGATAATCAGATCACCTGGGCGTGAATTGTAGTGATCAACTGCGTGATTAAAATATGTGATTAAAACTGGTCGCGTATGCAACTGCTGATCTGTATGTGACTTCTGCTGCCATCCATGATGAACTGCATTTCTAATGTAGCACTGTTTTTGCTAGCACTTCAGATGGCTACCGTTTGCTTTTAATGCGTGTGTATGCTAGATATGCTGAGACAGAAGTCTGTCAATCTTTCCACAAGGGACTGTGATAAACATTATGTGTGTTTTTCGTTGGCACAGGAGCGGAACAATTATGGGGTGACACGTTGGCTTTGGAGCTGAAACTAAGATTACCAGATTAGATTACCAGATTACCAGGTCAGACTTTTCTGCTGGTACTCTGACTGTAATAAGTGGTTTGTATTTCTACTCGTCGTCTAGGCAGTGTTCATGCGTGTGTGGTGGATGATATTCTCACACGCTCCACGTTACACAACTGGCACAAGCCGACACCGATGTGAGCTTACGAGACATGAATTTATTGACGTATTAAGACTTACGACAAACGAATAGTCCAGTCGGTGTCCTAGTGAACAGCTTTCGTACACAAACTCACGTAGCCTTCAACGAACATTCTTCTGCAGGCATTCAAGCAACGATGGGTCCCATGGATTCAACATTGATGTTTGGACATCTCACACGCTGGCATGGTCGATCTCAGCTTAACACTTCGTCGGCAGGTCTCCTTTCTCCTCAGGCACTCACGTAGACATTCTCACATTCAGTCGCTCGTCCTCTCACTCCAACAGGTCGACACAAATTAAACTTGACCAGAGTCAAGTTTGACTTATACCACGGGTTCCTTTCACGTGACAACACGTGGTGGTCCTTTACTTTTCCCGTGGCGACCTTGGGTCGCATCATCGTGGTCCTTGTGATAACTAGTGGTTAGTCACCTATCTCCAGATTCTCGTTTAATCCAAGTATCTGGACTATCTCGGTGTTTTCGGTCAGCTTTGGGCCTTCCCCCCAACCATCCTAAACTGAGTGGAAAATATCCCCCATTACATTCTCCCTTCCCCGTATAATAAAAAAGTTCACTTTTTTTTCCCTCATTATCGTTAATGGATAGGAGTACATTTTATGTAATGCTTGGGTATTTTCACTGGTATCAGAGGTAAAAAAAATTTATTCCACCCCTTTTGGGTAATTCATGTTTTTCCTTTAGAACTTTGTCAGTTGTCATGCCCAGTGAGTATTATGTGGCGTAATGGAATCAACACCCCAGGCAATACTCTTTCAATTGCGGAAGACCATAAAGGCTCTACGCGTTTCCCACCTCATCCCACAGTCTGTCAAACGACAGAAAATCACCCCAGGCACTACTCTTCCAAGTGCGGAAATCCATAACGGCTATGGAACAATAATGTAAACCCGTAAAGTCCCACCCTTGCCATTATACTCACCGAACATCCACTGATGTTATTTCCATTGGATATTCATTTATTTCCCCTTATAGGTGATATGTATTTTATCTCCCCTACCTATAGTGATTTCACAACAGTCTTTATTACATTTCTAATAATTATCTCCCTTTACGTTTTCAAAAATATTACAATGTATCACTTAAATTTCCTGTATACATTTCAGTTGTAGTGTGACATTATATGTTCAAAACATTAAATAGCATATTTCATCGTCACAGCTTTGCATTTTGAATTTTGAAATATTGTTTACATTTTGTATTTAATAAATATTCATATCTAATTCTAAACTATTTCGTCACGTCACCTTATGTCTATGTCCAGTATTTGTCACAATGACATGATATATACAATTTATACACAATATATATACATATATAAAAATCATATGTGTCGATCAACAATAACATTTCAGATAATCAAAACCATACATACTAGAATAAGACTTACAATCTTGACATTACATCAGGCAGGTGATTATGGATGCCTTTGATGTGCTGTATTTTAAATTTAAACTGTGCAATCAATAGAGCCCATCTGTACACTCTAGCGTTGTTTGTTGACTCCATGATCATCAATTTAGTAAGACCTAAATTGTCAGTTAAGATAGTGAATTCTTTCCCTAATAAATATTTTTGAAATTTCTTTAGACTCAGAACTAATGCTAATGCTTCTTTCTCAAATGTGCTGTACTTCTGCTGTGTAGATGTTAGTTTCTGTGACCAATACAAAACTGGAAGAAGAGTGTCTGTTTCTTTGTGTGCTAACATTGCAGCTATGGTGTGTCCACTAGCATCTGTCTGTAGAAAAAAAAATGTTTACTTGGATCTGGCTGTCTGAGGATTGGTGGCGTTGAAAACAAATGTTTGATTTTTTCTAAAATTTTGTCATGAGTTTCATTCCAATCTCTTTTCCTAAATTGTTCTGTTTTCAACAGTTCAGACAATGGTGCAGTTAAAGCTGCCAAATTACAAATAAACTTGCCATAATAGTTTATTAACCCCAACAATGATTGTAATTGCTTTCTAGTCTTAGGTTTTTCAATATTCAGAATTTTAGACACAATGTTATGATCAGTTTGTATTTTTCCTTCACAAACAATATGACCTAAAAAGTTTATTTTCATAAAACAAAACTCAGACTTCAATAGGTTCACTGTCAGGTTTGCTTCCTGAATTTTTACAAACACTTTTTCCAACGTTACCAGATGTTCAGGTATATCTTTAGTGTGGATGCAAATGTCATCCATGTAAGCGATCACGTGTTCCATATCCCCCAAAAGCTTTCGAATCATTTTGGTGAAGATTTTCGGGGCATTTGATAATCCAAAAGGAACCCTCAACCATTGTTTTAACCCCAAAGGTGTTTGGAAACTGGAGTACTTACTGGCATTTGGAGTCATGGGGATTTGCCAATATCCCTTACACAAATCTAGTTTTGTAAAATATTTTGAATCATGTAACTGTTGAATGGTATCGTCAGTTGATGGTATAGGTTCTTCTTCAAGATAGGTAACCTCGTTCAACTTCCTATAATCGACACACAGTCGTAAGTTACCATCTTTCTTTATGACTATCACCATGGGTGAACTATATTCAGAGTTTGAATCAGTGATTATACCATCTTCTTGGAGTTGTTTTAACTCTTCAACAATTTTATCCATATAATGGTTTGGTATGGTATAATTTCTTGACTTCACAGGAACAGCTGAGTTCAACTGGATGTCGTACTCTATCAAATTAGTTTTCCCAGGTTTACTCCCAAAAATCTCTTTGTATTTATAAATCAATTTTAAAATTCTGTTCTTATCTTTTTGTGAAAGGCTTTCATTTATTTTGACTGACTTCCAGTTGATCCCATCTGATTTGGCAGGTGTTGGAATTTCTTCCTCCACTGCATCTGTAGCTGTTTCATCAATCACATTACATGAATTTGCATTTGCAATCTCAGCTCTTCTGAAATACTTCTTAAGCATGTTAATATGAAAAATTTTCAGATTGTTTTTGTACAGTATTTCGTAATCTACATCAGACACTTTTCTAACTATCTTATATGGCCCTTGCCATTCGACACACAGCTTGTCGGATTTGTTTGGGTAATAGCACCAGAACATCATCGTTCGGTTCGAGCTCAATGAGCTTGCTCACTCTGTTGGCATAATATCTTTGTTTTACGGTTGCTGGGCACTGGACCTAGTCGCCTCTTCACACGCGGTCATGATTTTATGTCTTAAATTTACAACAGCTTGGTAATCATGAACTTTGGGATCTTCTTCATCTTTTCCAGTAATTAAGTTTTTGTATACTTCTAGAGGGCCTCTAGGGTTGGCTCCGTACACGAGCTGGAATGGTGACACACCTGTTGAACTGTGTGGTATTTCCCTGTAGGCAAATAACACCGCTGGTAAAAGACTGTCCCAGTTTATGGGATTGTTATATGTTATCCTTGATAACATAGTCTTTACCGATTTGTTTAAATTTTCCACTAACCTATTTGCTTGGGCGTGGTATGGAGTGGTGAACTGTTGTTTAATACCTAACAGATTTGTCACTGCTTTTGTTATCACTGCCGTAAACTGGGTACCTCGATCTGATATTATGATCTCAGGAAATCCCAACCTTGAAAAAATCAATATCAAAGCCTCATGTATGTGCTCTGCAGTAATATACTTAAGAGGGACTGCTTCGGGCCATTTTGTAGCCACATCTATCAAAGTGAGTATAAACCTATTACCTTTTGCAGAAGTGACAGGTAGCGGACCTATTATATCTATGGCTAATTGTTCAAAGGTCTTTGTGCAGTGAGCCCTGGTTAAACGGGAGCTGTAGGATTTACCCCTTTCTTGGTCGTTCTAGCACATATATCGCAGGACTTCACATACCGTTTGACTGTGCTGGTGACCCCTGGCCAAAAAAATGTTGATAACACTCTGCATGTAGTTTTTGCTATTCCTAAATAACCAGCAAATACAGAGTCATGTGCTAATGATAGGGCTTGCTCTCTGAATTTCTCTGGCAGGACAATTTGTTTCGTTGTAATTGGACCTTTCTGGTACTAACGAATTAAAATATTCTTATTCAAAACAAATTTCCATGATGCACTCTTTACAGTTTTCTCATCTGCATTTACCAAAGTAAAACATTTTTGTAGCGTCATGTCGCTTTTCTGATCTTCACAAAATTTCATTTTAGTAGTTAACTGCTCCAAATTTGTAACAATATTTTCATTCAACAACTCACTCTCTTTTTCTCTGTCCTTTCGTTCATCTTCAGTCATACTCCTGGTGACTGCTGCTGCTTCATGTATGCATTCTACTTTCTCACTGTTTCTCATGTTTTGGACACTTTCAGTCTCTATATTGTCATTCATGCCACTACTCTCATTCCAACCTTCATCTTTCATTACTTCCCCAGTGGATGCGGGGTTTGGAGTTACATCATTCCCTTGATTTTCTTTCATTACATTCACAGAAGATGTGGGGTTTGAAGACACCTCATTTACTCTTTCATTATGTCTGCTTACTGGAATGTTTTCTATCTCCCATTTTATGATGTCATCCTCTGATACCTTTTCTAAGTCTTCTCTGTTACCTATAATCAAATCTGCACTTGGTGATGGTAACATGGCACAATAAATTCTCTTCCTAAGATATGGTGTTGCAACAAAAACATATGCTATTTTGTACCTTTCTAAATTTCCACCAAATGTTCTACAGGTTACAAACTTTTGTGTTACTTCATCAGGTCTTACAAGTGCCTGGCGAATTCCTGATATTGTGGCGCCAGTATTACGGAGGACTGATAAGGTTCGTCCATGTACCATGCCTTTGTGTAGTTTTAAACTACCTTGGCCATGTGCTATGTTAGCATTGTAGACTGGTACTTGGTGACCGCAAGGTAGGCTACCCTCAGCTTGAAATTCTGAACAGACAAAGCAGTTATCATTAATGCAACAAACTTCAACAGCATTACCCTCGTACGTATCAGAACCCGAGTCTTCATCAGACAACCCATATGCCACGTGTGCTTCTTTGATCTGTCGCTTAAAATCACATTGATTACGTACATGGCCGTAACATAAACAAGAAAAACATTTCAACACTCTATCGTAGTCATTGAGCTTGTTCTTTCTCTTGGCAATAAGCTCCTGGACCCTCATTGCGTAAGCTGGGTTCTTATCGCAAATAGCGTCTGAACCATGTTGTCTGTTGCAATGACTACAGCTGATTGTGTTAACTTTCTTTCTGTTGTATCTCTTGTCTTTCAATGGGTATCTTCCCTGCTGAGGTTTCTGATATGCTGCAGCTCCTGACTCAATGACATCGTTCACTGTTGAACTAAAAATGTCTGAATGGGCATTATAATAACCTTCTCCAAGTTGCTTAATCTGTTCCAGATTTACAGGTGTTCTTTTTATTAAAGATGTAGCCATTTTTTCCGGAATCGATTCTAGAATTTTGCTCCTTATTAATAGGTCTACTAAAGTTTGGTAGTCATTTCGAACTTTCGCTGCATCAACCCATTTTTGAAACGTGTTTTGCACTTCAGCTAGGTAATCTACAAACGTTTGATTACTCCTGGGCTTTAATCCAATGTATTGTTTTCTATAGCTCATTGCATTGAGTTTATAATGGTTCATGAGGTATTCCTTCATATGATCGTAATCCATTTTCTCTAATTCTGGTATTGATTCCAACACTTTAAGTGGCTCAAACCCTAAATGTTTCTGAAAAATCATCGCATAGTCTTCATTGTTAACCTTGTTCATACGCATTTGGAGCTCAAAGTTCGTTACATAAGCTGATATATCCTCATTTTCACAGAAGTTCCGTACTATGCCAGTGTATTTCTTAAACCTCTTTTCCTCGGCGTGTAATCTTTCTTTCTCTAGTGCTGCTTCCCTTCTGGATTCATTTTCCATTTCTTGTCTTCTTAACTGTGTCTCTGCTTTCTCTTTATCTGAGTGAATTTGTGCTGCCAGCCTCTCTTGCTCTAGCTGTATTCTTTTATCTTCCATCTCTTTTTGTTGAGCTAATTCACGCTCTTTTAGTTCCTTATGCAGAAGTAACTCTTTCTCTTTAACTATTCCTTCTTGTTCCTTGACACGGAGCTCATGTTCTCTCAAAAGTCTCCTTTCGTTTCTTTCCTCTTCTTTCTCCGCTGCCTTCATTTCCTTGTACATTTGGTCTGCATACTTTCTCAATTCCTCACCTTGTAATCCTAACTCCTTCCCATTAGCAAACCATTCTGCCATACCCGACATTCTTGAACAGGATGATCAAGATTTCCTGCTACTCCTTCTTTTGATCTACAATTATACCTATCACACTCAATAATGATGACACAACAACAATTGAACTTAAATAAATTCAAATAAACAAATAATAAACTAAGTCGCTAACTACCGACTTAGGGATTAGATAATGTTATTCTAATATTAATTAAATCAAATTTTATTTATAACTAAGTAACTACCCTTGCCTAGATATAGCTGTAACTGTAGATTGGAAACCGCTGTCACTATAAGATATATAAAGTAGGACTAATGTAATGATAACTCATTCAATAAATCACCCTAAAATTATTCAATTAAGTACGCTCATAATATCTATAAATTCAATTAATAAATAATTTTAGTTCTATTGATGTCGGTTCTAAAGTAAATCCGAAACGGTGTATTAATAACGCCAAATTGTACGCACACGAAAATCTGTCACTTGAAACACTGTATTAATCTTGCGATAGTCTAAATACATTTGAAAAATCGTCAATTGACAAAAGCACTGTAAATATATCGGATTAAGTTAGTTTTTCCGGCACGGCACACGATAATAGTTATATTTCTTGCTACTTATTATCACACACTACTACGAATTCCAACTACATCTGATATGTCCTGAATATCTACCCTAAACACAGTTTTCCTGAATTCAATCAACGTTTACCTTGTTCTGTCCGGGCTGACAATCTCACCACTGTAGGCCTGTAGTTCCGCTTGCACACACTGACCCAAATTTGCTGTGTGACCTAGTTCGCCAGTTGTAGGAAATTTCTGCTAGCTTTCGCCAGTAGACGGCTAGTTAACGCCAATTTCTCAACGCTGTTGACAGATATTTTTCAATCCATGCTGTGATGGACGGTGACCCGATGTCGTGACCCGGAAGTTTCAGTTGACTCGTTGATCGTGAAATATTCTGTTCGCCCTTTTATTTATTCGTGGCTTTTGGCTTTCTTGTGTATCTCGCTGTCACTGTTGACGCGTAGTGGAAAATTTCTTCATCGTAAATGTCATACAGCCATTTGACATCTTTCTCGTAGGCTTCTTGATGATTTTGCAGAACGACGCAAAGTGCCACGTAACCCAGGGCAGTCTACGTGTCATTTAACCTTTCACCCACGTGATGACATAACCCAGCATCAGGCGGTTACGGGTTAAATTTTGTCGCAACTGTTCGGTGATTCCAGCAACTATGCGTTTCACCAGATATCGTCTCTTACATGGCCGTCTATCACGATTTTTACGTTTAGACTTTCAATGGAACCTCATCTGCGTGTACGTGATAGTCTCCGGTATCACTTTTCGTTGCTCTGTTGACCAAACTATCAAAACTTTCGGCTTTCACTGTGCAACTGATGTTTTTACTCGGTGACTTCACAAGCTGTGCTCTCTCAGGCAGACTCCGTCACTTATATATCAGTCGTTTGACTTCTAATGGCCCTTCAACGTCTGCGTGGCAAGTAACAGCTCATGACATCATCTCGCCGTTGCTGATCTTTTGCCCGGTTATCTCAGTTTTTAGAGCCTCCAATTGTAATAAGTGGTTTGTATTTCTACTCGTCGTCTAGGCAGTGTTCATGCGTGTGTGGTGGATGATATTCTCACACGCTCCACGTTACACAACTGGCACAAGCCGACACCGATGTGAGCTTACGAGACATGAATTTATTGACGTATGAAGACTTACGACAAACGAATAGTCCAGTCGGTGTCCTAGTGAACAGCTTTCGTACACAAACTCACGCAGCCTTCAACGAACATTCTTCTGCAGGCATTCAAGCAACGATGGGTCCCATGGATTCAACATTGATGTTTGGACATCTCACACGCTGGCATGGTCGATCTCAGCTTAACACTTCGTCGGCAGGTCTCCTTTCTCCTCAGGCACTCACGTAGACATTCTCACATTCAGTCGCTCGTCCTCTCACTCCAACAGGTCGACACAAACTAAACTTGACCAGAGTCAAGTTTGACTTATACCACGGGTTCCTTTCACGTGACAACACGTGGTGATCCTTTACTTTTCCCGTGGCGACCTTGGGTCGCATCATCGTGGTCCCCGTGATAACTAGTGGTTAGTCACATATCTCCAGATTCTCGTTTAATCCAAGTATCTGGACTATCTCGGTGTTTTCGGTCAGCTTTGGGCCTTCCCCCCAACCATCCTAAACTGAGTGGAAAATATCTCCCATTACACTGACCCACTCCTCTCCTCGCCCAATGTTCTCCAGCATGTACACTTGTCTTATTGTGTCTTCTGCGTGAGCCATCCACGATTTTCCCCTTTTCAGCCTCTGACCCTTGCCTGCAGCCAAAACTTTATACAAAGGGTGTTCCCTGTCTGCAGCTACTCTGAGCTATGACTTAGTCTGCAGCACCTTTAGCCTATCTGCAACGATCAGCAATGCAAGGGTGTAGCGCATGCACACAATCGGGGTGTCTCTTGTACAACTCAGGATCAGCCGCATAGATTCATTCTGTATGCGCTCCAGTTTCTCTAACTGACTCTTTGAGACAGTGAGTAACCCCGATCCATAATCAATCACTGAGATGATTAAGGTGCTGGTAAAGTGTGAACAGCATTCTTTGCTCCATGTCCATCGCTGCTATAACCTTTAGTGCATTCAGACCTTTCTGAGCTCTTGTCACAACTCCCTCTATGGGATTCCTGATAGACATACTTCTGTCAAAGGTGATTCCCATGTACCACAGTCTGCTGTCTCTTTTGATGTCTCTGCCATTTATTTTGAGTCTTGGAACATCAGCTCTAACAATCTTGATGTCCAAAGAACACCACAGCATGGTTGCCTTGTCTGGGTTGACTACCGCACTCATCTCTGTACACCAGTCGATCACCTTATCTACTGTTGCATATAACTCTCAGCTATTTGATTCCAATCTCTCCCTCTTCTATATACAAGAACATCCTCTGCAGATGTCAATATTCTGCCAACTTCATGTGTTTCCGGGCAGGCAATCTTGCTCGTAAGAACATTTAATATTACAGGTGAAATTACAGATCCCTGTTGTAGTCCTGGAACCCTGGAGCCATTATACATGGTTCAAAGATATATGAACCAGGCGGAGAGCTACCCGGCGAGTATACAAAACGGCTGCTATCTAATTCACCAACCAAGGACAGACTTCATGTTCCATAGGCGCTTTCATCAAGATACTGTATCTGACTGTGTTGTAGGCGTCTACTAAATCGAGTGCCACTGTCACCATTTCCTGTCTGTTATGGAAACCTTTGAAAGTATCAAAGGCAAAACTGGCTGCATTTGACCATATGTCCTTCTCCGGCCGAAAACTTCCCAATCCTCGTGGAAGGAGATTTCTCTGATCCAAAAATTCTTGTAGCTTACCAGCCACTATCTTCTCCAGCACTTTCCCAAAGGCCGGCATTATACCGATTCTACCCACTGAGTGCATGTAAATATTTAAAAATGTGAGGCTAGCGCCATCTAGCTTATATACTTCAGAGCATCTGAAAAGTATTTCTTACCTTTTGTTACTTAACCACTTTTAAATACAGGGTGCCGCCGTGGTGTAGCGAATAAACGCTTGCGTGTGGATCGGAAGGTCGTAGGTTGAGCTCGGACGGAGCCGGACGTTTTTTTTTTTTTTCTCTTAAACTAACCTTAGCTCCCATGTTGACCCAGCTTTGAGTGGGCATCAGGTATAGTCCTGGAAAGTAAAGGCTGCCAGTGTGATTTTGACCACGTTACTCACCAAGTGCTGATTGGTCTATAAAAGATAGGTCTAACCCTATATGCCCAATACGCATAGAGGCGTTTAAAATGAACCTTTTAATGTAGGAAATCATTTCATTTGCAGTTATACTATTATTTGCGTTGCGTATTGAGTCTTCACATTCCATGAGATAATTACTTTAGAAACAAACACTCCGTCGATGTCATACTGTCCGTGAAGTCCTGTTAACTCTTGATAGCCCCTCCTGCTGGTGTGTCATTGGAATGTGCATGACTTCCTATGGAAACATTAGAAAGCATCTCTGTGTGATAACCACAGAAATTATTGCGCGTCTAGCCATCCATGATAGACATGCAATTTCCAGACTCCGTGGGGTTGCACTGATTTACGCTATGCTGCACTAGAAATCACACATGTTTCTGTAATCACTGCATGAGCTTGATGAATGAAAGCAATCGACGCCAAGACAATGGATTCGGCGATTATTATTCTACTAATATTGGAAAACGAACCAGAACAATTAATAGAAAACCAAAGTGGTTGAGTTTGAATGCGAATGAATATGGAATTGAATCTGTCAACTTCTGTTATCCATTTGTTCTACAAGTTTGTGTAGTGTGTGGTTAGCACATTATTGTGCTACCAAGTTATTGGCGAAAGTGATTTAGTGATTGTGAAGTTATTTTTGCTGACCTGTTATAGACCAACACTGAAATAATATTTCTCAGAATTTAAAGTCAGTTATGTGTCCTTTTTTTTAGGACGTTTAAGAACCAAACCCATAATTATTTGACTTTTGTGGTTTTTCTAGGCAGATTTACATTCAGCAGTTTGCCATGTCTTCCAGAAGAGTAGTCGGCTCTCGAACAACTGTCGAAATCAACAAAAGGCAGTCTGCTATCAAATCGCCTGCAACTAGAATCGAACCCAGCTCCTGGCATTACGAAGGGAGTTCACAATGCATAAGCGGCAGTTGCTGACACCCTATAGTAAAATAGTCGGTTAGTTAGTTAGTTATTTAATCTACAGATGCTTCTCACTGGAAAACTCCATAAGCGCTCGGATTTCATCTTCCGCATACCCCTTAGCGTGTGGCGACTGGTCCCACTATGTAGAAGACACGAAATTGTGGAAGATAAGGTTTGGGACAAAGAATTCAAGTTACAAGCCCTTTCGCTTATCAAAATATAAATTCCTGTAGATATTAAAGATAAGAACTCTGAATTCTTTTAAACTATATCTCATACGAAGTATTCCCTAGTTTTGCTTGCATATTTACACACAAAATGTTAACTTTCACTGTCAAGCCAAATAAATTGCTGGCGGTTGAAGTCAGTGGTATGCAGGTACTAATACATTTAAACTTATTGTTATCTGTCTGCAATCAACATTATTCTCAGCAACGATAACACCGACACTGTCTCTACTAATCTTCAGTACTTCGTTACAGATTATCAAAGATTTCCAATAATGCACAAAAATATGCTTAACGTTCTCAACGACTTTGTTGTAATGAGACTTGTTCTTCTTCTTTGACCCCGTTTACACCAGTGACGTATTGGACATATCATGCTGACTTTTTATCACATAAACCAATGCGCGCATGGTTGAGTGATAAGGTCTACGTCACACCAGCTGTCTTTAATTCCAGTGACTTTGGCTGATACCCAACTTAGGCTGGGTTTCCCTGGGAGACAAGGCAATTTTGCTTTTAAATCCGACTGTATACAGATTTGAACCTAAGGTCCTCAGAGCCGCCGCGATAGTTAAGCTGTTATGCCTAATAACTCCATCAGAACTTTGAATTTTGTATATCTGCTAAACTAGTTTCAACTAATAGTTTGTTTACCAGGAGCAAAAGGGTAAAGGGGCGGGAGGCGGGAGGGGAGGGAAAGGGTCGGTAAACATACAAACGTAGAAAAGATCATTTACTTTTCTTTTTATTTTACATATAGTTTACATAGTATGTGTTTAAGTGACTTCTAGTGGCAGATAACTGATTTTAATATCCAAATTTGTCCTTTTTAGGACGAAATTTTTTGTCATTTGAAGCCCTACTCTGGCTTTTGCCAGGGGCCGCAATATAGGCAGGCCATACATATGGCCAAATGTCTGAACGCGGTTTCTGGGACCTCTCCACGGCGATCCTCATCCGCATGGTGGCACTTTGTGTCATCGGGTGTTTATCGCTTGTGTGATGTCCTGGTGTGGTAGAAAGTCCGTTCCGTCCAGATAACTGATTGGCCGCTGACGCTCCGAAAAGTTATGTGTTGATAACCACCGCTTGCTGATGCAAAGTCCTCAACCCTTCCCTCACCACCCCAAAAACGAAATGTTCTGTATTGTGTGTGCGTGGTGGTGGGGGGGGGTGGGGGGGGGGGTGCCATGATTTCTGCGTCTTAAGACTGGTAGCACTGAAATAATCATAAATGTACAGACGAAAACTGAAAAAAAAGGGGAATAATTCTTCCAAGAATTTAGACACGTTTGTTACAACTTGTATTATCAAAGGTGTTTAAACAAATGATCAACATCATGGCACAAGGGTAGTAACCAGTAAGTGCTCCGTTCTACTTCTAACCCAAGCATGAGTCCGAGGAATCTCAGCGCATGATCCTGGAATACTTTGGGTAGATTTTAACTCCACATTTCTCCCGGGCAACGCCGTTAGGCTACTCTTTTTGATTTCCAACTACCAAGGGATTTTTTTTACGCGCGCAACAGTACACACGGGCGTCCGATCTTACTTACTACCCAGAGACCAGGGAAAATTACTAGAAGTTCACATACAAATATCCAAGCCTTCTCCGGGGCTTGACATTTCGGACCTCAAGCAATCAAGGCAGACGCTATGCCTTGAGACCACGCTGCCCCCGACAAAGATGTATAGTCTCCTGTGTTTCCACAAATCGGGAGAAGAATAGACACTCCACCCACTGCGTCTCCATTAACGACAGTTCTTCTCGACACATTGCAACTGAATCAAAGAAACCAAATTTAGAATATCAGAAGACCGCGCCAAAACAAGAAACGCCTGAAGGATCCATCTGAAGATTGTTTATGACAGCAAACTCTGTGTAAACGTTTGCGATTGTGTAATCAAGTGGAAAGAAAGAAGTACTGAATTAATGGACGGTAACGATTTAGTCTGCCCAGAGCAAGATGAAAACATAAAGGCTAAACGTAAACAAGTCTTAAACACAGACTTGAGGAATTGAAAGTATAACACTGTAGCGTTATTATATATTTTGCAGTAGAAATAAATATTAAAAAATTATCAGTCCAAACGAAAAATACAATTAAGCGGCCACAAATGTAAAAGACAAAATAAACCTAGCGGCTATAAAGCCTTCACAGTATACCATGCAAAGCAGACAACAACAACAAGTACCCACCAGTAGTCTTATTTTCATAGTTGACATAGAAGGCTAGATCTTATTATCGTTAGTATACTTAAAGATTTGAAGGCATTTGATTTGGTTAGTCGAAAAAGTCTGATCAACACACTGAAGAGGATTGGGTGTCCCCCTACCCTACAAAGCACCAGTGAGTCGTTCCACACAGAAATGAGAGGTAAAATCAACTTTGATGGTGTATCATAGGAGGAATTTATATTCAAGAATGAAGTGATCAGGCAAACATCTCCAAACATTTTTGTGATGTTTTTGTTTTTGGTGTTTTTGCTTATATTATACTTTGATGCTACAAAGCTGCCTTTCAGCATATCTCCTGTTTACATGGTTATATTAAATGTACAGCTTGCCCGGGAGGAGGGGGTGGGAATTAAACAATGAGTAATATATAATCTAGTGTTCTGACAGATCTGACCGTTAATGAAACCCAAGACCAAGCTAACAATCCTCAGTCCAGAAACAAGGGATCCAAAATTATTGATTTATCATCGGTCTCTCGCATTGTTCCCCACTAATGTCTTCTGCTGCCATCTGCTAGGAAAGAAAAACTTTATCGTGCGGTGTAAATCCGCATCCTAGGAGAATTCAACCCGTGTTGATAAGCTATACCGTCGGAAGCAAGGATATGGGATTGCTAACTAATACAGCAGCGATGTGACCGCCAGCCAGGGATACAAATGCCGGGAGTGTTGAAGTCTATGAGTATTTATTTTCAATGAATCTCTCTGAATGAGTTTCAGGGCCCCATTTTGGGAGAAAGTTATGGACCCACTGCCCCATCATCCCCCTACACAGCATGTCGTAATAGATTACTAATTAGGGTTTGCTGAAAACGGAGTTATCGCACGGAAAAGTGTAGATATCTTGGCCTAGCTGTCAGCCGCAGCACAACGCCCAGCCGAGCTTTTAAAAAAAAAGAAGAAAAACAAAATGAATTTAATCTGTCCTAAGCTGTTTTGTTTTCAGCCACTCAGAAGAAATAATCTGGACAAAATCAGTGAATAGTTTATGTTTTCATTGTTGCAGAGTAGCAATATTTCTTTTGATACGTTCTCTTTGTAGCTAAGACGAACAACTGTACGTGTTTGTAATTAAAACTAGTAAATCTGGCAATTATACTTGCATGTAGTCTTTAGCGTTGGTGTCTCAGGTTCAACACATCGCCAAGCACTTTGCCATATGTTTATTAGGGCTCGTTTACACAAGATCTTTTATCAACTTTCCTGCAATAACTAACTTATTAAACCTAAACATTACTTTAGTATCTTCTGTCCCATTACGTCAGTCAACACACCAGTGTTCATAAAGCATTCGACCGAGTCAACCGTCAACTACTCTGGAGAACATTAGAGGCATGTGGAGTTATTCAACATCTATGTGTGTGTGTGTGTGTGTGTGTGTGTGGGTGTATATATATATATATATATATATATATTATATATATATATATATATATATATTTATATATATATATATATATATATATATATATATATATATATATATATATATATATATATATATTAGGGCTGTACCGAATATTCGCTTCGTATTCGCTTCGGGGCTGAATAGTGGACCTATTGACTATTCGGTATTCGGCCGAATAGTTGCGGTCGGCCGAATACGAATAGTACTTACCTTACACCCGCTTCTGCATACACGGCCCTAATACTGACAACATAGAACGATTGGTTTTGTTGAAAGCTAATGCAGCTTTCATGCATTAACTAAGCTGTTCGTGACATTTTACAAATTTAGTTACTTGCTATAATACTTAGGATTTTTTCAATTTCTAGTTATTAGTTACCACAGACTGACTGAAGGATGCAAAACATAAAATGTTATCTGTACGAATACTAACTAGACATGGAAAGAATATAAACTCCGGCCACATCCTAGTTGATAATATAAAAATCAAACGGACGGAAACATAAGTACTTGGATGCAAACTTCAACTGCTCCAACATGCTGAGAGAAGAAATACAATCTAGAATACAATCTAGAAATAAAGTATACTATGCCCTTCGACATCTTCTAAAGTCAAAGTGTCTTTCCCGCAACACCAAGATCAAAATATATCACTTCTGTCTTGATGTGTATTGGAAACCTATACTCCTCTCTCCAGGGGGTCCGTTCTGGGACAGCATTTAAGGATCTATCAGTTGCATGCAAACCAGTGGTTTGTCTGCAGAGCCGTTTGGCCTGGTGGATGAAACTACTTCTCTTTAGTCGTCCCAAAGCTAGATTTTGGGATCTTTTATTCAGAAGTATTTGACAAGGAAGAACAAAACAGTGTGCAGCGCAAAACAGCCACTCTCAGTCTACTTGATGATGAATACCCTCATAATCTTTGGGTCTGTGTTTACACAGATGGGTCAGCAGAAAGTGCAGTCAGAAACAGAGGTGCAGGAGTGTACATTTTGTATCCTAATAATACCAGGGATACAGACAAAATACCAACAGGAAAGCACTGTCACAACTATAATGCAGAAGTTCAAGCCATCAAGATAGCGGTAGAGAAACTACTAAATACAGGGTATTTTTCACAACCAGTGGTATTCCTGACAGATGCAAAAGCGGTACTTCAGGCACTCCAGTCTGGAAAATTACCAAGCAAACGGACACTATTATTCGAACTAGGCATGCGTTGTAAATTAGTAATGCAGTGGATACCTTCCCACTGTGGAGTTCGCGGAAACGAAAAAACTGATAAACTAGCTAAGGAAGGTGCAACTGAAGAAAAACCTGACATACCAGTCTCTTATTAACAGAAGAAAAGAATGATCAAATCAATCAGAATGCCACCGAAACTGGCACAAGATGATTACCATATTATGGACAGACCAGAGCAAGTCATTATCCTTCGCCTTAGAACAGGGCACAATCGACTTCGCTGCCACATGTACAACAAATTTAAGATTGGCTAATCAGCCATGTGTACCTGTGGACTGGCACCTGAGATAACAGATCACATCCTCCAAGACTGTCCCAGATTCAACGCTTCCAGGCAAAACTTCTGGCCAGAAGAGACACTTGTGGAAGTCCCACTTTATGGGCCGCTTAGTGAATTACAAAAGACAGTGAAATTCATACTAGAGACAGCATTGCAGATATAGATAATTTATTTCATGCGAACAAAAGAAGAAGAAGAAAATATATCAAACGCTGAGAAGACCAGTCGTTTTATAAGGCTCTGAAACTTGAAGCAGAAATGACAGAGATGAGGCCTTATTACTGGGTTTCAAAAACAGTCTCTTTGAAAATCTTTTGACCCATCAAAGATGCTAACAACTGGGAATGGAGAGTGAGAAGTAACAACGTAACACATAATCGGTTTAAATCACTATTGATCACTGGCATCATGAAAGCTAACAGACTAAAATGGTTGGGGCATATTGAAAAAAATGTGAGAAGACAGAGAAGTAAAACTGTATACACCTGAGAGAGGAATGGGCGTAGACAAAAAAAGAAGATCGAGAGATAATGTCCAGCCAGACCTGCAAACAACTGGTGTCACAAATTGTGAAGAGAAGGCCAGCCAGAGAGACGAATGGAGACGAGTGATATCTGCAGCAGTAAACCTGCTCAGAATGCTAAAGATGAAGATGACTATTCTATGCTACTTTATGTGAAGTAAAAGTTCAGCTTACATTTGACATTATGAATGGGTGTGTGTGTGTGTGTGTGTGTGTGTGTGTGTGTGTTTGTTTCTTTTAGATATATTTCATACACGATACACTATTCGTATTCGTATTCGGCCGAATAGTTAGTCCCGTTATTCGTATTCGGCCGAATAGTGAAAATCACTATTCGGTACAGCCCTAATGATATATATATATATATATATATATATATATATATATATATATATATATATATATATATATATATACACTTATATATAAATATATATATATATTTTTTATATATATATATATATATATATATATATATATATATATATATATATTATATATATATATATATTATTTTTTTTTAACTTCGTAACCTTTGATTGTAGTCAAGAAGTCAAAGATAAAAAAAAGTCCTACTCTTCTTCTAGGTAATAAATCGAAGTGTAGATGGGCATTGATAGGGTATTCTATTTTCTCTTTCTAATGCGTTGAAGAAAATTTTCTTCATTGCCTATAGTGAAAATAAAGTAACGGACACATTTTATGTCAGTGGCGTATCCGGTATATAATGCTAGACTGGTCTGTTTACACTATTAGAATTGGGGGAAAGGGATGGGGCGGAAGTTATGTGGTCAGTAGGATATTACCTGCTACCCATTTTAAACTCGGTCCTTATTGGAGCCAACGTCAGTTCTAAAAGAAATAATCCTGCTTCATGCGTGTTCAAACTCAAGACATATGGTCGACATGCAAACGTCTCATTGCGATAGTACTTTTCATTCATTTCCGATCATGTGAATAACTCTCTTGAACAAAAGAGAGGAGATACATTGTGTGTACGTTAAACATCTCTCAACAATTGTAAGTCATCAATGTTTTTTTTTTTTTTATGTAGGTCGGTAGCCGCGCAAAACTTCAGATTCAAGAAAGAACCCCAAAACTGAGCACATGTAGATTGAAGGAAGACAGTTAGTTACAAGCTGTGTGTATCGTAAGAGAAACACTCACATTGCAGCTTTTCTGTAAAGGCGAAACAGAACAAAGTACACATTTTAAAAGAAACATAATAGACGTAATAACACATTCTAGCCATTCTGAATGAATACAATTCTCCTAAATTTTAAAGGTGGGTTGAGCTGATCGGACAGTCAACAGCAACTGGTGATCTGCCGAATGATGATGATGATGATGATGATGCTGATGATGATGATGATGATGATGATGATGCTGATGTAATTCTGCCCGTGTCATCTCCCAGACATCAGTATTGACTGTTGCAGGTGTTCAGTACAGGCTAGGTAAACCTGTCAATATTTAGTAATCTGAGAAAGAGATGTCTGGAGATAGGATATATGTATTAATAAATATGACAGCGTGCTCACAGCTGTGTACGGATATTATATACATGTCTGCAATGGGATTCGGGATGTGTGAAGTGTTCGGTATCTCCCTGTAAATGATGTAGGATCGCCATGATAATTTACTTCCATACAAATAGAATGTAACAACATTACTGTGAATTCATTTATGTGTATTGATAAGCTCTCATAGAAAACAACTGAAGAATCAACTATAGGAGAATACTCTACGCAATATAAATAGTTTGTGATGTAAAAACATAAGATTTGTTCCCGTCACTATCAAATATATCCGTTCTATAGGTAGGGCGTATAAGCTAAACTGCCAGATTATAATTATCATAACGTCAAACTAAAAAAAAAAGTTGAGTATCCTTTACATGACTTTTCAGAACCAACCCAGCATATTTTAGCTGTTGTGGTTTTTCTAGGCCAATTTACGTCCAGTAGTTTGCCATTGTTTCTGGACATGCCGCTTCTCGATACAACTGTCGAAGCCAACGCAAGGCCCGCAGCAGGGATCGAACCCAACACCAGGGCATTACGAAGCGCGTTCGCAACGCCTAAGCCACAGACGCCCACAAAGTCTATCTGCTATGAGTAAATTTCGAAAATATCACATTTTATGCGTTAGGAAAATCTGGCACATTGTACTGGATGCATGTTCTCGATTGGTTAGGCTGATGTGGTAAACATCACAAAGGCTTTCGGAGGTCTCCGCGGCGAAGTGGCTAAGCCGTTTTCCTTAGGCTCTAAAAGTTGTGGGGTCGTGTCAGATCATAAGTGCAGTTCTTAACGGAGATCATTGGGGATCGTCACTGAGGCTGCAGAATGCGTGCTTTGTGCGTTGCACTCGGTAGGCGGTTAGCTGTTTTGTGGAGACCAAGCCATACGTGAGAACTTTAGGTGATGAAGTCGATCTTGCCAATTTAAATTTTAACTTTAATACTGGTCTCCTTTACTTCCTATACAAGTTCAGCATATAATTTAGGCGTGTCTGACCTGTGAGCCAAGAAAAAGGAGGAGCGGAGGAAGGGGGAGAAAATTTAGGTCATAAGAGGGATTAGAATATGTAACCATCGTGAGTAGACCAATCGGGACTCAGTGGCTGATACGGACAACAGCACTCCGACGGTCTTTACTTCACAGGACATTCAACATTCATTGGTATTTATTTTAGACTAACTCCATCTGAAAGCCAAGGTCATATTAACAAAATTCCTGCCGTGGATTCAAACACAAAATATTTGGGAGGTCTCTCCCCACTAAACTGCCGCAGCTACGGGTATTTCCCTGCTAGCAAAGGACGATTCCCTCTTTCACCCTTGGCATGTTTCAGATCACGCCTGTGAATGTTCTGTTCTCAGCCCTAATTCTGGGCACTAGCCATGGGTGAGAACTTGTGAGCGGCTGCAGTGAGGGAAAGATAGCAGCGGTGCGTTCGATAAGGGTGAAATCATGTTCCGGCCCAGTGCCTGGCTGTTTCTATTGATTCTAGGAGCCAAGTGAATGATCGAGGACTCAGTGGCCATTGAACAAGTGTCTGTTCTTTCAAGTATGTGGATATGAATTCTGCGACTCTATGGTAGGTTTTTGTGGTGTTGTGAAAGTGATATAATTTCACATGGAGTTAAATGGTTAATATAGATTATTGTATGTGCTCATTGCTGGCATCTTATTATTATATTGCATTCGACCATAGTATGTTGCCTTTGAATAAGAAAACTGTACTCCTAGATTTAATTACTCTAGTGTTTGTACTAATAATGTCTCTCGAGCTAAACTTATTGATTAAAATACCAAATTGACACCCCCCCCCCCCCTTTGATGTTGGCTTCTTTTAAAGTGAGAGACGCTTTTCTTTATAATCTGCACAGTCCGTGGCGACAGCACTATCTTTGCAATACTTCATCCTCAGGTTCACCATACCACCCCCCCCCCCACCCCGTCTACACAGCCCTATAATGCAGTAAATACATACAGTAGTATTTGGGAAATAAAGTATGAATATTTATGTGTGTGTGTATGTATGTATGTATGTATGTATGTATGTATGTATGTATGTATGTATGTATGTATGTATGTATGTATGTATGTATGTATGTATGTATGTATGTATGTATGTATGTATGTATGTATGTATGTATGTATGTATGTATGTATGTATGTATGTATGTATGTATGTATGTATGTATGTATGTATGTATGTATGTATGTATGTATGTATGTATGTATGTATGTATGTATGTATGTATGTATGTATGTATGTATGTATGTATGTATGTATGTATGTATGTATGTATGTATGTATGTATGTATGTATGTATGTATGTATGTATGTATGTATGTATGTATGTATGTATGTATGTATGTATGTATGTATGTATGTATGTATGTATGTATGTATGTATGTATGTATGTATGTATGTATGTATGTATGTATGTATGTATGTATGTATGTATGTATGTATGTATGTATGTATGTATGTATGTATGTATGTATGTATGTATGTATGTATGTATGTATGTATGTATGTATGTATGTATGTATGTATGTATGTATGTATGTATGTATGTATGTATGTATGTATGTATGTATGTATGTATGTATGTATGTATGTATGTATGTATGTATGTATGTATGTATGTATGTATGTATGTATGTATGTATGTATGTATGTATGTATGTATGTATGTATGTATGTATGTATGTATGTATGTATGTATGTATGTATGTATGTATGTATGTATGTATGTATGTATGTATGTATGTATGTATGTATGTATGTATGTATGTATGTATGTATGTATGTATGTATGTATGTATGTATGTATGTATGTATGTATGTATGTATGTATGTATGTATGTATGTATGTATGTATGTATGTATGTATGTATGTATGTATGTATGTATGTATGTATGTATGTATGTATGTATGTATGTATGTATGTATGTATGTATGTATGTATGTATGTATGTATGTATGTATGTATGTATGTATGTATGTATGTATGTATGTATGTATGTATGTATGTATGTATGTATGTATGTATGTATGTATGTATGTATGTATGTATGTATGTATGTATGTATGTATGTATGTATGTATGTATGTATGTATGTATGTATGTGTGTATGTGTGTCTGTGTGTCTGTGTGTCTGTGTGTCTGTGTGTCTGTGTGTCTGTGTGTCTGTGTGTCTGTGTGTCTGTGTGTCTGTGTGTCTGTGTGTCTGTGTGTCTGTGTGTCTGTGTGTCTGTGTGTCTGTGTGTCTGTGTGTCTGTGTGTCTGTGTGTCTGTGTGTCTGTGTGTCTGTGTGTCTGTGTGTCTGTGTGTCTGTGTGTCTGTGTGTCTGTGTGTCTGTGTGTCTGTGTGTCTGTGTGTCTGTGTGTCTGTGTGTCTGTGTGTCTGTGTGTCTGTGTGTCTGTGTGTCTGTGTGTCTGTGTGTCTGTGTGTCTGTGTGTCTGTGTGTCTGTGTGTCTGTGTGTCTGTGTGTCTGTGTGTCTGTGTGTCTGTGTGTCTGTGTGTCTGTGTGTCTGTGTGTCTGTGTGTCTGTGTGTCTGTGTGTCTGTGTGTCTGTGTGTCTGTGTGTCTGTGTGTCTGTGTGTCTGTGTGTCTGTGTGTCTGTGTGTCTGTGTGTCTGTGTGTCTGTGTGTCTGTGTGTCTGTGTGTCTGTGTGTCTGTGTGTCTGTGTGTCTGTGTGTCTGTGTGTCTGTGTGTCTGTGTGTCTGTGTGTCTGTGTGTCTGTGTGTCTGTGTGTCTGTGTGTCTGTGTGTCTGTGTGTCTGTGTGTCTGTGTGTCTGTATGTATGTATGTATGTATGTATGTATGTATGTATGTATGTATGTAGGTAGGTAGGTAGGTAGGTAGGTAGGTAGGTAGGTAGGTAGGTAGGTAGGTTGGTAGGTTGGTAGGTTGGTAGGTTGGTAGGTTGGTAGGTAGGTAGGTAGGTTGGTAGGTTGGTAGGTAGGTACGTAGGTACGTAGGTACGTAGGTACGTAGGTACGTACGTAGGTAGGTAGGTACGTACGTAGGTAGGTAGGTACGTACGTAGGTAGGTAGGTAGGTACGTACGTAGGTAGGTAGGTACGTACGTACGTAGGTAGGTAGGTACGTACGTAGGTAGGTAGGTACGTACGTAGGTAGGTAGGTAGGTACGTACGTAGGTAGGTAGGTAGGTACGTACGTAGGTAGGTAGGTACGTACGTAGGTAGGTACGTACGTACGTAGGTAGGTAGGTACGTACGTAGGTAGGTAGGTACGTACGTAGGTAGGTAGGTACGTACGTAGGTAGGTAGGTAGGTACGTACGTAGGTAGGTAGGTAGGTACGTACGTAGGTAGGTAGGTAGGTAGGTACGTAGGTAGGTAGGTAGGTAGGTAGGTACGTACGTAGGTAGGTAAGTAGGTAGGTACGTACGTAGGTAGGTAGGTACGTACGTACGTAGGTAGGTAGGTAGGTACGTACGTAGGTAGGTAGGTAGGTACGTACGTAGGTAGGTACGTACGTAGGTACGTACGTACGTAGGTACGTACGTACGTAGGTACGTAGGTAGGTACGTACGTAGGTATGTACGTATGTATGTACGTATGTATGTCACAATCTGACCGACCAAAGGATGGATGTATGTATTTCGGTGCGTATTTGCAAACGAACAGACGAATGGATGGATGGATTGATTTGTGGCACAACTATGATTTGTATTACTATGTGCCCTTAAGAATGTATTGGGATGAATACGGACGTGTCTGTTGCATCTGTGTGCTTTAAAAAATAATGATGTTGTGTTTTTACTAAGCTGTACAAACGGGCAATAATGTAAAACAAAACAAAAAAGTGTTATTTTGTTTTTTAATTAGCAGTTTTTATAATAATGTAAGAATTGCTAATGTTCTCATACATAGACGAAATTATAATGTAAATATCTTATTTGCTTCCTGTTTCTTATATCTATGCCATCATTTGAAACTAATGAAGGCTGATCACCAGATTTTGCTGCCCTCATTATGGGGTGCTCGAAATTGGCTTCAGTTGAAAGTTTGGCTGGTATTCCCTGTTGCTAACAAATGATGTCTTCCCTTAGTTTCTTCACGTATTGCTCTTATTGTTATTTTCTACCGTGGGAAAATATGAGCATCATGAATTAATTATTTTTGCTCTCAGAATAGTCACTGGTTTAGGTTCTATTTTTTTTCTGCCTAATTCTCCATTTCGTTCTAATCTGATTCTCTTTTAAGTAGCTGTCCATTTACAGGTAACATCTTCAAACATTATTTTATGCAGGGATAGCACACTGGCTTTGCCATCATAGGTCCATACCTCATTTAGGCTGTGAATTTGCGTCAGGATATATATATATAACATTTTAGCACCGTATAGATTTTTTAATGTTATATGTGAGCTACGTGGCCAGTTAATTTAATACTATTATAATGAGTCTATTACATTTAATGCAGACAGGCTCTTTATCTGTATTGAATCTAACCTGTTTCAAGCATATGTATTCTGTTTAAAGGTGAAAATGTTTCGAACACATTTGTTTAACTTAATGTTTAACATTTTTCAAGCACATATCATGATTTATTTATGGTCTAATTTTGTTTTGATGTTGGAGTTCTTCTACCTGAGAGGCGAACAACTAACAGTCTGCATCTGAAAACAGATGTGTACGAAAAACTCAAGTGTTTCCAAAAGATCGGAGTCTAGAAGTGGACGACCAACCCAAACTTTCCGCCGGAGTTTACAGCCAGTGAAGAAGAAGTTAAAAATCCAGTCTATTTCAAGAATATATATAGATCTTTGTTGGATGCAATTTTTCGTTATTTAAAGCCCCATCCTTGCTCTTGCCAGGGGCCGCAATTTGGCCCGACCATAAATATGGTCTAATGACTGAACGCAGTTTCTGGGACCTCTCCATGGGTGATCCTCATCCACATGGTGGGATTTTGCGTCATCAGGTGTTTATCGCTTGTTTGATTTCCCTGTGGGGTAAAAGAAGATAGAAAAGAACATATTGTGATTTGTATAACCCTCCTCACATTTCAAGCATGCATGTTGGGTGTAACATTTAACCCATATCAGTCACACATTTTCTATTTAAAGTTTAAACCATTTCTAACATATATCAAGTTCTATTTAAAGTTCACCTCATTTCGACCACATATCATGTTATGTTTTTTTCTTTCCCCTCTTCATACCATCAACCACTCAGGGATGGAGCTACCACCGTCACAACAACATAGCTGTGTTGACTGCTAAGGCGAACAGAGGAGGTTCTGAACCATTACCCCTCTACATGTTATCACACTCTGAGCACATTTCCACCGCTACCTCTTTAATTCTTAACTTCTGCGTCCTTGGCCGATATCCCTATCGCTGCTTGTCCGTGATACGTGAAATGCCAGTTATAGCAATTGATTTTCGATTTGTTTATGCTAATTTTTATATGCACATCGTCTTATTGCCAAGAATAGCCGGTCTCGTCTCTCCTCAATTTCCTCAGATTTGTAAGTTCTGCGTGGACTTAAATGTATTTATGTTCATGTATCATTCACATTGATTTTGTGGATTTGGGAAAGGTATTGTAGCTGATCGCAGCTGTTGTTTAACATTTTAGTTTTCCACTTTTTTAAAGCCAAAACATGAATGGTTGATTTAAGAGCTAATATCACTTCACAGGGGACATTCCCAGATATGCTTCGTCTCCTTTCTCGGTAGCCAACGAAATGTCCACATGCTAACAGTCTGCCTATGTTTCCCGTTCAGTGTTGACTATCTTCCTGATACTCTGCTCATCTCCCTCCTCCATCCCTGTTGAAAATTCCTTTAAAGGTACAGATTCTTTGTATGCTCTAGGGCCCTATTCATTTCATCTCAGAGAGCCTTTACTACCCTGCTTTATCATAAAGTAGCTCACCGCCCCAAAGAGTAGCACAATCAGTCTATCAGCCTTTTCATTACCTGGCACTCCGAATGTCCTGGACAGAAAAATCCATGATTCGCTCTTGATCTGAATCTTGTCAATCTACGCGTGGTTTCTATTTTCCGAAGCATGATCTGGGAGTCCGATACAATCACAACATTTCGAGCCGTGCTGCTCTAAGGCCATGGAAAAGCTACAGTGATTACTCTCTGTTTTCAAACCATGTCCATTCACCCTAGCAATACAACCCCACCCATTATTCTTACCTATGACTACAGACCCATCTGTAAGAATTGTAACTGATCAGCTCTTGCACCGTTGTCTGTATTTTAACCAGCTATCCATTCCGGGCCCCCTCATTTTCTGGAAATAGTGTGTTGTCAGTTCTTACAAAGGTGGGCCCCCACAGCTATGCTGGTCAGAACAAACATCATGTTTCTTCTGGCGATTGAATCCATTTCATTATCTCCACATGTAATGTCATAATTCACAAACCCAAGTGAATTCTGGCAATGTTTAAAGTGTGAATTCTGAAAATACAGTAACTGTGAATTAGGAAATTACTGAGACTGTCAGTTCTGACAATGTAGAAAGTCTGAATTCTGACAATGTTGCTTAGGACTTCTGAAAATATTGAAAGTAAATTTTGACAATGTCTAAATAGTCACTTTGAACAATGTTTGAACTATGAGATCAAAAAATATTTAAACTTTGAATTCTGGCAATGTTTAAACTATGCAGATGACGTGTTTACTGTTGGTGTTGATGGAGCTAGGCTGTTCTCGAGATCTCGAGATAGATTAAATCCCTGATTGCCGTGCGTTTAAAAACATATTGAGATACCTTTATGGTGGTATCAGTGGCTCACTGCACCGTGCTCGGTCCACTGTTCACATTATTCCTGTGACGATTAGACCATGACCAGAAATTCTAGCAGCTATCAAGAAGATCAAAGGAGAACACACCGTAGAACACATTAACTAAATTAACTATCTAGGGCTGCCCTCACCTGTCGACCTTGTGGTTTTACGTTAGATCGATTGATCGACCGAGTGATTTTTTTTTCTTCCTGGTTGTTACCCAAAGGTCTATCAAACCATCCTGAGATTTTAACATTTTGTCTGGACGGAGGACCAACAAGACAGATTCCAGACACCCCGTTTAACCTCCAAAGAAGTTATAATTGGGGCGCCGTAAAAGCTGGAGCCAGCCAAGTGTAACCTGTTGTCCTATGCAAATGAAAACATATGCATTAGAATCTCCACTGAGTGTTGTTTTACCCTCATTGAAATAAGCTTGCAGGTTAATCGAGACTAAACAAACGTAGGTACCTATAAATTGTTTGGGAAATAACTGTGGCCATTGTGATACTGACATTATCTGTGGAGTTCCGACTGGTCCTTGAAGTATTTGACTAGGGTATTGAGACAAGAGTCCTGACAGTATTTTGTAATGGTATGAAAGGGTGTCAGTACAAGAACGTTGTTGGAAAGTGAAAAAAGTGGAGAAGCCTGATCACCTACAAGTGTCGACAAGACTCTTGATGATGAGCGTGAACACGATGATACTGATGATGATGGTTGTGGTGATTATACTGATGAGTTTAATTTTAATGTCTATTTTGTATGTTATTGTTGTTATTGTAGCAAACTACCATACAGGCAGTTATGCTGGCACAAAAGATAATTCCTTCGTCTCGCACTCCTCCATTGTCTTGTCGAGAACAGTTTACAGATAGCATCCGATCGCCTTCACAACAGCATCTTCTGCACAAAACGTCTCAGAGGAATTTGGTTCTGTTTACAACATGAACGCCTTCAAGATATTTGGCGTTCCTTGGCATTTTCTTGCTGTAGATGTCATCAAGATATTTTCCTGACAGACATATGCGTCTAACTCGTTTTAATTTCTCTGAGTTCACCCTGTCACCTGAACTATAATGGTAGAGTCTTGATTTCAAGATAATTCTTATTTTTCAGAGATGTGTTCCATCTGATTAGCCGCCACCATCCCAACTAAGGTCCATTTCAATATATCTTCAGCATTCGTAATCTTTGTCGCGTGACAGCAAAACACCCCTCTAGTCTTAGACTTGCCCACATCTTGTACACCTCTATGTAAATAAGATATTTTTAAATCTAGGACTTTCCTCCATAGGTAAATAGTCCTTTTTTTGTACTTATTTGTCAAGATGTCGGGATAAGTACCCAGTTTGTTCCTAAATCTATTGGAAGTGACTTGTGTTATGAATTCATTCACAGATAAGTTATTTCTAAGAGTAGCGAGGCCTTTTTCCATCAGCCTAACGACTGCCTTTTTTTTGCGGAATGAATTCCTCCCGCTTCTAACTTGGACAAGGCCCAATTCAAATCTTCTTGGCTCAATCTCCCGAGCATACAGACGGATTTCGCCCTTGTCTTAAAAATCGTCATCATCACATTTGAAAGTATCCAATTCCTCCGGGAACTTCCATTAAACATAGGATGTGTGTTGACTTCTCTCAAGGAGTGCCAGAATCACCAAGCATGATGTACAAATGTCTGGCAACTGTATGTCACAGTAGTACTCAACAACACCTAACTCGTGACAGTACAGCAGTACCGAATCAGATTTGAAACCAGTCATTGTTGTGAAGCAACCAGAGAATCCATGATCTGCTCTTCTGCCAAACCAAACCAGAGGGTGCAGATTGTTATAGTATCACTGACTGAAATAATAAGTGAGGGAACCTTTTCCCTTTTGTCGAAGAGGACTGACGCCACACCTTTAGGTGACAATGTTAGCAAGTTGAACATCGTACTACAGAACTGATGCCTAGCTCATTGTCCAGCGCAGCCCCTAGTGAAGTCAGGCCTGTGAACTGTGGAGAGGATCAAGTCCACCTCAGCTAAGTTATACAGATACTCCGGAGCTGCAGCCACACAAGACACTAGTGCCCACTTTTACCCTTGTCACAACAAGGTCTTGCAGTGATGAACCGTGAAGTTATGTAGGCAGCACAGGAGTCTTCCTGGAAGAGATCATTTATAAATTGATTAGTTTCCTTGAATTGTCCGCTGCTTTCATTTACTTTTCAGAGTCTTTACCTATGCTGTACTTATCACATTATGTATTGTTGTACTGAATTCAGATTTGTCAGTGTCCAATCTTTTTCAATTCTTTTAGATTAGATTGTGTGTAATTATGGTGTTGTTTAGTCAGATTCATTACTGTGTTATATTTTGACTATGATATGTTTGCTATCTAGTCTAGGGGCTTCCAAGTGGTAATGAGTTCAGGCTAAGTTGTGACCAGGTATATTTAATATTGCAGTGAAATTCACAATTTGATTCGCCTCATCACTGTAGTGATGTTGGATGGTCGTTGTAGCTACGAAGTACCTTGTAGACTTATGCGAGCCAACATCTAACATTTTAAGTCACTTCAGAGTGTCTTTGATTACTAGGGGACACTCTAATAAAGACATGCGACAGACGCGTAATGTGACAATCTCTCACCATAAGGCTACAGTCAAATTTTCAGTCTGTCTTGGAGTTCAGATGAGTTAAGCCACGAACCAACATCCCAGCACTCGGAATCTGGGTTGCCAGAAAAAAAAAACTTCATTTTATGCCAAACCTTTACCCAAAATATGCCAGAAAATGCCAAATAAAATGTAACATTGTACTCACTTCACATCAAAAGCTCTAGATTGAATTCTTCACTGTCATCCTCATTGGAACCAGTGGAAAATACAGCGTGAACCTTTTCGGATGTAAAATCTTTAGGCATTTTCTCAGAAGGGATAAAGTCTTTGCAACTTATCTATAATGATGGCACATTTCTTGTTCCGAAAATCATCAATAAGGTCATCCTTAAGATATAATATATGAATGACTAGACCATTGGTAAAAGTAATAAAATCTATCACAGATAGAACTAGGTCTAAATCCTCTCTATTTTCTGTCCTCAAGTAGTTTCTGAACAGTCTGAATCACTTGATATCAGTGGTGGGTTTTGGTTTTATATTCTGCATTTATTCTAGTAGGTTAACATAAACTACAGGGGGCTTTGGTTTATCGAAGTCACGATCCGTTTAGAAACACAACAAATAAAATAATAAATGGCGCGAATCTCCTTAGTCCGTACCAGGACATCAAAACAAAGTCAAACCGAAAAAAGATGTTAACTGTAGGTCTACATAGCTTTTAGTAAATCTGCGTGTTTGTATCGGAGGAACCATGAAGAAAATGTGAGCACATATTGATAAGAAAAGCCAGAAAAAACCCAAATATGCCAAAATATGCCAGTTCATTATTTAATACCAGTTCAATTTCAAATATGCCAAATTTGTGGATTCTGGCATAAAAAAATGCCAGTATGGCAACCCTGTTCGGAATATTCCCATTAACGCTCCATGCCTAACTTCAGTTTCCAGCACGGAGTTCACATTCTGCTGGTATCAGCTGCAGATTGCATGTCTGTCTTGCCTCTCCTCCGAGTGTCGGCCATATCAGTCTATCGCTTGATGTTCTCCTGGCATGTAACTGTTTCATCCTTGAGCAACAAATAACTGACTTGTCTCTTTGTAAATCAACCGCCAAAGAAGTATTATGATTTTTTATGTTTTACGTTAAAGATTATTATTGGCGTCTTTTTCTCAAGGGTTCCAAAGGCGGTTTGTACTTCTAAAATACCGGGTTCGATTCCAGCTGAGGGTGATTTGCCAGCAGTGGCTTTACGTTAATATCGACACTGATATCAATAGCCGACTATTGATTATAGTGACAAACTACCCAACGTATAATTGCCAGTTAAAAACAGAAACAACAAACAAAAATGCTTGAGTTGGTGTGCAGCGTCCTATAAAGGATACGCAACTAATTTTAAAAAGGACTCAAGAAATTTTGTTTTCCTGGTGACAATTTTCCCTGCCAGCTCAGTCGTTTTAACAATATAGCCTCGAGATTGATAGTATTGTTGTGTTCCCATCTTTACTTGGTTTACTTCATAACAAAATTTCCTCGGACATAAAGAATGCAATAATTGACTTCCTCTTACACGTTTGATCTTCTTTACTATTGTCCCTAAAATAAGTGTCATCAGTGTTATGTCACATGAATGGTCAATGGTCAATGAATGTTCTAGAACAATTGTGTTTAAGACGGCCTTTACTGTCTGTATGTTGAGATGAGACTGAGGATTTGGGTGCTAGTGCAGTCGCTACGTTCAAGACAAGTTAATAGATTTACTTTGGCTCCAGAAAGAAAATAACGTTGTCACCTTACAGAAGATTATAATTCAGATCTCTGAAAGTGTATGAAATGACTCAGTGTTTGAAATGTTCGACAAGTCGCCCATTATGTACAGAAAGCATTTACTGCACCTAAATCTCGCACAGTAATTGTCTATAAAAATATGAAATTTTTTGTCTCTATTTGTCTGTCTCTCCCAGCCCCCCCCCCCATTTCTCTCTCTCTCTCTCACTCTCTCTCACTCTCTCTCTCACTCTCTCTCACTCTCTCTCTCACCCCCTCACTCACCCCTTCCCCCCCCCCCCCCCCCCCCCCCGTATTCATAGTCCTGGTTACCAGTTATCTCATCGTTGATGTAAAGTCTGCGAAAGTGGCGATTTAAAAAAAAAACAGTATGTGCTACTCACTGAATTTCTGTTCTGCTCTATCTCACAGCTTTTTTTCCTGTGTAACCACTTCCCCCCCCCCTCCTTTGTTTCCCCCACACACATACACATACACATATACACATCCTTCACTGCGTTTTGCGCGACCATATTTCTGGTGAGATCTATCACTATCATTACAACTGACATCGGACATTAAGAAGATATTTTAACTCGTTTATTCTCATCTATGAGCGATGAAGTTATTTATTGTATAGCTAATTGTGTGCAGCAAGAAAAGTGTGATATGATGATGGTTATCGTCATCGTCATCATTAGACAGTAGTTACTTTACAAAACGTCGCTCTCTTCACGGCACGCCTGAAAGTCTCTCTTTCGCTATCCCAAAGCTCAAACACTATGTGCCTTCACAGCCAATGCATTATCAGTGTCTTGAATCCAGCTTCTTTCCTCTTCCTCTTCCTGCAGGCTCTTTCACGTCCCTCCTCCTATATTACTGAACTTATCCCCTGTCTGCCAACCATTTGTAGACCTCCTGTATTTCTTTGTTCTTTGAGTTACAGAAGAAGGAGTTTTTAGTCGTGTTATTGAAATAGTGTTTTAATGTGTGTCTTATTTATATTATATCAGTCGCTAGTGTTTTTTAAGCTATTGTAATCTTAATTAGTCGGCTCTGTGGCTAAGTCGATGCGAACACTTCGCTTCGTAATGCCGGGATGCCAGGTTCGATCCCAGCTGCGGGTAATGCGCCTTGCGTTGGTTTCGACAGTGGTATCAAGAAAGCCGACCGTCCAGAAGCAATGGCAAACTACTGGACGTAAATTTGCCTAGAGAAACCACACAACAGCCAGGGGCTGTTAGGGTTGGTTCTGCAACGTCCTCTAGAGGATACGCAACAAGAAGAAAAGAAAAATCTTAATTACTGAACATTTAAATAAAGGTAATGGTGAATGTCAGGGATTTTATAATTGCCTTGCTATGATAAAAGTAAAAATGCTATTTCCACGTCTTGTTAGACATACGGAGCCAGTCACTCATTCTTATAGTCGACTCGGCACTTCAAGACTGATGAATGGAACTCATGTATGTATGTATGTGTGCAAGCATGTGTATTATGTATGTGTATACGTATGTATTTATGCCATCGACTCAAATATATTGACAAACGTAAGTTTTCATCCCTAATACTGTGAGTCAGACAATTTAGTACACACTGCTGAAAATACTATAATGTATTGTTTGTATTCTCATTATTTGCAAATACTACATCTAACCAATAAATAAAGGTACCTCACTTAGCTTGACACGGAGGCATGAAATTAGCAGTGAGGCCAGAACTGTTAAGACTAGCCATGCGTGTCGAACATAGGTCAGATAAAGCTAAAAAATGCCGGGTGTCGTGACCCGGGTCAACCTGCGCCTGGGAAAATGTTTATGTGGTAATTCGACCGAAACATTTGTTGAAAGGGGACACTTACTGATGATCGGTAAGCTCCTACTGTGCTTGCCCCAGATTTTGAGTTTTTCCCTTTTTTGTGCTGATCTAGCGGCTTCCGTTGCTTAGGCGTTGCGAGTCCGACTCGTAATTCCTATGTACTGCGGGGCAGGTCGACCCTGCCTAAAATGGGTACCATATGGCTGCCCTGGGAAAGTAGAGACGGCCCGCGCAATGCTGACCAAATTACCCACCTAGTGCCGATGGTCTGAAAAAATATGGCAGCTCCTGCCATACACCTGATGCTCCTAATGCCGTGAAAAGGATCTTTACTTTTTATTTATTACTGTACTGATCTATGGATATGACATTTCTGAAGAATTCTTCTCCGTTAAAAAGTCGTTTCAAACTAGAAAATTACTGTATAACATGTTCGTTGCAACGTTGCAACGTTTCTTCGTCGATGTGACAATACTTAATTACTGAGCATATAGCCATGTCTCCATTTGTTGGTAGGCACATCGGCAATAGGTAGATCATGTTTTGAACAAAAGTAAAATAAAGATCTCTTTTCACGCATTTAGGCGCATCGGGCACATGGAAAGAGCACTCCTATCTTTACAGACCACTAGGTAGGTAATGTGGTCAGCATTACACCAGCCGTCTTTATTTTCCCAGCAGAAAGATACTGGTACCCTCTTTAGTCTGGGTCGAACTGCGACGCCCCAAACCATGAAAAAAAAAAAAAAAACTCACGCAGCTAGCAATGGGTTACGATCGCGGTACGTAGGAATTACGAGTCGGACTTGCAACGCCTAAGCCGCGGACTTTACTTCCCTAGCAATTCGCTTGTTGCTCATTTTCAAGCTATGTTGACCAGCTCTATTAATTCACTTTCTATGATATTAGAACCAGACTGACAGATGGAAGCTCGTTGGATATAAGTGAAGTTTTTGAATATATAAAATTGGAGTTGAGCACAGTTGTCTCCAAGATGGAGGCGGCTGTGAGCTGGATCTCAACTGAGATATAATCCGAACAAGTGTTCGAGTTTACTTGAGTAGTTAATGTGCTAGTTGATTTTTAAATAGTATAGATAAAAAAAAAAAGTAGTATCAGTGCCATAAGGTTAGCCAATGAATAAACGAATGAATAAATCAATAAAAAAATTGACATCATTGCACTCTGGACATTCACACAAGTGGTCAGTCTTCTTCCTAAGCTGCCAAATTAAAGTTCCCATACTAGTAGTGTCCGTTGCAATCTGTTTCAAAATCCGCCTTTCTAGGTATGGATGCTCTGTCTGTTCTGTTGCTTGATCCCAGGGAGCTTTCACCAGGCCCGCGTGAACATGAAGTAGCTCACCGCCCAGGCGGCTAATCTCTCAGTTTGCTTATTACCCAAGCACAGCAGAATATCCGGTCCAGAAATTATCCACTTATCCTCCTGATTCGAATCTTATTATTAAATGCAAGCCGCTCTATACGTTGGGGTATAGATAGTCCAAGAAGGTCATAGTGACAGCAAGCGACCGGTAAAGGCAACATGCAGGACTTTCAGGTTAATGAACCACGATGTGTCCTCTCGCGTGATGAATTTAAAGTCTAGAAATGTTAACTGGATAGTGTTGCAACCAATAAAGCAAAAATTGTCAAACGAAGTTAGTGACTAAATGAAGATACACCGCACTCAGGTGTTCTGGGTGACCATTGTTGGGGTTATCCCTGGTCACGATTTGACAAAGCGGAACTAGAAACCAGAAGTTCACAAAGCTTAGCTAGCACAGGCTGGTTATAAATATGAAATAAGTGGGTCAGTTTTTCCTCATTTATCACACAAACACGATTATTTTCCAAACATGTTTAAATTCTAAAAACTCCTGACTTTTACTATATTAGATTCCGGGTATTTAGCTTATAAGAAAGGGGTTAAAGTGAAGGAAGCCCAGGAGAACAAAGACACAACAACCAAGTCTGATCCGGTCAAACCAGAAAAGCAACCGAAGACAGCCAAGCCAATCTGCCAAAGATTCAATTCCATTTCAATGGAGGAAAGTGATAAATATGAAATCAATAAACCAGTTTTTCTCATTGATCACGCAGACTTGAAAATTTTGCGAATTTGTTTATATTCTATAATCTCCTGACTTTTACTTTATTAGATTCCGGGTATTTACAGATATTAGATTCCTTTGTTTGAGAATTCTTTAGCCTAATAATCTGGGCAAATAATTATTGAGTAGGCTGTTCTCCATGTGCATAGTGTTAATTGTACAGCTTGCATTTACATGCATGCGGGCTTTACGACAAGACTTGAATACCTCTGACATAGTTAATGTCAATGGATAGGTAATATATTACATGCAGACAAACTAAACAAAGACAATAAATCCAAGAAAAGAGTGTCTCATTAAAATATTGCATATAATTTGACCGAGATCTCCATAGATATATGCTTTTTTGAGGAAATTAATGAACAAAATAGACCATGAATATCTTACGACAAAACAGTGACACTGTTAGAACAGCAAGAAATACAACAATCGCGTGTATTGTTTGGCACTCAAGTATAGTAAAGGAAAACAGTGTGTAAGGTAAGTCAGAAATATAGCCGCGTGTTTTACTGCACATGTTTAAACATATGACTATATGATGGCTACGGAGTTGAGATAACTGGAAAGGCAGTTCTTCAGACCAATGACACAGCAAATAACGAGTCGTCTCTGATTGTCCCCAGAATTCACGTTTTCGAAAGGCGCTCGGTATATTCTGATGCATGCACTTCGAAAAGTCTATCCGTACTTCTGACTCACCCTGTAGATCAGCACACGTCATATGATACCTAATTTGCCAAATTACTCACACCGGGATTCGATCACGTCGCTTCCACACAACTACAGAACACACTTTGAACTAGGTTTGTATTTGTATTTGCCAACATGTATATTTTTGTATTGTTATATGTACCACTGCCACTTTATAGGCTACAGATATCTTTTATGGAAATACGATCGTGTTCGTAGATTCACATTTTACACACCCATTTTCTTAGACATCTTATAGTTAAAAAAATGCTGCAAGAAATTGAAATGGTCCTTTCATTGAGTTCTATTCCTCTGTGACCAAGTAAATGTGGAAGCCTAGCACGTCACGGTACTATCGTTATCTATTGTGACATAACCTGAAAATTTGTAAATTTCTCTGGAAATTAACTGGTCTATGTCATGATTTAAAAAAAAAATTATTTTAATTCTCCATTGGTTAACATTTGCATGCGGGTGTTTGTAAATGCCATTCACAAATAAGGTATGTTTTTGTCGTGCCTACAAAATGTATACCTAATCTTTTTATATCCTATTTTCTGGAATGTTTACGTTAATATACCTAAGATGAATACACATGTATGCTTTAAATATTTATATTTGGACACTTCAAATGTTTATATTTGGACAAATCAATCATATAGGTGCAGACCACAGAATTGCACGAGAATTGGCAGATTCCCAGATCCATAAAATCAAAGATTGTATCGCCAGACGACAATGAAAACGCTATTGAATTGCCGAACTTACAGAACACGATCTCAACCCCAGCCAGATTACCATCCTCATCACTAACAGAAATTATCTGAAATATAAAAACCCATGCATTGATCGACCCTTGGAAAACAGTGGAAACACGTTAACTATCGATTGTTGTTAAAAACTCTCCCTTGAAGTTGTAGAGATTCAAATACAGTTTATACAAAGGATGGAAGAGAAGGTTTCAACTTCAATATAGAGTTCAGAAAAAAACCTGGAAATTAGTGTGGGCTTTTGTCCTTACCCATAAAGAGCCATGGAAATCACAGCTTATGGCGATACGAGCTAAAGCTAGGAATGAAGGGCCTGTTTGTCATATCAAAATGCCTCGGTAGTATTGTAGAAATTATGTATTACCATTGTTGTACGATCTCTCTTACCCCTCTCTCTCTCTCTCTCTCTCTCTCTCTCTCTCTCTCTCTCTCTCTCTTTCTCTCTCTCTCTCTCTCTCTCTCTTTCTCTCCTGTTCTGTTATCTCTGAAGAACAGGTAACGCCAATAAGTTTGGAACAAAGAATGCTACAGAACAGAAAGGCGAAGAGTTCTGTCGACCTGTCGGAGCTCTCCTCCTGTGTCAGCTGCCCGGTTGGGTAATGGCTGAAACATGCAATGTAACATAAGGGTTCCCCAGTTGAAACCTGTAAGGTGTTCTTTTCTCTATGATGAGCGATATTTGTAGCCCAACAATAGGTCCACGAATTCAGCCTTGAAATGCCTAAGTGCCTGACTCGTCAGATCAACAATGAACTGTTAATTTATTAACTAGACTCAAATTTCCTCTGCAGTCCACGGTGTTCATTTACAGAATGTAGTTCACGATCAATGTAGGCATCTTAAATTAATACAAAGTTACCATTGCCAAATTATGGATCATTTGGTAAAGTAAAATCCCCTTTTCCATGCCTTTATGCGTATAGGGCATATAGGGCTAGACCTATATGTTTATAGACCAATCGGCACAGGATGGGTGATGTGGTCAGCATCACACGGGTCGCCTTTACTTCCAGGGACTGCACCCGGTGCCCACTCAAGGCTAGGTCTACCTGGAAGTCAAGGTCAGTTTTAAAAAAAAGTCTGCCTTGACAGGGAGCGAACCCACGACCTTCCAATCCGCACGGCGACTCCCTATGGATCATTAATACACAAGCTATTCCCTCGGCCATGCTAACTTCGAGCTTGATAATAACTAGTGATCATCTTGGAATGTGTAACTTGATGATAACCAGTACCATTAAATAGAAAAATAGTAATAATAATAATAAAATTCGATTCATACCCAGTGAGGAGCGACCGACAGGCCAGCATCAAGCGAAATGGAAACTAAACTCACAAATAGTCGGTATCTGTGGATTAGGCGTTGCTAGTGCGCTTTATAATGCTGGGGTGCCGGGTTCTATCCCAGCTGCGAACTTTGCGCTTTGTGTTTGTTTCGACAGATGTATCGAGAAGCCAACCGTCTAGAAAGCAAAGACAAGTTACTAGACGTAAACTTGCCTAGAAAAACCACAGCAGCCAAAAAAATGCGGAGGTTGGTTCAGCAATGTCCTTTAAAGGATACGCAACTAAATGAAACGTTATTAGTTTCTATATGGATAAGAGATGTTACAGTGCATTACAGACCGTATGAGTTAAGTGTATTGCATAAGGACAATATGGCAAGGTGGGGTGAAGAAAACGGGTGACTGTCGCGGAACATATGTAAATTGTATTTTGACTAGAGACAACAAATTTAAAACTGTTACAATTTATTGAGCACGTTATAAGGTAATCTTGTAAAGTTTAATATTTCAGGAGAGACAACCAACTGAAAGTCAAAGAAATTAATTTGCCACCTGGCACAGTCGATCACAAATGCAGGACTGGTCCGAAAATATTTCCTTTATGGTGCATCTTTGTGATCTATGTTTGCCCACATCGTATGATGATAATGATAACAGTAATGATGATGCTGGGGGTGCGTTAAACGAATGAGGCGAAGATGTATGTCTTACATCTTTGTCATATCCTATTTTTGCAGTTGTCATGTTACATTCCACGTTTCTTTGTGGGGCGAATGTTTCGTTATTTGGAAACCCCACGCTGGTTGATGCCGGGAACCCTTATATAACCTACGGGTTGAACGGGGTTTCTGGAATCTCTCTACGGGTGATTCTCATTCGAATGGTGGCACTTTGTCTGGTACCGGCTGTTTATTGCTCAGTGTGATGTCCTGGTGGGGTCAAAAGTCAGTCAGTCACTTGTCATTTAAGGAGTTTGTTGGCTGTGGAAATATTAAAAGCCTGACAGTTATACTGGCAAGCGACTCATGGCAGATCATTCAAATGTTGTATCGTTGGTACGCCTCTATCCTCCTTGTTCTACATGTATGTGCAAGTTTACTGATGTTCAACTCCACTAGGATATCACACCGAGCGGTAAACACATAGCGCTACCATTCGGATGAGGATCACCTGGGGACAGGTCCTAGAAACCCCCTTCAATCCATAAATTGTGTTGTATTAGGGCCCCCGGCAACAGCCAGGGCGGGGCTTAAAAACGACAAAAATGTACGTTTTAGATTGGGCTGCACCTGTAAACCAATAATCGTGTAGGTTTTTTGCTTTGCTGCTTGCATTCGAACCATCATAAACACGTGACTAAACCACGTGACCATGCGTATCCTGGGGCGGTATACCTCAAGTGTGCTTCATCATTCCCTTCATTATCTGGCTTTTTTGTGGTGATTTCTTATCAGCTGAGTTCCAGCAAACATCGTTTTCAGGAAACATTGATTTGTTTGGATGTTATTGCTTAGTAGCTGTCCTGGTTTGGCGCCGACAGCGGTATTTGTAGAAATCGTTTATTGATTTGTTACGTTTCTGCTATTCTTTGGGAATTCCCTAGTGAGTTTAAAATTGTGTGACCTAATAAAAATGACTTCGTTGGCTCCATGTATTCCAGACTGTCTTTATTGTTTGAAATATTTAGTAATATGTCTGCAAGACAACTTTCTTTGAGCACGGATAGCCTTATAGGTACTCCAGTCTCTTCCGATAGATCACAAAGGAAAGTTTTCACGACAGTGTTAGGGCTGTTCTTATATATATTTTCTAGTTTCTGTTTACATCCTTGTATCTCTCTCTCTCTATCTCTCTCTCTTTCTCTCTCTCTCTCTCTCTCTCTCTATATATATATATATATATATATATATATATATATATATATATAATATATATATATATATATATATATATACTAACAGATAAGAAACAGAAAAGGACAGGCAAAAACGGCATCTTATAAAATGAAAAACATCTTGTGCAATACATCCTTGTCATTGAGAGTTAGAAAAAGAATTCTTGCTTGCTACATACATCCAGTTTTAACATATGGCTGTGAATCTTGGACAATCGGTAGGCAGGCCAAACAATTTCTAGAGGCCTCAGAGATGTGGTTTTACAGAAGAATGCTTAGAATACCTTGGACAGCCAAAAAGAGCAACCAACAGGTTTTGAAAGAGACTGGAGCCCGAAGACAACTTATCACAGACATCAAAAGGAGACCGTCATCATTTTTCAGTTATGTTATGAGAAGAGGGAAAATAGAACATGTTGTGACCACTGAAAAGATCTATGGAAGGGAGGATAGAGAAAGACAACGAGAGAAGATGCTTGACAGTCTTGTTGCATGGCATGGAGGTGTGTTGGCACACGAACTGATACATGCTGCAGGAGATCGCAGATTATGGAGAGGCATGATCGTCCACGCCAGTCGGCAAGGCACCTGATGATGATTATATATATATATATATATATATATATATATATATATATGTTGAGCTCTATTTACAGTGCAAAGGGTTTCTTTTTCGTAAATATTAATTCAGGATTACTGAAGTGACTATAATACTAGCTAACATTCTTTAGCTGCGACTTGAGTTGTCAAATAAATCCTAACTTTATCACCAGTTTCATTAGCAGTCATGTGTGTGTGTTAGTGTGTGTGTGTGTGTGTGTGTGTGTGTACACGCTCGGGCACGTGTGTGTGTATTTGCGTGCAGAAAAAAGCCTCTGACTCCTGAGAAAAGAAGAATGAAAGATGAGCAATGAGAGCAGAATAACGAAAAAAGAACAACGAAAGTTGTCTGTACACCTTCCGCTAACGAACAGCATTCCCACGAGACTTGACGCAACTGAAAGGTTGACATCTGAAGCATACCGATATCAGGACAATAAAATTTCGACACTGGTGGTGCCACACCATTATCTGATGATCCTTCCTGTTTTATTGTGAGTGAAGTAGTATAGGACCAGTGTCACGTCTCGATGTGCATCTGTTAGTCATTAGTCGTTAGTCGATAGTCCTGCTTCACTCCAGACGAGTTGCTCCAAAATTATCTCGTTCTTGTGCCAGTTGAAATCAGACGAAATGTTCTTCACTGGCTCATCTGAAGAGAAGTGAAAAACCTATCAAGCTAAGCAAGATCTTAAAGCTAGCACATGTAAAATAGCTGCACAAAAAAAGCTTTGAGATGTGCCAACACTAAATGTCCCACACCAGAATTGCAGCTCACTTTTGATGCAGTCAGTTACGGAAGGCAGCACTGTGCACATACATACCAGATTTGTCACATAGTTGTATCCCATAATTTTAAACGCTAACACGCACTCGGTCGTAAACATGGTCTGTGTTAAATAGTACTGTGTTCTTTCCTCAATGAAGGTTAGCTGCAATGTATCCACTGCTAAATATATAAACATTAGGAAATGAGGCCCCAAAATTATCCACGGTTTGATGCTCGTACCGCTGAATACCACAAAAATTATCTTTTTTTCCCCTTAGCAGCCGACTCGGAAATCGAGCATTGGCAAACGTCCACGATTGCCACGTGAAACCATTTCACTAGCCTCTACCACAGAGCCACAATACGATACACTATCTACGTTTCCGATTTGTAATTTAATAATAAAATACTTTTATGCCTCTTATATATTTTAAAACACGACCCCAGTACCAATTTTATACAACACACACACACACACACACACACACACACATATATATGAGAGTCTGTGTGTATACACATATATCCGAGACTGTCTTATGTTGTTTATGTGTTGCATTTTTAATTTCAACTTTTGCGGAGACAACGCTGACAAAAAACAAAAACAAAACAAAAGACTATACAATAAACAGACAGCGTGGCCTCTATCCTAAGAAAAAAAAAAACCAGAAGAGAGATGAAGATCAAAGTACGTTTTTTTTTTTTACTTCTAGAAATTTTCTTTTTGCTCCCCATCTTAGATTTATTTTTAAACGACAATAATATTCCTATACCCAATCCTGGCTCACGTCATGGCTTTTGTGATAGCAGCTCCATGTTGACAAATTATGGGCCATTCCAAAGGATGTAGAATAGCGGGAATTGTTATAGTACATCGCTGCCCTTTGATCAGCTATTACAGTTCTTCCCACTCTTGCATATCAATTGTTGCGTGTGTGTGTGTGTGTTTTTTAATTTATCATAAAACAACTTGTGTGAAAGTATATTGATTATTGGTTACGTTTCACACCGTTTTAACACTTGCTTCTGTTGTTTTTTGAGTAAAAACAAATTAATTTGCCTTATGTATAAAATTCAGCAACGCTGTAATTTACAAACGACTTGTTCTTTAGGTTCAACTTGTCCAAGCAATGTTTTATCTAATTTTGCTGTTATTTGCGGAGGACTTATCTATGTAAACTGATCATGAGATTTTACTATTGACGTAAACTACGACCAGTCGTCAATTTGTTTGTATCGTTATTTGATGCAGTTGTGAATTTTTGAATTTGTTTTTTTTTTAGTTCGGGTTTGAATCAGTCTACATGTGTGTATGCGTTGTTTCCTTTGAATGCCTAAATATAATTTCTAACAATTAATTTTAAGAGTTCGTGTCAAGAAATTTATGTCCGTGCAAAGTTTAAGTCAAATGGTGAAGAAAATACGCTATGAACTAATAACACATAGCACTGTTAATGTAGAAGTGAGGACAAGATAATTTAACAAATCTTGTAACATCATGAAATGGCAGAAACACACAAATATTTCATGAACTGAAGCCCCTAATATTAAAATTACTACTGTTTGTTCGTTGTTCTCCATTTGTTGTCCAGTCTTCTTTGTTATTATTTTAAAAATATTCTTTGATTTGTCGTCCTGCTTTTTTGTGTGTGCCCCCTTTCGTGTTTTTCCTTTATTGTTCTTCCTTTTTTGTTCCTGCATAAACGTTAACTCTTCTCCCTTCAGTGCATTTGATTCCTTGTTCTACACTCACTTCTTTTTTAAAATAATTTTGTATGATTTTTTTAAAAATATTTCTTTTCCACTAGCCCTCTTTCTTCATTACTCTGACTGACAGTGGATCGAATCATTGCAAAACTCCACTGTACGTGGAGTTACCTTTATTTTTGTACCACAGCATGCGGGTGTTATTAGCAATGAAAAAGCCCTCAGATTAACCGGCTCTACCTTAGTCACAGAGGGCCGGCCCATGGATCATGCCGACATCGTTGACGCCATTAGTGAGGTAGGACGTTCGGAGGATTTTGGGAGCAACACTTCAATATCATGCAAGAATTGGTAATAAAGATCTGCACAACTAGGCAAGAGAAGCACACCGGACACATGAGAAATCTTGTTAACCAACACAGAACTAGGACTATCAACCGCAGAAGGCTGAAGTATATGTTGAAGGGCGTATATGAGCACCTACGGAGGTGTCTGGAGTGCCGTGAAGATAACCTAAATCATAACACATAACCCATACTCTGCATACATTTCTCTTCTTTCTTTATTTGTCCTTCGTTAATCTGCTTTCATTAATGCCCGATTATTCTTTTCAAGTTTAACTTTCTTCATAATTATCCTATCATTGTTTCTCTTGCACATCTCCTCCTCCGTAGTTCTTCTTTCATTACTTTTCTTTCACTTTGCTTCTCTCAGTGCTAGCTGTCCCTTCGCTGGTCTTTATTGTTTTTCCATTTAACCGCCATGTGAATTTTTCCACACTATTCTTCCTTCATTGTTTTTCCTTGAAGTGACTAACTCCTAAAATGTCAATGAAAATCAGCGTTATATCCCGAAACCAAAATTTCTTTACTGCCGGTAACTGCAGACTGTCACCAATCGCAGAACGCGTTGTGTATTTCGTGGAAATCAGTATTCTGGAATCTCTTATTACTGGAGGCAAGTACTTGAACAGTTGAATTTTTAAAAAGTCAGATCTGAAAACCTCACACGACTACTACAGTTCTGAAAAGAGGCGTAAAAAATGCCGAATTTGGTTTCATTGCTGCCAGATATGAATCCACAATACAACGCAAATTGCATGAGGTTAAACGTCACAAACAATGAAGTTGATAGGGACATTTGTTAAAACTGAGTAGAAATTTTTTTTTTTTTTTTAATTCATTTCTAAGAAGAATTGTTTCGTTTAAAAAAAAAATATGTATCGAATAAACGCAGATGATGTACGTTTAAAAAAAAATTCAATAGCTTATGTGTTTTTTATTTAATGATTCCCTTGATTGTGCTTTTTCTGTTGCTTTTCTTTATTTTGCTCTTCCTTCATTGTTTTTCCTTCATTATTCTTTCTTAATTGTTCTTTCCTTATTATTGTTCTTGTATTATTAAACTTTCTTGTGTGCCTGTGTGTGTGTGTGTGTTTATGTATTGTCTTCCTGTATTGACCCTCATTCTTAGTATATTCTCAGTTGCTCCTCCACAAGACAACGGTACTGACATCAAATTGGTCTTCACTAAATAAACCACACGCTGAAGCAAACTGCAGCTAATTCGTTTGTGGTTTCATTTGTTGATTCCTGAAGAATAATTTTAATGAAGCAAAGAATGAATAAAATATATAGGAAAAAAACGATAAGTACGTCCAATAGTACGATTTTCCTTTTTCTTTGAATTCCTTCCCCCCCCCCCCCTTGTCTTTTCATTGTGCTTTCTGCGGTGCTATGTATATATGTATATATTTTTTTGCTGTCTATTTCGTTTTTCATTCCTTTTGCAGTTCCTTTCATGTTTTGTCTTCATTGTTCATCCTTCATTGTGTCACTTTCGTTGCCTTTGCTTCACGGCTGCTCCTTCGCTGCTGTCAAATGCTGTAGTAGTTTTTATTCTTTTATATTCTTTCATTGCTCATCCATCATATTTCTTCGTTCCTTACTCTTCCCTGGTTCCTCTTCTTTAATCGTTCTGTTTTCATTGCCTTTGCTTCATTTTCCTTCCTTTATTGCTCCTCTTTCATTGCTATTGCTTCATCGATCTCCCATCAGACAAAGGTACCAACATTAAATACCATTAAATGAAGTCCACGCGGAAATGTTTTCCAACTAACTCGTCTATTTGATTCACTGACCGAATTCTCTCCCATCATTTGGGACTATCTCTGTTTTATCACCGCTGTGTGAATCAATGTTATGTGAACTCAACTTCTGTGGTCGGTTTAGAAAGACGATACTGGCTCTTCCGTAGTAAATGACAATTACTTTTCTAAAGTCGTCTGTTAGTCATTTTGTCTACCGCCTGCGACTTTAGAAAACACTGTATCTTCTAGTCTATCTTTGGAACAGGAATGAAGTCATAATAGGCATATTCGGAACAGAAACAATTACATACAAACACCACATACAAATGGTTTGCATATTTAAAGATGCTTTGCCACACACGACATAGGCAAAAGAGGAGAGGGAGGTAGATAACGAGGTAGGCCAAGATGGGAAAAAACAACATAGGAGAAACTCTACAATAGTACGATGTGTCTTTAGTCGAGGCGGCAATAAGTTTCAGAAGCAGACGATTATATATCCATAGCAACCCAAAGAGGTAAAAGAGGAAGTGAAGAAGAAACAACTTTAGAGTGACCATCTCTGCTAAAGTAATAGCTTAACTTAGCTATCACATTTTGCAGAATTTTCTGAGCATAGAATACGGGTCAGAATATAGGGTTTAATGGTACTTGTCCAAAGCAAGTTAAAGAATTCAACTATCTAAGAGTCGGCTCTGTGGCTAAGTCGATGCGAACGCTTCGTAATGCCGGAGTGCCGGGTTCAATTCCAGCTGCGGGCAATGCGCCTTGCGTTGGTTTCGACAGTGGTATCAGGGGGCCGACCGTCCAGGGAGAAATGGAAAACTACTGGACGTAAATTTGTCTAGAGAAACCACACTACAGACAGGGGCTGCTGGCGTTGGTTCTGCAACGTCCTGTAAAGGATACGCAACTAACAAGAAGTATATTCTCAGAGGACGTGAGTATAGATTGGGAAAAGAAACAAGCTGCTAAGGAGCAAGTGCACTTATATACCATATCGGTGAAACTATGTTTCAGGCTTGATCAACCTTGGAATCCATGACAATTTAAAAAATCTGCTCTTGTCAGGATTGTAAACGATGATAAGCTAACCGGCGAGTGAAGGGTTATGACCATTATGTTACTGCCGTCACAATTTTAGTTGGAATATTAGCTAACAGTGATAGTCTATAACTTTAAAATTTAATAAACGAATATGAAGCATTATGGTTTATTACGTTTGTGAAATTGTAAGTGTATCTGTTTTGCAAAGTATTTTTGTTGTTTAATAAGCTTCTTAGCGGTCTTCTATGTGCTCTGATTCTTTATTTTTATTGCAACAGCTGGCTACATATTGTCGATACAATTGAGTGCTAGATTTGTACACTACATTTTTCTTCTTCTTCTGCCTGCTCTCCCCCAGTGGCGCGTAGACCTTCACCCAGCTCACGCCAAGTCGTTCTAACCTTTGATTATTGCATGCAGCTCAACCCATGTTTTTCCTATCATTTTAACTTAACTAACTAGCTCCCTTCTTCATGTATGTCATATCCAACACCAGCGTTTTTTCTTCACCTCCTGGTCCACTGGAACATTTTTAGTGCTCCTCCAAAGCTCAACATTACTGACTCTATCATAATATTTAATTGCCTCTAGTCTGCGCAAGCGCCAGTTAACTTTTTAAATCATACTGAACGCACCATGCCCTAATCGCTTACTACACAGCCGTCTAATCGGTGCGTCATGCGTTCATGTTTTTAATTGACCACTGGCATGTATAACAACGCAAACCGGAAGTTTTGAATAGTACTTTCTGTTCTTTATGTTTAAATTCCCACCTTGTGACTATTTAGGATATTCCAAAACGTGGTTAAAGGCATAAAATGTATCATATTAATGAGCTTTACCGAGTTTCTAAGTTTCTGTGTGAAAAACAAAATGGCGTCTGAGCAGACTTCTGCATGCATGCCAACACGATTTATGACATTGGTAGCCTCATACTGAAATAAAACATTTGTTTTTAAGATTTATTTGAAGCCAGAAACAAAAAGTCACAAAGTAGACTTGTTTCAGTCAATGATAAAGTCAAACCTGGATGAGATGTAACTCTGATATACACCTCACGCAAAGCCTACAGCGATAACAAAGTCAGCTGGTACAAAAAGATTACATGGTGGGGGAAAAGGGGGGGGGGGGGGGAATTTCGTCAGTTTCAGTAAGTTCTAGTGAAATTCTTTTATTATTAGGGAACATAGGCTATATAATATTACTGGCAAATTGAGTGTTAAATAAAGTTCTTTGTGTGTGTGCGTGTAGGAAAATGCTAATTGTTTTCGGAGGTCATTTTTATATACTAAAAAAAAAGGGGGGGGGGGGTGCATTGTTATGATGTTTTAAAAATTTATTTAAAACGAGATCTAATGAGCAGATTGTGTTTGATTATTATAATACTAGGTGGTTTACATTCATTTGTGATTCATTTTGGATATTTGTTATCGTTTTCCTTGAGTGCCATGGTGGTAAGTGAAACAATTATAATTTATGTTTATTTACTTCTGTTTATTTTATAATCATTACCTACTTTCAGCGGCGTCCGTGGCTAAGGCGTTGCGAGTCCGACTCGTAATTCAACGTGCCGCGATCAAAACCTGCATGGGCTGCGTGGATTTTTATCGTGGTATGGGACGACGCAGGTCGACCCAGCCTCAAATGGGTACCAGGAAGGGCTGTCCTGGGAAAGTAAAGACGGCCGGCGTAATGCTGACCACAATACCCACCGAGTGCCGATTGGTCTGTAAAAATATGGGTGCTCTTCCCATATGCCCGATGCGCCTAACGGAGTGTAAAGGGATCTTTACTTTTTTTTTTACTTTCATAATTTTTTTTGCAGTATTCTAATACTATTCCTCAGCAATTCCTGGTCACTTTGATCTATAATATGTGAATGTTGCAGTTGAATTAGTATGGTTTGTTTTAATGTGTAACACTTGTGCATTTCAAAATTGCGTTACCACCCTGGGTTCTCAGACGCTAAGCCACCTGACTCTAAGAGCTAATAAATGTTTGTAGTTTATTAGTAACTGTTTGTGTCATATCATAATCAGCACGTAACAGGTCCTCCCATCACTGTCTGCCTGAAAGAAACTGTTCTCTCACCAGCTCTCCCCCTCGTGCACTTTCATACCCAAGGAGTCACTTACCTTCTTCTTCTCAAAGCCCATACTGTGTGGCGTTGATAGTCATGTCTATCCACGACCTTCTGTCTCGTGTTCTTTAAGAAGTCAACTCTGACACAAATGATCTTCCATGCCATGGTGTCAAACTGTTTGGCATCATTTCTCTCTGTCTCCCTCTGTCTCTCCTCCCCTGCAACTTTCCTACCATTGCGACGCACTTCATTTTTATCCTTCTCATCACACGACGAAAGAATGCAGAGTGTCTCTTTCTGATGCGGGCCAAAGTATTCTCATCATTCGTCTATAAAACCACATCTCAGCAGGTTCTTAAAAAAAAAGTTCTCACTAATTTACTAACGGTCCACGATTTACATCCGTATGTCATTATAGTATTCATATAGCTTTTGAGAATTCTCTTTCTCGCCTCAGTTGACTTAAAAAGATTGCATACAATTTTTTTTCATTTTGTAAAATTCTGCATTTGCTTGAGCTATTCTACATTTAACTTCCTTAATACATCTTCCATCTAATGTTATCAGGATTCCCAAGTACTTAAATATATCAGCTTGCTTGAGATTTGTCCCATTTACTTTGATATAGCATTTTGAAGGGTCAGTTTTCTTTGAGTCACTTATATCCTTGGCAAATTTCTGTGATTATCGGCTCCTGTCCCTCCTTCCTGGTACCATGCCTTCTGCTATTATTGTTGCCAATCCTGTACTGCACTTGATATGGCTAAAATATTGCAGCGTTTTGTATCATATACCCTGTGTAAAGTCTTGGGTACAGAGTGCACACGACTTTGATCAGCATAGGTCCTGAAACACTATAACGACTATCAATTTTTTATTAGGCAAAACTGATGGCTGGAATATTAGTCAAAAGTGGCAACCCTGCGCTAGACACACTAACCATCAGTCTAACATTGAACCAAAACGAAGCGCCACGACCTTTTAATTTTGTGGAAGATTATAGTGGCTGCCAGGACTCTGCAAGAACTTTGTGAATGGCTATCATTACGGAAGTCACTAGGTTGGCTTCAGCCATCAAAAGCCGGCTGCTCTTTATGAGGTTAATTTCTCTATAACGACGTTTGCTAGAAATTTTGGTCCGTAAAGATATGAGACAGATTCAGTAATTAACATCTATTTTTTGAGTCATGTATGCAATTAAAATAATGTGTGTTTAGATTCCTGTACTCTTCACCGCTTTATTAAATATTGTGTTTCGTTATCTCTCCGTGTGTATGCGTATGTGTGGGGTGTAATGTGTGTGTGTTTATTATATATATATATATATATATATATATATATATATATATGTGTGTGTGTGTGTGTGTGTGTGTGTAGACAAAGCACAATAAAAACAAACACAGTTCAGGAGAAGGTGAGTTATGGGAGACGAGCCTCATCACACTTACCAGTTGATTTTTTCGAAAAGGGGGTGGGAGGGGGTGGGGTCAAGGGGCATATGCAATATTTAGGTGCATAATAATGATTATACTTATGTGCTGAATGAAGAATATAAATCTGAAATAATATGTGTATAAATAAAAGTTCGACAAGAGATCGTCTGTTCGTGATCCTATCACAAGACATAAAATTGGGGTCGCCAACTTTCCATGTCCTCGAACTTGTCACGCTGTATGGCAAGAATGGTGTCTAAAAGAGAACAGTATGTAGTCCCCCCTTCCAACCCTTCCCCCCCCCCCCCCCCCAATATATTAGGCTAAGTAAGCACAGCATAGACTATGATCAAGAAACCAAACGACGGGAAAGGAAAAACATAGACCAGTGCATCCCCAATTGTCCTTCACAGTTTCTAACGAACTAATAGAACAATATTCCAACAAAACACAAGCTAATGATACATTAAAATATACTATTTTAGTGTTGTATGATTCTGACTTATCATCACTGAGAGTAAAGTCAATAACAACATTACTTATTGTGTGGTGTCAATGTTTAATTTGTTCTTGTCTCTTTAGATAAAAATATTCACCATCTAGGAAAGGTATTATACATCTTAGGGTAATGTTTCAGCATCGAGGTGTTGTAGATGGACGGCAGATGGAAGAGGAAACGTGGTCGACCTAAGGAAACCTAAAATAAGGATATCAGGAAGGGAAATGAAGGCAAACAAAATACCAAATGTGTGTATGTATACATTTCATCCTATAACACATGCTGCTGTTGGCTTATGTGGTCTTAGAGCTTCCAATATTCTAGTCATGATTACGTAATATCTTCTTTTTTTTCCATCTTTTTCTTCTTCTTCTTCTTCTTCTTCTTCTTCTTCTTCTTCTTCTTCTTCTTCTTCTTCTTCTTCTTCTTCTTCTTCTTCTTTCTTCTTCTTCTTCTTCTTCTTCTTCTTCTTCTTCTCTTCTTCTTCTTCTTCTTCTTCTTCTTCTTCTTCCTTCTTCTTCTTCTTCTTCTTCTTTTTCTTCTTCTTCTTCTTCCTTCTTCTTCTTCTTCTTCTTCTTCTTCTTCTTTCTTCTTCTTCTTCTTCTTCTTCTTCTTCTTCTCTTCTTCTTCTTCTTCTACTACTACTATTTCTTCTTCTTCTTTCTTCTTCTTCTTCTTCTTTCTTCTTCTTCTTCTTCTTCTTCTTCTTCTTCTTCTTCTTCTTCTTCTTCTTCTTCTTCTTCTTCTTCTTCTTCTTCTTCTTCTTCTTCTTCTTCTTCTTCTTCTTCTTCATCTTCTTCTTCTTCTTCTTCTCCTGCGTTCATCCGAAGATGTTATTGCGTTTTGCCCGTTTACAGCATGGCTGCTGTATTTGCCCCTTTCGGTCAACACATCAAACTTCTTTAGGCATTTTTTGATCGGATTAGCCTTTCCGGAATTTGTCAATATGAGATGAAGTGGCCAGTTCTCTGCTTTGTCGCTATTCATTCACATACATTGATGACTCTTTAACAGGCCCTATTTTCTATATGGCTAGATAGACTTCACATTTACATTGATCCCAAAAACAAAACAAAATTCCACCCTTTGCTGGTGTAGCGGCTAGTCGCTCGCCTTCTGTTCCTAAGGCCGTGGGTTTAGATCCTGATAGAACGGGACTTCCTTAAAAATGACATTAGCTGCCAGGTCGACCCAGCCTTAGATAAATCTGAGGTAGAGTCATGGAAAGTAAAGGCGGTGGTCGTGATGTTGACCATGGCATCCAGCAAGTGTCGATTTGTTTATAAAATATAGATCTAGCAATATATGTCTAACAATACGCATAAAGCTATGAGAAAAGGTACTTTTAAAAAAAAAAAAACTTTTTTGGGGATTCAATCTAAAAGCCTCTGTTGACAGACGAAGACACTAATTGAAGCCTTCCATACACACACACACACACACACACACATATATATATATATATATATATATATATATATATATATATATATATATAGCTTTTAAAAAAAAACACATTAAGCAGCATTACAAGTTTATAGGGTCAAGTACCAGCAAGGAAATAACGGTTAAAATTTCGAGAGGAAGTAAGTATACGTGAGTCATGGATTTTCTCTTAGTCCTTAAGAAGGAGAAATATGGCCTTTTGAGCTGAAATACTTTAAAAAGATTTTTTTTTAATTCCATAGACAAAGAAAAGACAAAATACTGACCGGGGGGGGGGGGGCCGGGGGAATAATAGCAGCAGGCATGGTACCAGAAAGAAGGGGCAGGGAGTCGACCAACACGAATATGGGCGCAAGAGATAAGTAGCACACTGAATATGTAAGTGCACGAGCGGGAGAGCTGGCTAGAGACCGAGTTTCTTTCGTGCAGACTGTTATGAGACGGACGTTCTGCACAGGACCTGTAACATGACGATGCTGCGGTTTTTTTTTTTTTTTTAATTTATTTATTTACCTTCATTTGTGGGTGTCCCATATTCACACATATACACACACACATACACACATACACACCCACACACACACACACACACACACATATATATATATATATATATATATATATATATATATATATATATATATATATATATAAAATGTCCTATATCTCTCTGTAAATTTTTTTGTCTGTGTGTGCTTGACAAATGTAATAAAGCTTGGCTGTCCTTCTCTAATTATAATGGATGTTTTTATTCATTTTCTTTTCCCAGGTTGTCTCCTTAATGATTTCACACTACACCAACATTTTGTCCTGAATTCGTTCCATCTCTTCCTGCTGTCTGTTTTATTAGCTTACTTGTTGACTCCACCGAGCAATATATTCCTATCGGCCTATACTTGTATGTGGGCAGTTGTTTGTTTCCTAAACTGTCACATACGTTCTTTTTAAGGCTGAACGTTATTTCTACATCTTCTGTTGTTTAACCATATTTTATTTCATGCTTGTGCGCATTTCTTGCGTTTTATGTACTGATTTTCGCTGGTATTTGTTGTCTTGTTTATATTTGTTTCATCTTTTACATGTGAACTGTGTATGAAACAAGACTACTTTTTTAGACAAAAGGCGCCGGTACTCACCACAAAGAGTCTAAAAATGGTTCAGCTATGACCACAAATGTCTTGATTACCGTAGATCTCACAAATAACTGATGTATACAAATGATACTGCATATCGCAGAAAAAAATTCCTAGACAAAAACAAAAACACATTTATTTCTTCAAGATGTCGATACTTAAATGTTCTCCTCCTCTTGTTTTTTAAGCTCGTTAAAAATGGACTTAAAGTAATGTTAGTTGCACATCCTTTACTGAATGCCGTAAACAACCCCATAATGTGTTGGCTCCATGTTCCCCATGTGAATCTGAGGTGCCCATTTCTTATAACGAATGTATCTTCTGCCACCCCCTTCCACAGAAAGCATGTCTTTGTCACGAGTTCGTCATGGATAGCTGCTTTTTAGATGAGTGGGTATGTGCATCCCAGCACTCCACCTCCACAAAAGAATATGGAATACTGTCTGAGTAGACTTAATACCAGACAAAGTACTGGATATTCACACACACACACACACACACAACGAAAACGACCTAATTTGGCTAGTAATCCTAATTAAGATTAGCTGCATTTGGCACCTACAAGAGAAGGAAAAGGGTTTTTAGATGTCTTGATTACTGTAAGTAATGAATTGTTCGACAGAGTGGGTGACCCGTGCTGATAACCTCCTCCTGGTAACGAATTTAGAAAGAGCTCCCACCAAATGTACTCAAAATTCATCTAACAGTTTGAACATGCAAGATCAAAAACACTCTGAATTAGACGTACCATATAGTACAAAACTCTACATAGTAGTTTATTGTACTATCAATCGTTAAGACGATATTTGTAAATGTACAATGCTTAAACAAACAGTGACTGGCTGATAGTATGTTGGTAATGAGATGCTTCAGCTAGAGAAATAAGATTAGAGTGATACGATGATGATGATGATCATCATTATTATGAGTTTTATGAACAAAAATGATCAACGTAACTTTGGATTTAAGAAAGTAAAACCTCTGACAATCCTCGATTTCAGGCTCTGACTAACTTTTCCTAGCGTGCCTATCCCCTACGCAATGTAGGTTCATACACTGGACCATCAACCTAGCATACGTACTTACTGATTCTTGCACCTGACAGAAACTGTGATTAAAAATGTGTGGTGTCTGGGTTTAAACTTAACATGCATAATCTAATAAACATATATTTCATCTCTCCTTCTCGTACTCACATTCACTCCAGTCTAGTTTGATGGTCTTTTGTCTCACACTTATGCCCTACATAGCCTGCCTTCCCACTCCAGTCTTGGCATAATAACTGAAGTCCTTTAAGTATGTTGTCCTTCTCCCCTAAGACTTCAAAACTGGCTGACATGTTTTGACCAGGGCATGTGGTAACAGGTTATATTCTGTAAACCCGAAACTGTATATGTGCAGGCTGTCCCAAGTAGTGAAGTATGTGACAAATGTCAATGCGAACTCAGCTTAGTGTGGGAAAACTGTTTATGTGCAGGCTGTCCCAAGTAGTGAAGTATGTGACAAATGTCAATGCGAACTCAGCTTAGTGTGGGAAAACTGTTTATGGTGCCTTCTTGAGATGCATGCCTGACAAGCCATAGAATTGTGCTAAGCATATTAACAGACCAGGACACTTACTTGCCCTGGTATCAGGACACTCACTTGTCCTGACAAAAGGACACTCACTAATCCTGGCATAAGGACACTCACTTGTCCTGACCACAAGACATTCACTTGTCCTGACAACAGGACACACACTTGTCCCGACAGCAGGATACTCATTTGTCCAGAGAGCATGGCACTCACTTGTCCTGACCACAAGACATTCACTTGTCCTGACAACAGGACACACACTTGTCCCGACAGCAGGATACTCATTTGTCCAGAGAGCATGGCACTCGCTTGTCCTGACAGCAGTACATTGACATGTCCTGACAGCCAGACACACTCACTTGTCCTGACAGCAGGACACACTCACTTGTCCTGACAGCAGGACACACTCACTTGTCCTGACAACAGGACACACTCACTTGTCCTGACAGCAGGACACACTCACTTGTCCTGACAACCAGACACACTCATTTGTCCTGACAGCCAGACACACTCACTTGTCCTGACAACAGGACACTGACTAGTCTTGACACTGGACAGTCACTTGTCCTGACAGCTGGATAAACTCACTTGTCCTGATAACAGGACAATTCACTTGTTCTTACAACAGGACACTCACTTTTCCAGAGAGCAAGACACTCATTTGTCCTGACAACATGGACAAATTCATTTGTCCTGACAACAAGAAACTCATTTTTTAAGAGAACAAGACACTCAATTGTCCTGACAGCAGGACATATTCATTTGTCCTGACAACAGGATACACTCACTTATTATGACAGCAGGACACACTCACAAGCCTGAAAACAGGACACTCTCTTGTCCTGACAACAGGACACCTACGTGTCCCGACAACAGGACACTCACTTGCCCTGACAACAGGACACTCACGTTTCCTGACACTGGACACTCATTTGTCTTAACAACTGGATACACTCACATGTCCTGGCAACATCTCTGAATTGGTGAAAAATTGCCAGAGAAACAAAACCACATTTTGAAAATGTGGTAGAAAATAAAAATCTCAGTCTATTCCTGCCCCACACAATCTCAGTCTATTCCTGCCCCACACAATCTCAGTCTATTCCTGCCCCACACAATCTCAGTCTATTCCTGCCCCACACAATCTCAGTCTATTCCTGCCCCACACAATCTCAGTCTACTCCTGCCCCACACAATCTCAGTCTATTCCTGCCCCACACAATCTCAGTCTATTCCTGCCCCACACAATCTCAGTCTATTCCTGCCCCACACAATCTCAGTCTATTCCTGCCCCACACAATCTCAGTCTATTCCTGCCCCACACAATATCAGTCTTTTTCTGCCCCACATAATCTCAGTCTATTCCTGCCCCACACAATCTCAGTCTAATCCTGACCCACACAATTTCAGTCTATTCCTGCCCCACACAACCTCAGTTCGATATTTAAGCACAACGGGTTGTTGAAGTGAGTACAATATACTAATAACCAATGTTTGAAACTACCAATGGGATAAACCCTGAAGTCTTAACGTGCTTAACCTCAAAAGCTGACCCAGAAGCCAGCCAGGATTTGTCTATAAGTCCTAATCCCGAATTGGTCTTTGTTTTCGGTCTCATTCACAAGTCGTTTGATCCGTGAGTATTTTGCTTGTGTCCCATGGTCCTTGCACTCGTAACCTTGTCTGGTACACCTCGAAGAGTCGTTCCTAGTCTGGTTCACTTAGAGTTTTCGGATTATTACACGTCCTGATGTGAACATTGTCTGACCCAAACTAACCCCTTTTAAGTTTGATCAGTTTTGACGTTTTCTGGCTGGTCCATTGAGATTTATACATTATTGGAATTCTCGCATGGTGTAATATTTTCCGAGAAGTCTCGATTTTTTTTCCTTCAAAATGTCCTGCTTTATCAGTCT
>CAJHNH020004868.1:262500-302500 GCA_905116865.2 Candidula unifasciata
TAGGACAGGCCTGCGTGCCTAATTTGTAACCCTTTGAAAAAAGTTCTATCTATCTATCTATCTATCTATCTATCTATCTATCTATCTATATATCTATCTATCTGCCTGTCTCTCTGTCTGTCTGTCCATCAATTCCAATGATGGATCCTCAACCCAATAATCAAACACCACCCCCCCCCCACCCTTTGGTTTTTATTTTCTGTTTATTTCCATTGCTTTCGTGAAAATCCGGCGTGACTACTTTTCGCTCCCAAAATAGACAACTGAGTTGTTCAACCTAAGCTGGACAACCTCCCAGCCAGACAAAAACCACTCGCTTTATCTCTGGTCCGCTTCGGCAGAAACAACTAGTATGAAAATAGACTGGCTTCAGTTTCCGACATTCGTGCCCAATTTGACCCGTTGCCACACGCAAAGGCGCCACTTGTGCTTCTGTTGTTTTCTCATGAGAGGGTGTTTTAGGGATGGTTGGTCAGAGGGAAAGGGGAAAGAGGGGAAGGGGGGCGTGTAGACAGCTAGCTGTATCATTTTAACTGATAATGGATGAAGGTCTCTTTATATCTAAATTCAACAGGATTAAAGCAATGTGTTGTATATTAAAGGTTTATCTTCCTTATCCATTTATGTGTACTACGAATTTCACCAAGTGTTGATTTTAAATTGTCGCTATTATTGCAAGATAACCATCAAATCGGTACACACACACACACTCATGCCTGAATGGTACACCGTTGTTATACCTTGTGTAGCCACACGTGTTAACAAATTATCACTTTTTAGATTAAACGGGGTTAATTAGGATTTACCCTGCAGGTTTGCCATCCAAGATCGTTCTTGAAGTCGCAGTGGTGGTTAAACCTTTAACTAACAACCATAAGACGAAAAAAAAAGAGGGGGGAGGGTGGTGGTACAGACAGTCTTTGTGTCGTGCAGTGGTCTTAAACCTTTTTTTTCAAGTCCTGCCCCTTTCCCCTTTTTTGAGCTTATAGCAAGTATGAGTATATGGCTCCATTCGATATATGGCAAGAAATGCTTTCGAGAATCAGCCCTCCTCGTCTAGTTTTCATTTTTTTTTTTCTCAAAGTGTTTTTAGTTGTCAAATGTTCATTCTTTGCTTCTCATAATAGGATGCAAATGACGACTCATTCTTTTCATCTTCATTGTAATTATGTTCCATGACGATATGCGTAAGCGATCACGACTCGTAGTACCACAGGATCAGTAGAATTATGGATCATGTATATCCTTCTAGTCCCGTTCAGTCCATGTGGCTAAGCATCCAGGTTTTTATCTGTTGATTGCAGTTGCTTTTTCTCCGATCTGCGTGTTAATTTCCATTACGATTTTACTGAGGGTTTCTGTTTGGAAGGGGGGGGGGAAAAGGGGGGGGGGGTGGGGATAGATTGTTACAGTAGGATTAAAAAGTAGAATTATATTCCTGTATGTTTGGTGCGGGGGATGGGGGGGGGGGGGGTTATTTTTTTTTACTGATAAATTATGGATATGTGAAATTATGTAGATACATTAAGGTATGTGACATTAGGCGGAATAGTTTCGCTTGTATGCGATGAGTAGCAAATTACATTTCGATGTTGTAGTCTTTGACCGTAGGAACGATATTTACAATAGTGATCCTTTAACATAGGCACATACAGAGGCAATATACGTATGTTATTGATATAACTCGCTATCGGGGAAATTAAACACATCAATAAAACGACAATAAGAATAAGTAAAAAAATGAAACCTCAGAATTGTAAGCTAGACAATAATGTGTGATTACATAAGCAAACGATTAAAATAAAAAAATAAAAATACAGTCTGTTATGCTTGACGTAGAACGTCAATAGTTAATTAATCTGTGCCTTTGTAGTAAATCACTGAATTGTATCCCTGCTCGTGTGTTTAGCATTTCTGCATATTTTATTTCCAATTGATATGCCCTTTTTCTGGTTTAATCCAGCTGTTTAATCTTCCCCACCCCTTTCCTCGTTATATGTAACTTTTAGCAAATCTGTTTCTGACTGAAATCGTATTTGCTCTGTCAACATGACATTAACAACAACATTGTATTGAATAAATATACTGCGAAAGTTAAACAAGGCTCTACTGGCCTCTATGTTTGTTGTGCTTTTTTTGGGGAGGGGGTGGGGAGTGGGAGGGGGGGGGGGACTCGTACAAACATTGACTGACTAGTGTTTAAATCTACCAGGGTTAGGTAACAACCCGAAAAAAAATCCAGAGAAACATCCCAAGAAACATCTCGAGTAACATCCCGAGTAACATCCCGAGTAACATCCCGAGTAACATCCCGAGTAACATCCCGAGTAACATCCCGAGTAACATTCGGAGTAATATCCCGAGTAACATCCCGAGTAACGTCCCCAGTAACATCCCGAGTAACATCTCGAGTAACATCCCGAGTAACATCTCGAGTAACATTCTGAGTAACATACCGAGAAACATCCCGAGTAACATACCGAGTAACATCCCGAGTAACATCCCGGATCAGAATCGCCTACGCACGTGTCAAATAAACCCTGTTCAACCGTGTTTGGGCCTCTGACGAAGCAACACGAACTCCAGCCAGGGTTCGGCTTTATACTAACAAAACAATTGTGTCTCATACTGTGACAGAATTATGTAACGTGACATTATAGTCGATTTAATCTACCGGAGAACGTAAGGGGAGCAAAGAATGGTAAACGTGTAACCTTCTACACTTACCTTGAGAGACAAATAGGGAAGACACACATCTGTGGACATGAATCAATCATGAGTGTGTCTACACACTAGACTTGTCCTGAGTTTACATAGGACCTGTCTTCCAATGTATATATGAAAGGCGAAAAAAGTATATGTGATAGAGGTTCGCACATTTGTGAGATTGTTTTGGGAGCTAGAAAGTTCTTGTGCTATGCTGATTACAATGTTTCTGATATTTAGGAAGAGACAGCAGTATGCAGCTATAAAGAAAGTCAGTCAGTAAGGCAGATCCCCAGCGAAGACAGTTGTTGCCTATCCTTCACATGAGATTGCAGAACCACCCCAGCATTTGTTAGTTGTTTAACTAGACAATTTTACCTTCAGTATTTTACCACTGCTTACTGAACGGTTGGTTGTTGTTACAAATGTTCAAAGTGGCTTGTCGCCAAATCTTCCACAGCTGGAATCGAACTAGGTATCTAAGAGTTACGAAAATTGTTCGCAACGACTAAGTCACAGTGGACTGAGATGAGAGTAAATAAAATAAAGAACCATTTCCAAGCCTTTGGTGCATTGGTCATGTGGTGTTAGACGTATATTTTTAAGACCTATCAACACTCTAAAGGCGAGTGATAAATATCAAACTGACCACCTTTACTTCGCAGACACTACTTTGTACACATATCATACATAAGGAGCAGAGGTCAGTTTTGAAGAACAAAAAGTCCCTGAACAGGTAAGATAATATTAATTATGAAAATAACCTGTTTATTACGTACTAAGATGCAACATTTGTGCACAGTATTTAAAATAAACACCCAAAAAAATTTAAATAAATATAAAATCACGCCGCGCTTTGCAAAAGTCAGATTTCACACATGATGTGTTGACTGGAACAGAAGACTTCATGCACTCAGAGCACATGGGAAACTTCTGCTTTACACAATATTTTTCTGAGGAAATAGATATCGGATATCAGAAGGCAGAAGATCAAAGACAAGTATGTTATTATTCAGTACAGTGAGCTTACATAACTTTGGGTGCTCCAGTTTTCGTTGATCAAATGTAACCTGTTACCTTTGGAATTATTAGGGATGCTAGCTTTGTGAGCTATTCCAGACATATGATAATATCTGCCTCCTAGACACATGAACCTGGCGGCTAAGTTCCCTTTAGCCGTTCCTGCTGCATTTATTTAAACATTGTTATCTTCTTTATTTTCAATACTTTTATATACAAATGGGTGATGTGGTTCCCAAGTGGTTGCTTTAATACCACTACTGGTAATGTAGTCTCACCACAAGTTTATGTGTGTGTGTGTGTGTGCACAAACAGACACACACACACACACACACACACACGCATGCACACACCATTGAGTGTAATCTCTGTGGCCGTGGTCTACAAAATGCGTACGGGCAATACAGTTTAAATATGGGAGCTTTTGCATAATACTAATGTTGTAATCTTCACAGTGATTCTTTTCTGTTCATTCTCATCTCATCAGTCAGCATGCCCTTCCTCTAGCCAATTATCCAGCCCTGTGTGCTTTGATAGCCAGTGTATTTTCAGTATCCTGTATCCACATTTGCCTCTTTTTCCGGGAATTGCACCCTCCATCAACGTTCTCTCTAGACTACGATGGCGCCTGGCATTCCTAAAATTCCTCAGCTTTTGGGAGAGGATGCTGTTTATCATGCAGTTCTCCCTGATGTTCAGGTCATGCATGATGTCGATGTTTTTTCTATTGGCCTACGGTAACCTAAGAGTTGTTCTGTAGTTTTTCAATTCAAAAGCTTCGAGTAATCTTTTCTTCTGAGAGAGAGAGAGAAAGAGAGAGAGAGAGAGAGAGAGAGAGTGTGTGTGTGTGTGTGTGTGTGTGTGTGTGTGTGTGTGTGTGTGTGTGTGTGTCCATGACTCACATACATAAGTTACCACAGGAAAAAATGCATGATCTTGACATTTTTTAGTTTAACTTGTTTGCAAACGATGTGCCATGAGTTCTTCGTGCTGTTTAGCTTCCGCATTGCCAAATGAAATCTTTTTCTGACTTCTTTTGTGCATTCATCGCTGTGGTTCATTGTAAGACCTAACTATTCAAAATATGTGGCATTTTCAATCTCTTTCTAATCGATTTTAATATTGGCTGCTGTGCTGTATTCATTGGGTGTATTATTTAAGATCTCTTTTTAAAATTCAGAAATAGATTCTCTTTTTCACGGAGTTTTTGACGGTCAAAATTAATTTGTCTAAGCCGTAAACACTGTTGGAAAGAAGAACTGCGTAGATTTGTATTTCATCTCGTAAACAACTAGGCTTGTTGTTGTTGCTGAAGTATCCTGTCGACATTAGTGTACGCATTCTCCTAATCTAGACATGCAAGAGTTCCAAGTTACTTTCAAGCTAATGGCGGCAGTCCGCTTTGTGTTGATTTTGTCAACAGTATGGACATTGTACCTTTCAGAAAGCAATGACAAAGTATTGCCTGGAAAAATCAGTCATTCAAATAAATGCTATTATTCGTATTTTGAAGTCCTGGATAGAATATATATCTAAGTGTTTTAACCCCTGTCCTATGAACTATTTGCGAATGTACAGAATGTAAACCATTCGTCTGGAGACCAGAATCTTCAGATTTGGGATCTTTTCAAAGTAGGTCGGCCTTTGATCGTTACTGGGCCTTGTAATGAGGTATTCAGCGGCGTCCGTGGCTAAGGCGTTGCGAGTCCGACTCGTAATCCAACGTACCGCGATCGAAACCTGCATGGGCTGCGTGGATTTGTATCGTGGTATGGGACGTCGCAGGTCGACCCAGCCTTAAATGGGTACCAGGATGGCTGTCCTGGGGAAGTAAAGACGGCCAGCGTAATGCTGACCACATTACCCACCGAGTGCCGATTGGTCTGTAAAAATATGGGTGCTCTTCCCATATGCCCGATGCGCCTAAAGGCGTGAAAAGGGATCTTTACTTTACTTTTAATGAGGTATTCATGAATGCTAACATATTCATTTACGACAGCTAAGAGACTAAGCCCTGACGTGTTTGCCGCTACCGTTTTTCCTGCTCTGTATCAGCCTCGTCTTCGGGACGACATAGAATTCTTGACAACTTGACTTTGCTACTTGCTCATCACAAATTCAAATATTGTTTCGTTGTCAGATTTAGGAAATAAAAAGCCCTGTGCAAACCATTGTGCAGGAGCCCCTATGCCAACCACTGCCAGGAGTGAAATGTAAATGACCGATAATATCAAACAGATGAACATCGTGGGACCGCTGTGCTCGTGATGTCTCCCAGGTTCAATCCCAGCTGCGGACGATCTATATGCGTTCGATTCGAAAGTGGTACCGAGAGCTGACTGTACAGTTGGCAATGGAAAAACTACTCAACGTAAAATGTGCCTAGGAAGAAAAAAAAAACAGCCCAAAAAAAATGCTGACGTTTGTTCTGCAACTACCAGAACTAGACAGTTTTAAGTCCAAGTGTGGATGTGTGGCTGTCTAGTGGTTTCATAGTCTGTTTAGACCTTTACTAAATGGTATTAGCTCTGCCTGCACGAGGCGGACATAATTCAATTCAGTCTCTCCTATAAAGTTTTGTTTACTTTAATAAATGTTTGGATCAAAATAAGTTTAAATATGACACTGAAATAAAAGAAGTAAAACTAATAACCCGAGTAATGTAGATTAGTGTAACAGCTGCGTGTAGAATAAAGAATAAAAATAAATAAAAATAATTTAATTCAATAAACACATACTGGGTTGCGAAGTACTAAAAAAGTAAAACGTATATTAAGAGTCAATAAACCGCAAATATTGTATGTACTTTTTTTTTTTCAAGACAAGCAATCTCTGTGACTAGTAATTCTTAAATACCGAGATACCCCGCAGTGAGAGATCGAAGGTCACAGATGGTGAGGTGAATAATCGCACAATGTACAGACATTCCTAATTAGCTTGTATGTTCACATTCTGATTTCCTTTGTCACGTGTGATTGTCCATGTGTGATTGTGCATTTGTGGTTTTATTTACCTTTTTTACAAAGCGCAGCTCTCAGCACAGTCCTACAAGAAGACGCATCACATTGTGAAGTGCCTGGAAATGAGAAAGCTGATCAACTGAAAGGAGAAGGTGCGACAAAACTGCAGCCGGATGTACCAGTCACATACCACCAAAAGAAAAGAATCATTAAATCAATCAGGAAACCACCAGCCCCAGCACAAGACGACTATTTTATTATGGACAGATCAGAACAAGTCATTATCCTTCCCCCCAGAACAGGACACAACCGATTACGTAACCATATGTACACACAATTCAAGATAGGCGTATCAGCCATGTGCATATGTGGAAAGGTGCCCCAGACAGCAGAGCATGTACTCCAGGACTGCACCGAATTTGACACATTAAGGCAAACCTTTTGGTCAGAAAGAACAACAGTGGAACGTAAACTCTATGGACATCTGAATGAATTAACAACAACAGTGAAATTTATACAAGAGACAAAATTGTTGACATAGACAACTTATTTCAGGCGAACGAAAGAAGAAGAAGAAGAAGAAGAAGAAGAAGAAGAAGAAGACGCTTGATCTATCGCCAGTTTAACCGTATTGTGCATTTGTTTTTTCAGGTTGTCTCTATTGACCAGTGACTAGTTTGGTCAGCTGTGTTGTTTGTGCTTATAAATTCATAGAGATAATTTACTTGACTAATTCATTAATGCATTTACTAACCATCCCATTTCCTACCCCTAATGATATACATAATAAACAAACAGATAATGTATTGATCGGCACTCATATAAAGAAGTAGAAAGATAAAAGGACACATTAGACAACATAAAAATCTAAAACTATAATTATCGTACCGGTAATCAAACATGTCACCTCCAAATGACGTATGCATCTCGCTATGGGAACAAGTGTAATAAAAACATGACCAGCTAGGCATCTCGAACAAAAATGTGTCTTTATTCGCCAGGACTATCGTTCAGCTTAAAATCCACAACTATGGAATACGGACAGAATTCATCTCAAACCTTTGTATTGGCACCATAGGTTACAGAAGTTTATAATTAACACAGAATAAGCAGAATAACAAGCACAGCAACAATTTATAAACACAGCAGACCGTAATGCTTTGTCTAAAATACACGAACATTTAAGGAAGCGATTTGATTGGTAGGTTTGGTTGTTTTATGTCATTCATACAAATAAAACAGAAGGGGAACCTTTGAGGCTGTAGAAATATTATACATATAATAAACAATCAGACAAAGCATTTACCAGCACTCATGAACAGAAGTAGAAAGATAGAAGGACACAGTAGACAACGTAAAAATCGAAAGCTGTAATTACGGTTCCAGTAATCGAACCTGTCACCTCCAAATTGTGCGTAGCGCCTCGCTATGGAACTCGCACCTCGTTATCCTTTAATGAATGCATTATTTGTAATAGTTTCTATCTCTATTATAAACCACAGCCTCAGAATAAGTAAGGTCACATTCATTTTGATTATATATAGCATCGCTTCTGCCTTGATGACTACACAGTGAAAGACTAGATAGCTGTCAATAGTAATTAGTCGATGATGATGGATATTGCATGCAGTCAGTCACCACAGGGTTCACTTACAATGTATCAGGCATTTAACGCTGGGGTTACCTAATTATAACTGGAGAAATCACTGAGCTGATTCTTTAGTCGGGCCCCACGTTGCCCTTAGTCCTGCACACGAAAATAGAACAAGCGCATTTCCGCTCTTGGTGCACATTTTTCCAAAGTATTCCCGGTGTTCTTTGATCAGTAATTATTTATAGCCAGTGTGGTAATAATTAGCATTGCCATTCCGCTGAGCATTGACGATTATGGCTCACTGCTCGAGATGATAATCATAATGATTAATCAAATGTGACCTAATTCCAAATTCCTCCTGGCTACGCCATCCAGATTTCCTTATCTATGTCTTCTTCCTGTATCGTGTTATTTAAGTTTTCAAATTGTCACTATTTTATCAAGAAGCTTTCTGTCCATAACAGTCTTGTTCAACTAAGTCTAATTACTTTAATATGTTTTAATTTAATTAAAAAATATTTTTTGGAGGACTGTCTTATCTGATTTTCTATCGGGTTATCTTATTCTGTGAATATTCTCCAGAAAGTACACTTTTGATGATACGCAATAATAGTGAACGTTGAATAAATTAAAGGCAAAAATCTATTGAAACCATTCTTGTCCTTTGAGTCATAGCGACTGTTAAAGGAGTAACTCCCTAAGTCAAGTTATGCAAAAAGTATCATAATGTAACACAGCTTAAGCAGAATTTCGCTGTTGTTACAACAGTCATAAAATGTCCGTTACACACCCTATTCTCCTGTCAAACAATATCGTTTACAATATTTTTTTAATCTGGTTACTCGTAATTTTATTTTCACTGTCATAGCAAACGGGTCACCACGTAGTTGCCCCACTCCCGTGCCAACGTACAACACACATAATCCCCATCACTGTTCCTTGTGGAAAAACTGATACAGACGGTAGTCTCAGAATCGCCATTAGCATATACACGCATAAAAAGCATAAGGCAGCCCTTAGATGTGCTAACACAAACAGTCCGACATTAGAAATGCAGTTCGTCATCGAAACAGCAGTTGCATGCAGATCAGTAGTTGCACAGGCGATTAATATTAACCATACAGAGCACCACCACTTCTGTAGCAACAGCCTCTGCGATTTTCTGAAGCTTCAGTTCACAACATCACGTTGGTCACAGTTGAAAAACATTCCAAGGGAAACCCGCAACTCACGGTGTCGCGACATGCACTCAGCTCTGTAGATTTCTTTAATGTCTAGTCTCAGCCGTGGTCTTGTTTGGCCTCTGTCTCGACTTTCAGGAACCAAAGAGTCAATTACTTTTTTTGTCTAAGCGACTGTGACATTTAATGTTGGAAACGTCCTTCGGTACACGATACAGGATTTTGTTTGTGAGCAAGTGATTTCTGATCTTCTTTTCTGCATTATCACTTTTATTGGTCTAGGAAATTCTCAGATATGTCTCGTGCAACATTCTAGTCTGGAAGTATCGATTTGTTTTTTGTGATTTTTGTGAAATAGTCCATGAAATCCATCTAGTTCTTCTTAACTCTGCGCATTGATTTTGCCAGTCTCTCTTTGAGCTTTACTTGAATTGTTTGTAGGGTATTCCCCCTCCCCCCCCCCCCCCAACCAACCACATTAAATCTACTAACCAGTTTTTGTTAGGCGCCGTTATGTATGTTGTTAATATTGCTGTTGATATCGGGGCTGTATTTAGGCGTGTGCAACATGTGCAGCTGCGCAGGGCGGCATCATTTTAGGGATTGGCGAAAATTCAAGTGCGACAAAACTATAGCTAGCAGTAAAAATAATAACTAAATTAGAGGATTCTGTGATGGCATTTTTTTTTTTAAGGGCTGGTAAACTGTAGCGATTATTGTCTGAGATTTTTTGTTTACCTTAGAATAATTTATAACTGTTTAACTTCGACACCAGTTTTTTTTTTTTTTTTTTTCTAATTTTTTTTTAAAGTTTTATCTTAAGTATTTAATACTTTAAAAGTATAACAATAAAGTAACTAATTCCACCATTTTTTTTTTTTTTGGGGTAGCTTTTCAATGAGTAGCGAAACTGAAATGTAGCTGACGTAAGTGGAGGCGTACAATAAATGACTGCACAGGGGCGTCATTAATCATAAATAGGGGCAGTAGGTGCTATCTATTCTCACGTGTAAGCATTAACAGGTAACGATTACACTCTAAAGGATTGTACGTGGTGTTTTCCTTCTCGACGCTTGAATGTTGAGAATATGCCTGCCCAGCTAGAATTACAGTACTAGTAACTGGTAGGTTTCACTTGCTACATTTTCTAAATGAGTGGCGTAAGCATGCAGTGAGCTTTCTTTTCATTATGTTCTAGGTATAAACTGAGGGGCTTATTTGTAATGTATATTTTTTTATGCATATCTCTTTGAAAGTAGAAAGTGTTAGCAGCTATTACAGCTGTATTTGCATGTCTCGCCATTAAATACGGGCCTGAACGCCCCCCCCCCCCCGCCTTTTTCCCCTCCCCCTGGTGTTAAACGTAATTCAGATTCTCGTTTGTGAGTCTTATTACAGGCAGTAGGTGCTTTCCCAACATCTCCCCCAGGATAATGTAACAGGACAGTTCAATATTTGCGAGGGTGGTAAGATCGGGTTTCCCGGCTTTCTGATGCCTTTAACTACCCCAACAAATCTAGAACTAGGCCTAACTCAAACCCATCTACGTCCCACGAGAGAGTGCAGCCTAAGACCCACGACTACATGCAACCTGTCTACCACCCCGTTAAATGTTCGTCGCGGCCTGTTTGGGGAGAGCTACTGGGATAGAACCTAGGCTGTATTCAATGTTACATTTGCCATCACCATCATCATAATTTGACAAATCCTAGGCAGTGAGTTGATTTCATTGGAGCAGCTTGTAAGCCACTCGTAAATTGTATGATCTGTCAGCTTTCCTGGCTCGTGAACATTCATACTTATCGTTGATAATTAGGTCCACTGTCGTGTTAGTCGACCCTGCCTTTTCCTACGCAAACAATAGCAGTACTCCGTTCTTTAAAAACTATCATTTCGTTAAATATGAAACAACTATTTAAGTATAAGGTAAACTATTATATTTATTGGCCAGCTGCCTTTGATATTCTGTTCGTGGAAAATGTCAATTCTTTTACTGTTGCAGTCACTATATACAATTCGAAGGATGAATCAGCATCTGCTCATCCGAGTTCTAAGATTTTCTCACATAGAGTCGTAATTTACCATTTGTGACAAGGTCGTGAACTGGCTTCATTCAGCTATAGCCATGGCAGGACACTAGTTCTATAACTAAAACCTGCTAACTCATACTATGTTTCCCGATATCAGTAGCTTTGGCAGAGAACTAAACTTGAAGAAAAACGGAAAAGCTGGAGAAATAAAACAGCAGCTCTAAACCTTGATACAGATGGCAAGAAACTCTGGAGATTAGTTAATTCACTCAATGAAGAGAGTTTCTCTCCTAGACAAACAATCACACTGAGTGACAAAATCTTCAGAGGAAAACAAGCTGCAGATTTGTTTGCCAGAACATACCGTGTTGAAAGCAACCTGACCCTTAATGAGGACCATCAGAGAGAATTAAGGAAAGAAATACAAACAAATAAGAGACAGACAGATACTCCTGCCTCTATGAGGGAGCCATTTACCATGGGTGAACTACAAAATGACATCTCCAGGCTTAAGTTAAAAATGTCTGCAGGTCCAGATGAAATCAGCAACGAAATGCTGATCAACCTGAGCTCATCTGCTAAAGTAAAGCTGCTGGAAATTTTCAACATCAGCTGGGAGAAAGGTTTAGTGCCTCAAGTATGGAGAGAAGCCATCACAATATCCATTTTTAAAAAAAAGGAAAAATTAAGACCCTGGCTTCCAGCTATCGCCCAATTAGTCTCACAAGCTGTGTAGGAAAGACATTGGAAAGAATTGTAAATTCAAGGCTGAAATGGCACTTAGAAGACCAAGTCACCTACCTGTCACAAGCTGTAGAGGATGCCTTCCAAGAGAAGAAAAAGGTCCTGGCGGTATGGGTTAACTTCAAACAAGCTTTTGAAAAGTCTGGAAAGATGGTCTCATTGCAAAACTGAAGAGAAATGGAATCCAAGGAAACATGCTAAAATGGATCCAATCCTTCTTACACAGCAGGAGAACTAGAGTCAGTCTTGATGGCCAGCAGAGCAGAAAAGTGTTACTTCGGCAAGGAGTACCACAGGGAGGAGTTATCTCTCCAACTCTCTTTCTTGTTTATATAAATGATCTGGTGAAAGACCTCCCTACAGGAGGAAAAGCTGCCCTGTATGCAGATGATCTGGCACTCTGGTGTACCGATGAACACACCACAGTGGCAAATATAAGAATGCAGCGAGCAGCAGATCTCTTGATGACATGGGCAGAAAAATGGCATGTTGCCATCAACACAGACAAAACATCCACAACACTTTTCTCTCTTTCCCCCAGGGACAAAGCTGCTAGTATTCACATAGGAACATCATTGCTAAAGGAAGAAAGCTTCCCCACTTATCTTGGAGTAACATTTGATAAAAGGCTCACATGGAGCAAACATATAGAAAATGTAGAAGGGAAAGCCAGGAGACGACTCGGCCTACTTAGAAAACTGGCAGGTACAGGATGAGGAGCGAATGAAAAAACCCTAAAGAAAGTTTATAATGGAGCGATAAGACTCCACTTGGAGTTTGGTGCAACAACATGGTCAACAGCCGCTAATTCCCATCTACAATCGTTAGACAGAGTGCAAATTCAATAACTTAGATGGAGAAGTTTAATAGGATGCAGTCACACCCAATGAATGCAAGGTTAGATGATCTGGCATTGGGGCGTCTCAAACGTAGCAGCTTTGTCCATCGGGGGAAAAGACTTAGAAGACAGTATCAAGCTGATCTACCTATTAGAACAACACCGCTGAAACCTACCCTATACCCTGTACCTTGGTAGCAAGTCAGTGATACAATACAGATAATGACTTCAGTCAATGGTTTCACAACTGGAGATGAGTCCAATGATCTTCAAAAACGAACAGCTGCTCTTAGCATGATTCACGAAAACTATCCGGAACAGTCATGGATACATGTTTACACAGATGGATCAGCAACCAGTGCGGTTAAAAATGGGGGTGCTGGAGTCTTTATTACATACCCAGGCAACCACCGCCACACAAAGTGGATACCCACTGGTAAATTCTCTTCCAACTACACAGCAGAGATCGTAGCACTAGAGCAGGCTGCCGAAATGATACACAACGCCAGTTCTGACTGCCATCAAATGGTCATATTCACAGATGCGCTAAAAGTGCTTCAAGCCCTCAAGAGTGGCAAAATCCCTCACCTAAGATCTGAACTTGGCAAGGTGGCTGCCCAAAAGTGTACTGTACTCCATGGGTGCCATCCCACTGTGGTATACCAGGAAACGAAACCGCAGATAAACTTGCTAAGAAAGGGGCAGAATGTGACCAGGAAGAGAATGCAGTAACATACTATGAGAAGAAAATGGCCATTAAGCCAATTAGAAGTGAACAGAGTCTGGCCAGAAATGACTACCACTTACTTGACCGGCATGGGCAGGTCATTGTCCTCAGGACAGGACATAACAAACTTAACCAGCATATGCACAGGCTTCGTCTAAGTAGTTCACTCGTGTGTCCTTGTAGGCTATGTGTGCAGACTACAGAACATGTCCTGCAAGACTGTCCCTTGTTCATTCCATTAAGAAGAGAATACTGGCCCAGAGAGTCACCACTGCACACAAAGTTGTATGGGACTAAAAAGGAACTCATAAAAACAGTCAAGTTTATCACAAGAACCTGTCTGTCGGTGTAAATCAGAAAGCGAACACAAGAAGAAGAAGAAGTAGCTGTGGTAGATCACATCTCATAAATACACTCAAATAAAGAAACTCTCATAACATGTACTTAAACGTAAATGTCGATAGGAAAGTCTTTATTAAACTAGGTTTTATAACATATAGAGCTACTCGTAACTTTATGGAGATGTGGTACAGATCCAGGACAGATGTGTATGCCGAGTTGTAGCACACGTTTGCTAGCGTGGCTCGAATGATGTGTCGTCGACATATTGTCTCTTAATGTCAAACAGGTGCCGTCTCAATAGTGTGTGCAGCTCGCTGCAGTTAACCTCCAACACTGACTTGCGTCCTGCATTAACTCTCCGACTGTTGTTTGACCAACTCTTGAAGTTTACCTCCTAGTTGTATCATTGACTACCTCTTGGTCTTTCACATATAAACTTTCCCTCTAGTATGGTTTATAAATTAGCATTTTGTCTTTTTATATATTTTTTCTTCATGTTATCATACCAGTACCACCAGCACCAGAGACATCTATACCATTGATTTCAAAAAGGCCTTTGATAGAATATGTCATGCAGCACTTTTTGACACTATGAAAAAGTACAATATGGGTAAAACTCCAATACGTAGTGTTGAACAGCTTTATGCCAAGCCCAGTAATGCTGTCATTCTAAACATACAAATAGGGAGCTGGTTCCTTATTTTTTTAACATATGCTAAGCAGATAGTAGTAAAGAATTCAAAAGGCACAATCGTTTACCACAAACATAATGATTTCTTAAAAGTTTTTTTTTTGTTTTGTATTTTTTCTAATTACACACAGTGTTTTCTTATTTAGTTTGTCTTATTCATAATGTAAATAGACACTGTTGTGACAACTGATAACATATAGTCTAGCGTCGATGCAGTTTAGCTTCGTGGTAATCAATGAAGAGACGTAGCTTCAGTAATCGATATTCCAGGAGAATTTTACTTACTTTGATAAATCTATGCCTGGACGCTTCATTGATTATATACCCAGTTGTCCGTTTAGTCTTTCATTTATTATAGCTAATCAATACGTTTGCTTCCACCACAGAACTCATTTAAATCTACTTTTTTTTTTTTTTGGTCAATCGTCAACGCTGAATGGGTTGGGTCACATTCGTTCTGCCGTAAACTGAAAATAATAAGTGTGCGATTTAATGTGTCATAGAAACAATGACATTCAAATACAAAGCTTCTGATGAGAGTAGGTATAACAAGAGAGTTGCTGGTCAATAAAGTATAGACAAGTGAATCGATAAGGCTCCATTAAAAGACATAATTTTTATATAAAAACAATACTGAAAAGGAAAGTTGAAGGCAAATGAGCAAGAGGTAGGCATCAAGACAAGTGGGATAATAATAAAACACCAGCACTGCATACATACAAGGCTGCATGTATCTGATGAAGTGGCCAAATCTCTTATGGTCGGTTTAAGAAGAAAAACAAATTTCCTCAATACTCTGAAAATTGCCTAATTCCATTTTGATTGAATTGACCCCCGAGCTGTACTGGTCAAAAATAATAATTTTGTTGAGTATTGAAATTAAGGGACTCTCTTGACAGAGAAGCGTATCAACTAGTATTTTACCCTTGTTCGATATACTGCATGCAAATTATTAGCATAGCGGCCAAGTCACTCACCAATAAAATGTCGACTATAAATTTATCATTAAAATCTATACATATAAATATGTGGTTAGTGTTTGACAAATATATAACAGTGCTAGTGATATAACTACTGCTTCTCAACAAAGTTCCGGATATCAAACAGAACTCGAAGCTAAGCACACTATTCACTCAACTAAGATTTTATAACAACTTGAAAGTAAGTGTATTAAATAACTTTAAAGACAAATGAATGAATGCTACTCATTTAAAATGTATTTAGTTGTATATCCTCTATAGGACGTTGCAGAACCAAGCCCAGCATTTGTAGGGGGTGGGGGGGGGGCATATGTGGTTCTTCTAGGCAAATTTACGTACAGGAGTTTGCCAATGCTCATTGAACTGTCGGCTCTCGACAACACTGTCGAAACCAACGCAAGAGGGTCTGCTGCCAAATCGCCTGCACCATGGATCGAACCCAATAACCCAGCACTGCGAAGCGCGTTCGCAAAGCGTAAGCCACAGACGCCTACAATGAGAATGTTGCCACTTACTTTCTTTGTTATTCCGTTTTTGCGGTGTAGGCACACGCAAAAAGGGAGGGGAGTTTATTTCAACCTAAGGATTTACGGCCGCATGGCTAGTGCTCTCGCCATGGCTGTGCAGGTCAGGAATTTTGCACCCCCCATAAAAAAATCCCTAGCCCTACCGAGGATTCACACCCGGGTCTGAGAGCCCATTGTACCAACTGTTCTGTCAGCCGCTCCTCAGTGAGAATGTTACATAACTTAAAGGAAGAAAGAAAACCAATAAACAGGCCTAAAATTGAGATTGCCTAACTTCTCCTGCCAGTTTGTTTGTTTGTTTGTTTTATTATCCAGAAGCCATGAGCTGTTAACCCTTAGGCTCGGTATTATGGATATCGCAACCTTTCGGCCTTGATTCCATTGTAAATACCGTAAATCTTGTAGAAATGTGGCTTTTCTGCCTACCCCCGAGAGTGAACCCTGACCACAAGGAGTTCGTCACCCAGTCACCGCGCAATCCGGTTTAGCCAACTACGCTAGAGAGCCGGGCTCCTCTTGTCAGTAAGAAGCATGCACAGCGACGGCTGGCTTATTCTCTAGAATTCTCAGCTGAGGAAGGCTGCTGATTAATTTGTGGCTCCCTTCCCTCCAACTTTTTCGCCTATCACAATCCACTTCAGTTTCCAACCTTTTCGAAAATCACAAACCTAATCTGTGGGGACCAACTGTTAGAGGGGGGAGGGAGGAGGGGTTAGTGCTGGAGCATACATAGAGCCGTTAGCTGTAAACATGATATGTGTAGAGGACCTCTAATCTCGCTCGTGTTTCTGCAAGCAGAAGTCGGAAATACTGACCTATGACTTAGAGGTGCCCAACGTGTCTTGCCAGTCCGAGGTATATGCAGCGTCTGTTGGCTCATTCACTAGGATTCTTAGCTGAAAAGTGATGCTGTCTGATTCATAGCTCTCATACCCCTCCAACTTTGCCCTTGTTCCAGTACACAGTACACCGTGTGGGCTCCGGGGCCCCATTGTGGGAAAAAGAAAAAACAACTGTTTCCCCAACAAGCATGTCGTAAGAGATAACTAACTGGGGGTATCCTTCGATGTCGGAGTGCATCTGCCTGAGAACCAAGAAACCAACAATTTGCAAACAATTAAATCAGATTTGTTTAGGCAAGGAACCAATAATCTGCAAACAATTAAGTCAGATTTGTTTAACTGATGTGCATGCAACACTCAGGTTCTTGAAAAATACTCAAGTTCAGAGGTGGACAAACAACAAAAACTTGCCGCCGTAGTTTACAGCTGGTGAACATGAAGAAGAAAATAAGACTTTAGATTACCCTATTCGAAAATCGCAAACGTAATCTGTCAGAACCAAAATGCTAGAGAGAAAGAGCATACATGGAGCTGGTAGTTGTAAATATGATATGTGTAGATGACCTTAAACCCCGTGCATCTACAAGCAGAAGTCGGAAAAACTCACACCTTGGCAGAGATGCCTAACCAGATATAAGGAAGCTGTGCAAATTGCAAGCAAATTAACACCCTTTAAATGGTCAGTATATCGCATGATTTACCCCCCCCCCCTCCCCCTCCCCCAAATGTAAAAAAAAGACATTTGATTCCGCAATAAAGAAATCATTAAGTACGAAGATACATTTGGTCCGAATGTGTTCCTAATTTATAATCAAATGCACATGTTATCTACCGTTAAAAAAAAAAGAAAGATTTTAAACCGTAGGTATACAAACTGCTCATGAAAACAAACGAATCCTTTTCGTTTTATTGAATAGTTTTGAAATATATCTTATTTACAATTAAACAAAAATACAGTTTAAGTACTCGTTTTATAAGGTACAACGTACTAACAAATTCGTATCCACAAATGTTCCAGATTACCTTTGGCCGTTGTGTAAATAGAGTGGAAGAGGTAGCAAACGCCTAAACATATTACGAATCTCAAAACTTAGAATCTAATGCTTGGCCTTCCCCAGTCAATCAGAAATGTCAGTAAACCCCATTCATACAATAGGAAACTATTTGAATGTTATCTCAGCACATACTATTTTGAAGCCCCACCCTGGCTTTTGCCGGGGGCCCTAAAGATAGCCGGGCCTTAAATATGGCCTAACGGCTGAACGGGGTTTTCGGGACCTCTCCACGGGTGAACCTCATCTGCATCGGGGCACTTTGTGTCACGGGTGTTTTATCACTTGCGTGATGTCCTGGTGGGGTACAACTTACCTACCTACACATTATTTCCCCCATTAAAGGATGTTTCCGCCCTAGATTTTTTCACACTTTCAATTTTTAGTATTATTACTAGTTGGCAATGTCGGTATAATTAGAGTATATTCCAGCAACTGGAAAATAAAGTTGTTTTGTTCGTTCGTTCGTTCACCTGCTGAGATGCACCAAATTATCTTGGTAATAAAACTGCGTTAATGCTGACTAAAATTATCTTATTGTTTCTTTTCTTCAGATTATTCATATGGTTTCGGTAAAATATTCCCGCATTTTGTTAATTGCTTGTAGAGTGGGGACGTATGTTTAAATATTATTTACGGCCTATCCATAATTTAACCCAAGTCATATCTAGATGGAGATCTAGATAAGCCAGGAAATCGTTATTCACGATGAAACATCAACAAGCCTGTGGATGTGCAGGTTATTAATTTTGAATAGGAAGATTGAACAAACTGCAATGTCACTGCGACTTATCACAACATTCTGGTATAAATGTTGGGCAATAATACAAGATTACATCTACAAGAAGTGCAGGAGACGGTGTGGAGGGGGTGGGGGAGGGTGGGCGATGTATATATGTCTTTCGATACAGATTTGTGTTGAGCTAAGAACTTTTTGTTGTCTATTCTGTGCTACAGAATTTGGCTTGTAGCTCAAGAAGAAGCTGAGGTAACGCGCTTTTATAAACGGGAACGGAATACATAAGTTTTACCAGAGCGATTTACGCAACTGTCACTGCATAAATTAGACGTAAGAAAAAAATAATACTAAATATTATGACATATGTAGCACCGGCGAGGGTCCTTCAATACTTTGGGTAGATTTTAAACTCAAATTTGTGCCTGGGCAGTGCCGTTAGGCACGTACGGGCGTCCGATCTCACTACACCGGGCGAAGTACTAGAAGTCCAAGTCCGCGTAAAAAAAATTCCAGCCATTACCGTGGATTGAACCCGGAGCCTCTAGCACTCAAGGCGGACGCCATGCCTCGAGACCACGCAACCTGCAATGGGTACTATTAAATATCTTCGCAAGTAAAGGTCTGTATGACAATGACCGCATCACCCAGGGGGTGCCGATTATATGACGCACAAGGGAGCAAATATTGGAAGTATCAACAATGTTCAGATTACATTATACGGGTCTGCTGGAGAAGAGGGATACATCGTAGTTTTGTGCAATGATTTCTTTGATATTCCTCCGTTATTTTATTTGCACTTCTTCATCGATGAATTTTCGTTACTGATATCAGTTTCCCGCGTGTCCCCAAGTCACAGACATATCTGTTAAATTTTCATCCGAGGTATATTAGACCTTTAGAATGTATTTAAAATAACTCCACTGATACTAAGCCGCAAAACCCGCGCTCACTGGTTATAAAGCTTTTCTGAAATTTTCTGGTCTGTGAGTTGTCGTTTCGCATACTTTGATGTACGGATGAATGACTATTAACATAATACTTACTAGGGTAGATTAGGATTACTAACATCCGAGCTGGCGGATTTAACAAATAGTAATCTTGGCTCCAAAGTTGACGCAGGCTAATATGGATACTAGGAAACAGTATGGGAAGTAAAGGTGAGGGAGATACCCAAAACATGCCAGACAGTTTATTGTAAAATATACGCCCTGTTTCTGTTTCTGCATTATTCAAATTCACTATGGAAAAGAGAAGCTTTGAAATGTGTAGTTTTATTCATGTATGTCAATTGTGGCAATGTGTCAGTATATATATATATATATATATATATATATATATATATATATGTATGTGTGTGTGTGTGTATGTGAGTGCGTGCGTGCGCGTGTATGTGTCTATGTGGCTCAGTTCGTATGTCCGACAGTCTATCAATCTGTCTCTCTGTCTGTCTTTCTGCCTGCTCGTTTGTCCATATGTCTGTCAATGTATCTGTCTATCTATAACTAGATTAAATATACAAATAAATAATAAGGCACTGCATTGAAGAGAAAATTACTAGTTAATTGAGTCGCATGCAAACAGAAAGCCCGTTTAGCTCGAGTCGTCATACCAATCGACTGCCATCATACGCACACATACACACACACACACGCGCGCGCGCACACACACACAAGCTCGCCTTCGGCAGTAACAATGCCTTTTGTCACATAAGGTACTGTCACTCTCTGTTACGGTAGCTATATATTTATTCTGATGTAACCTAGTTTGTAGTCGTTACTTCCAGGATATCCATAGTATGTGAATATATAGCAAGCAGTAGCATAAACATATTCGCATAATTCAGTGTAGTACCAGGAAAGGCTTTCGTATGTTGTTGCCAGAATGGGATATTTATGAGGTTATTTCAGCAGGAATAACATCTGAGTGAAACCAACATATAAAAAGCGGTAAAACTGACCAGAGAACGACAGGTGGGGGACATCTTAGACACACATGTTGGTAAGGTTGTACACAAGTGAGAACATTTCGGCAAAGCCACCAGACGCATCGACATAATTTCGCTTTCAAAAGAACCTCGTATTGGTCTGCCACAAAGTAGAGGCATAAATCTTGGTGAAAGTTCACACAAAGGCCATCCGTGGAAAACTTGGCACAAACACACATTACATTTGATTTATCGAATAGAGAATGATTGTATTGAACATTAGCTTCTTCGAATTCAATGACTCAGAAATCTAAGAAAATAGAACTAGCTTTAAAAAAGAATATAGATGAATTAGAGAAAAAAAAAACTAAAAATATGGTTAGCTTTCACATCTCTTACGGCGAGAGGTGGGGGCCGGGGGAAAGTAATAATGCAATCATTTCTTGATGAAATAAAAGACCGCCTGGCCACATTCATTTGGTTAACAATTCAAGCTTTCGTAGTTTGAAAAGATCAACTTGGGCATTGAAATGTTTGCAGCAGAATCAATACCAGTCTCATCAAAACAAAAACTGCTTGTTGTATTGCCGCATAAAATTACCTCGCATTTGATTTTTTCCATTCTGCGGTTGAAAACATTCATTGATCTCTTCTCTTACACCCATGTTGAGTATTGGTGATTAATGAATCTATAAGTTGCAAATCATTGTAAGTGGACTAAGGTAGCGAAAATTCCTTCGGCTAGTTACTAGGCTGAGTGCTTGGTGCGACACTGTGAACAATGGATTTTATGTGAAATGTTTTGTTTTGTCACGTCTGCACTGCGTTCTTAAATGCACTGACAAGGCAGGTGGCCAGTTGCGTTGAGAGTGGCGTGTACATTTGCTGATGCAAAGCCAGCTTTTGTGATTGACGGTTTGCACCAACAGTGACCTGCAATTCTGTCGTTGGACCGTTAGTATTGGGACATCTTACAACTGCCCTATAAATTGTTGCTTTGCGTATGTAAATTTCAAGAATTTACTGGGACTGATAAGTATTTTAAAAGTTTTTTTTTAAGTGACAGCTGTGGTGGGGCGGGGGAGATGAGGTAGGCAAATACGTTATGGTTTCAACTGGTACAGGAGCAGAGCAGCTATGGGTCGACTAGTCTGCAGTGATGTTGGAACCTCGATTAAACGACTCGTCAGCAGTGATGTTAGAACCTCGACTAAACGACTTGTCTGCAGTAATGTTGAAGCTTCGACTAAACGACTCGTCTGCAGTAATGTTGGAGCTTTGCCTAAACGACTCGTCTGTAGTGATGTTAGAACCTCGACTAAACGACTCGTCTGTAGTTATGTTAGAACCTCGACTAAACGACTTGTCTGCAGTGATGTTGGAACCTCGGCTAAACGACTCGTCTGCAGTAATGTTGGTCTCGACTAAACGACTCGTCTGCATTAATGTTGGAACCTCGGCTTAACGACTCGTCTGCAGTGATGTTGGAGTCTCGACTAAAAGACTCTAATAACCAACGACTAGCTAGATGAGGCGCAATTTGGTCTGCCGGTTCATGTCAGCTGTTCGAATCCCTATAGTGGTTTCAATATTTTATCAAAAATTTGTACAATCTACCAAATTGGCGTAGCCAAAATTATGTGCCTGAGTAAACTGGCTGTAATTTTGTACAGATGTCAGTAAGGAGCAGTGGCTACATATTTGTCTGCGTACGGAATATCATGAGTTTGAATCCTCTTCAAACATGATTTTGTTTAAATATAATTGAATTTGGTTTTCAAGTCGACCTAGCTTAAGACGGGTAGCAGGAAATATAGCTCTAAGTATACAGTGATTGATTACTGATTATTGATGTAAAAACCGACACCGTAGCAGATCGTGCATGCCCATAGAGGCTCATTATTACTCACAAAATGCCTTTAGATGGTGATGTTAACTGCTCTTATAGCACACCGTTTATACACACAGCGTTCTTTGCGTCTCAAACGTTCCTCCTTGCCGGATTCATTCCTAATTCCAAGTAAACGCATTCTTACACACGTTAATTCTTCTAAACTAGTGTTTCAATTAACATTCATTCACAAATGATCTTCATAATGTCTCCTTTGTCCATAACAAGTGTTCCTGTAGCTATCATCTTAATAGTCGAACATTCCTGCATTGTCCAGGCAGTTTACCCGCTTGTGTTCCTGTTATGTTGACATGTTGATGCTTTGTATAAACTCATGCCACATTTGTCCATTTCGAACCTTCTGCGGTATCGACGGAGAATCATGCATTATAATTCCTCTAGTAACTCCATTTTTGTTTCTCTATCCACTTCAGAGCTGCAGCGACTGCCTTCACCGCGATCCTTATTCTGGAAGTTGTAAATGAGAAGCACCATTTATGTTTGGCCATCATCTTTCCATTGACTCTAGTTCACCCCCCCCCCCCTACCCCCCCCCCACCCATTTCCACTCAGATTGTTCACCTTCTTTAACAGTACCATCGATATACACTATACAGTTATCTGGCCTAGCAAGTTCATCTATCAGTAGTTGAACCTCTAATTCTGCCTTACTGTTATACCACTCTCTACATTCTGTTGCTACAAATATGATAATGAGCTGATGAAAACTGCTGTTGCGTGTGTTATGTTATGTTATTACAATCGACGTCTTTGCACATTGGGTATTCCCATGGGTACTCAATCCTCCGTTGCAGCAGCTATTCCAAGGTGCCTCTACTGATTGTTCTAATGAGGATTTTTTAATAGTATCTTCTATCTTTACCTTGAAGGCGGCACAGGCATGCTTTACTAAGACTAACTCCTTGGCCACGCAATCTAGTTAGCGCCAGAGATTGAACATTATCCCCACCTTAGTCGGTACAGCGTTGATAATATCAGCTCTATCCATGCTACTTCCCATTTGCATTAATGTATTGTTGCGCATGTGTTCCTGTCGACCTATGTCTGCCATATATTTTTTTTCGACTGAGGCCGCCGTCCGGATGGTATCTTCAACTTGTGCCATGTGTGAATTTCCTCTTTTCAACCGCTCTCCTCCAGAATTATTCAGATTTCCCTGCAGCAGATTTTGACTATCAAACGCCTGTGAACATTAGAGTTATGTGGATTTATTACCATATACCGGATGTGCCAGTGGCGTGAACAATATCTTTCCCTTTATTTATTCAAATACCTACTAGTGAACAAACACTAGTACAAATCCTAATGCTGGATAGTTGTTTCTAGCTATGTTTATTTCTAAAGTACAAGAACTTTTTTTTAAGTCTTTAAGGCGTATTGGGTATATAATACAAAATCTATATTTTAGTTCAACAGGCACGCGATAGGTAATGTGATAAAGCCGCCTTTATTTCTCAGAACTTTGCTTTGTACGTATATAAACTGCCTTGACCTAGGTCAGTTTGCAAGAAAACAATAAGGCTCGGTACGGAGTTGAACCCACGAGGTTAATCACCACAGTCATACAGGCCAGAGTCTAGCCGCTACACCACGGCGGTTTCAGGTATCTATCTATAAACATACAGGCATATTCTCAGACACGCAGCTATAATTCCCCAGGCTCAAAGTGCCTCCCCCCCCCCCATCCCCCAACCCCCAATGCAGCCATTTTCCCACGTAAGCTCCAAAGCTACACCTCAACGTAGTAAATACAGGAAGTAAGGACAGTTCTTTCACCCAGTCTAACACCAATAACATATGTATGTTTGTTGTTACAAATTACCTCTAATGCACTCGTGTTACAAAGATGGGCTTGAAATAATAAGTGTGGAACTGATTTGAATACATGTAGCTGTCAGGCCACCCACACATTCACCTTTCCCTGCAGCACAAAGTAAATCTACAATGGCTCATACAGAAGAGAAAGAACGTGTATTCTCACGAATGCAGGGTAAATGCGCATACATTCCAGCTGTGCAATGCTCCTCACACTGAAGCTTCTCTCTCATACAGGAGGCACTTAGAGAAAGTCTGCAGACAACACATTTTGTAGCACTTTGTTCTCAGTAAGTCACACGCCACTTAGGATGGTTCGTTTTGCATCCCTACATATAGACTGTGGCTGTCTGGAGCATACTGAGAGAATGTCAAATGACAGATTTAAAAAAAAAACTGTATACACAAGGGAAATGAGATGAATGGTCGTAGACCATGAGGCAGACCAAGAAGACGATGGGGATATAATATCTAGAGTGATCTGCAAACACTTGGTGTTACCAACAGGAAAGAGAAAGCCAATCAGAGAGATGAGCGGAGGCGGGTGATATCTGCACCAGTGAACCTCAAAGGCTCGGAATGCTATAGTAGAAGAAGAAGAAGAAGAAGAAGAAGAAGAAGAAGAAGAAGAAGAAGAAGAAGAAGAAGAAGAAGAAGAAGAAGAAGAAGAAGAAGAAGAAGACGAAGACGAAGACGAAGAAGAAGAAGAAGACGAAGACGAAGACGAAGACGAAGAAGAAGAAGAAGAACAAGAAGAAGAACAAGAACAAGAACAAGAACAAGAACAAGCGGAAGGAGGAGGAAAGAAGAAGAAGAAAAAGAATAAGAAGGTAGAGGAGGAGGAGACATATAGACCAAGTGGTGCCTTTTTTTTTCATTTCGATGCAACTCCTCGAAATGCCACCCCTAATAGCTTTGCACTGTCAGACGACAAGTTCAAATTGTTTTGTTTTTTATATCGCTACTTATACCAACCCACCCCCACTCCCACTTTTTTTCAAAAACCATGATGCTTGATGCCGCTACATCTGTGTATCATAACACGCCACGGCTTTGCCTACATAACCTATGAACTAAGTTAGAAGGTTTGTTTTGTAATCTATTATTATTCCTCAGTAGGTAGTACCCCTTTCAACAATTTTTTCGGTCCGTCATCACCTAGACAATCTCGAAGGGCAGGCCAACCTTGGTCGTGACTCACAGGATCGTCGCTGCGGTAGCAAATTAGGCGCCTACCTGCACGACCAGAGTGACAAATGGACGGTTGGTGTATCGGACAGACCTTTATCGAGCAGACTTTGGCAGTAGCTCGGGCAGACGTTGATCGGACAACTTTGGCTAAGGGATTTGAAAGTTCTTTTCCACTAGGGACTCCTACCAGTCTACCTAGGCCTATAACCCATCGTACTGTTTCGTCCAAGAAACTTGGGTACATGTAAAACACATTAATATGGGTGATATGGTGACACAACAGATTGGGGACGCCGAGAACAAGATACGGGTCCAAAAAAACAGCCCAGCAAGGCCAGTGGCTCGGCCTCGAGAGTGTCTTGCCAAGAGAATTCTCCTAGGGTGATATTTGGAGAATGGCTCCGCTACAACTGAGCTTTGTTATTAGATCTGCGCGTGACCCGTCACCCTCAGGCGCTAAACTGGTTAAATGGCGCGCGATTACGACCCCATGTCACTTATGCAGAGCGAAACAGGCGGTCGATCACGTTTTGTCCACGTGCAGAAAAGCCCGAGATCAGGGACGGGACATATGGTGCCACATTAAGGTATTGACAGAGTTGACCGATATTATAGACAAAGCCAGGATGAGGGCCAACGCCAGGGGCAGTCCTAACGGCCCTTTCATGCGCTTCCTCAATGCTGGGCAGATTTATAAATGTACATTTAACAAAGTCGCACACGTTCCATCCATACTCGACTGTACACAGCACTGGCAACTGGCGGTTGTGAGAGATACCCCGAACAAAATCAGAAAGACTGGCCTGAAGGCAGACATGGTTTTTTTCTCGGCGGCAGAGCGTCAGTTCGTCCTGATATAAGAGAGCGTGCCGTACGAGTCGCGAATGTAAGATCAACACGATTTGGTGGTCAGTAAAAGAAGTGACGAAGGGTACGCAGTAAAACTCTTTATCGTCGAAGTAGACGCAAGAGGACTAATCTTCATCGCCACATACAATATACTAAAGCAGCTGAGCTGCAAACGAGCGAAAACGGCCACTAAAGTAACTGGGTGAAGCTGCTGAAAGACCTTCGAGCTGGCTGTGGTCACAACGGAACGATGTGGGGAATAGGCCTCTGTAGAGTGGTTCGAGCGCCTAGTGGAATAGATTTCCTCAATTACATAAGCCGTCCGTTAAACATCTGACCGTTCTGTTGCGAACTGCCGAAGTTTATTTGATCAACGTGTATCCGATGAACCAACCGTTCGTTGGTAACTCTGGTCGTACAAGGTGGCGCCTAAATTGCTATTGAAGCGATATATCATCATAAGCTCAGTACCTGTTACAGTCACCATAACGTCTTGACTGATTGACCGATAAGCGCATCAGGAGATGTCTGAGGCCCGGAAGTCTTGACAAGGTTCCCCCCCCCCCCCCCCCTTTTCCCTTTCCTCTCACCCAACCATCCGAAATTGTCTAGGGGATAAACGGGCTACAACAATTCTTAAAAAAAGGGGGGAGGGAGGCACCCTTCTGAGGATTCGTAGGCTGCTGCTGTGCCTGCTCCCACCATGGAGTTTTACTTCTTCTCTACGCCATAGTGTACCCAGATGGTGCCATTACTAACATCGCGACTCCTGCAGGAGAATCCCTCATGGGATGTAGAATGTGGTATTGGGAAATGCCACCCGGGGAATCTCAAGTACATACAATACCACTCTGGAAACACAGCAAGCTTTTAGTCAGATAACCTGGTTACCACGATAATAGACACTTGAAAGGAACACTAATATATTATGTTAAATCATCATGACTATCTTCAAAAACAGGACACAACCCATGGGACCTGAGATATCACAGACACTCGAGAGGCTACAGCATATGAGGTGGGAGAAGGGATTGTTAGTACAGTTAATTATCAGCAATTATAGTCCTATGTGGTCTTTTTATTATGGTTCTATAAAATCTCTTTGTATTTACTCTCTCTCTCTCTCTCTCTCTCTCTCTCTTTCTTTCTCTCTCTCCCTCTCTCTCTCTCTCTCTCTCTCTTTTCATGTGTGTCTGTGTGTGTGCGCGCGCGCGTTCTCATGTGTAAATAACAGAAGTGTGGAGCAAGTTTGAATGGGTTGACTAAGATCATAGATTTAGTGGTCTATTTATTGTAACTTTGTGCAACATATAGTTTACTTGCATGTAATGTATAATTTTTGTGTAATTTTATGTAGGTATGTGTTTATGTGTGTAATTCTTGTCTGTCTGTATGTCTGTCTGTCTGTCTGTCTGTCTGTCTGTCTGTCTGTCTGTCTGTCTGTCTGTCTGTCTGTCTGTCTGTCTGTCTGTCTGTCTGTCTGTCTGTGTGAGTGAGTGTCTGTGTGTCTGTCTGTCTGTCTGTCTGTCTGTCTGTCTGTCTGTCTGTCTGTCTGTCTGTCTGTCTGTCTGTCTGTCTGTCTGTCTGTCTGTCTGTCTGTCTGTCTGTCTGTCTGTCTGTCTGTCTGTCTGTCTGTCTGTCTGTCTGTCTGTCTGCATGTATGTCTGTCTGCATGTATGTATGTATGTATGTATGTATGTATGTATGTATGTATGTATGTATGTATGTATGTATGTATGTATGTATGTATGTATGTATGTATGTATGTATGTATGTATGTATGTATGTATGTATGTATGTATGTATGTATGTATGTATGTATGTATGTATGTATGTATGTATGTATGTATGTATGTATGTATGTATGTATGTATGTATGTATGTATGTATGTATGTATGTATGTATGTATGTATGTATGTATGTATGTATGTATGTATGTATGTATGTATGTATGTATGTATGTATGTATGTATGTATGTATGTATGTATGTATGTATGTATGTATGTATGTATGTATGTATGTATGTATGTATGTATGTATGTATGTATGTATGTATGTATGTATGTATGTATGTATGTATGTATGTATGTATGTATGTATGTATGTATGTATGTATGTATGTATGTATGTATGTATGTATGTATGTATGTATGTATGTATGTATGTATGTATGTATGTATGTATGTATGTATGTATGTATGTATGTATGCGTGTGTGTTTGTATTATGCGTGTGTGTGTGTGTGCGTGCGTGCGTGTGTGTGTGTGTGTGAAATTAAACGCTGTTATTTAATTCTACTAATAATTTAATTTCACCTCAAAGGTTTGGTAAAATATACAGTGTAAAGATCGTATATACCCCAAAATATATTTCTGACACACTGTAATTCAATTTTCTTGTTATTTCACAATTTCAAATAGGGCAGTGGAAATCTATGTATTATATATATATATATATATATATATATATATATATATATATATATATATATATATATATATATATATATATATATCATGGCCTTCTCTATTTATAGAGTTTACAACCAGTGTTCGCGCAGCAGAAGACATTTCACAAAAATGAGCACAGACCGTACAACTGCAAATGTGGATAAGAAGTAGATGAACAACCAGAAGTTTCTGCCATAGTTTACAGCCAGTGTTCGCGAAGCAGAAGACAATTCACAAAAATGAACACAAATGGTTGAGGATTAATATTATTAGTGTACTTCTACAACATATAATTATACTGTTAGTCAACAATTAGGAAAGAGGCAAAAAGTGACTTGCTGTGAGAGGTTGGTTAGTAAATTAAATATTGTTTTTATCCACTTACCCAGAGCTCCGAAATATGTTGACACTATTTATCCACAGTGTAGCTGCACTATTTATGCGCAGTTAATATGAAAGCAATATCGTGTATATCCACTTCACAATATCCGCTTGTCGATTTGTAATACGAATACATTCAGAACACATAACTTTGTAAGCACATTAAAATGTCACACGATGCAACACATGGAAAGGACTTCCAGTAACCAGTTTCCGAGGGACTCCTTTCAAAAAGTCACGTCATTTAGTTATTAGGCATTATTAGAGAAGGCGTTGATTTATATCAGGGATGGGTACTTTAAAAACAAATCATGTGGAGACAGTTCTCCTCAAAGTGTTAATTACAATCGGTCCTGACAGTTGGGAGTCAATGTTGGTTTGGTTGTGGTCTAGGGACACATGAGAGGACAAAGCACACTAGAAGCATTTCATGACTTTTTTCATTATTTTACGAGCTAACCATTGAGAAGAGAAGATAAAAACAATCGCAAAGGGTAGACATACAAGTTGATAAACGTAATTTTTGAAAAAAAAAAAAAAGAAAAGAATTGGGTATAAAATAGTTCAAATTGTCACGCCTTCCATCCGTACTATTTGTTATTGTCGCTATAAAGTGCAGAGGCTAGGTAATATGGAAGAATGAAGGGTATCTTTACAATGCCTTTAAATGTTCCTTAACTTTGCAACTTACATTAAATCAATTAATTATATCAGTGGACCTCGAGGCAGACCAAGGAAACGATTGGAAATATATCCAGTTAGAAAGAGAGGGCCAATCACAGACAACGATCTGAAACGTATGATATCTGCATAGGGAATAATAAGGGCTTGAAATAATGAAGTATAAATAAGATACCTATCTGAGATTTTCTGTTCACAGTCATTGATTTTATGTGTTTAAAGTTTGTAGTCTGTTTGTTGCGTCCTTTTGTCTTTTATCGATTTGTTCCCAGGTTTTTTAGTTTAAAATGTGTGTGTGTGTGTGTGTGTGTGTGTGTGTGCGTGCGTGCGTGCGTGCGTGCGTGCGTGCGTGCGTGCGTGCGTGCGTGCGTGCGTGCGTGCGTGCGTGCGTGCGTGCGTGCGTGCGTGCGTGCGTGCGTGCGTGTGTGCGTGCGTGCGTGCGTGCGTGCGTGCGTGCGTGCGTGCGTGTGCGTGTGCGTGTGCGTGTGTGTGAAAATTAGCTCTATTAGTTACTACAAAGCGAACATCAGAAGATATTTATCCGTCTGTGTTGTGTGGAATCTAGTAAACCATGTCGCGTGATACATACGAGTTTGTGTACACACACAAACACACACACACACACACAGTGGGAGGCCGCGTTAGCGCAGTCGACAGAGGACTCGCTTTCCAATCCAGCTGCGACTCGTTGCAGCCCACGTACGGTGTTCGAAACCGGACGGTTCTTGGAATTCAGACAGCCTCTAGGTAATGGGTACCAGAGTTAGCCCTCTAAGGTAAATGGAGGAACGTCGCTGTAGCTACGGAGTTGCGTGCGGACGGCGACACCGGCGGACAGTTTCTTATCAGCTGTCCGTTCTGGTGGCAGAGCACTTGTGGTTTATAACCGTGTGCAATGACGCTGGTTCACATCTCCCGATTTTACCTTTTAAGATTTACCAACACACTGTCTGTGTCCTCATTATTTAGATGATTTATCTGTTCATGTTACTACAGCCAAGTGGGTTATTTCTCCACATTCCCCATTGTAATTTCATATAATCTATCTCTACATGGAGCTGCCATCAACAGACGAATAACTGCCCCACTGGTGTGCATCAGATCTCGCAAGGGAAACCCATTCTAAAGGAAATATATATATATATATATATATATATATATATATATATATATATATATATATATATATATATATAATCTCACTCTGTTCTCAGTATGGGGCTTTGACGATCTTCGGTCTGATTTATATTTTGTCTGAGACGCCGCGGTAGCTGACCTTTAAGGAGGTGCAGATACGCAGTATGTCAAAGTAACTTGATGTACATACACATCATGATAATGGAATATCAAGGGGTTATTAAATATTATGGTTTCTTGTGGACACTGACCCCCTAGGAGTAATGACAAGTTTTAGATTGCAGAAAGGTGTATTCGTCATGCGAGCCTATCTGGAATATCTATAAACTAGACAGAGAATGGGTTTTGTTTTGTTACTGTAAATGTTAATATTGCAAAAGCATAACCGATTCTTTTCGAATGCAGCTCACGGTAAATATTTGCCTCAGTGAAAAGGTGAATACGCTAGGTGTCCCAGTTGGGATGGGGGGGGAGGGGGGGGGGCTATGGGGAGAGTCATGTAATTATGTAACTGTAGCTTAAGCTTCATTGCAAACGGGTCACCCCATAGATGCTCTGCCCAACAAAGAATGCCTGTTGCTGTCACTTGTCGAGGAAAAAAATTAAACAGGCTGCGATCTTGTCAAAACCAATAGCACACATAGATATATTATTTGAAAAAAAAAAAGGCGGCCGTTAGAAAGACTAAAACAAAAAGTCCGACACTGGAACTGCAGCTCGTCGTCGGTGTAAACATCAGCTGTTAGAAATCAGAAGTTCTGAATTTTTTTTTTTTTTTTGCCATCTAACCCCCGGTGGAGCATAGGCCTTCAACCAGCTCACGCCAAGTCGTCCTATTATTCACTATCGCATACAGCTCTCCGCATGTCCTCCATATCTTTTTAACTTCACTTTCTGGTTCCCTTTTCTTTGTGTGTGTATGTGTTTGTGTGTGTGTGTGTGTGTGTGTGTGTGTGTGTGTGTGTGTGTGTGTGTTTTTCATGGTATAAAGCTCCAACATTCCAGGTGACAATTCTGGAGATTACCCTAGGTAAAAGGAGGTACGTCGCGATCCGGTCTCGTTTCGGCTTTCTCCGCACCGTGACTCTAGAAGAGTCTCCACTCATCTTGGTTGGCTGGCTTTTTATTGCTTCTCTTTTCGGCTTTTCCATGGTTGGTGGTTTTTGTGGCTATTGTCTTTTAAATGATGAGGTTGCTACCCCAAGCTCAGTCCTACCCTTTGTGGCTCCTTACGACATGCCTGTTAGGGTGCAGTGTTACTTTTATTAGCTTCCTGTGAGGGCCCTGCTGTCACAGGGGCGAATCTGCAAACGCAGTTATTAGAAAAAGGCACCACCTTTAAGAAGGCGTTAGCTAAACTTCATATGTGTTTGACTAAGCCCGGCTGTAAACCACAGTACGACGTGCCAACCGCCTTTTAGAAGCTAACGAAGAAGAAGAAGAAGAAGAAGAAGAAGAAGAAGAAGAAGAAGAAAAAGAAGAAGAAGAAGAAGAAGAAGAAGAAGAAGAAGAAGAAGAAGAAGAAGAAGAAGAAGAAGAAGAAGAAGAAGAAGAAGAAGAAGAAGAAGAAGAAGAAGAAGAAGAAGAAGAAGAAGAAGAGGGGAAAAAAGAAGAAGAAAAAGAAGAAGAAGAAGAAAAACAAGAGGATGGGGCCTACCATACACGATTCTACATCTCGATGTTTTTACAAAAACTTTCGTTCATTATAAATGGTTTATATTTGTATGATGACAATCTTCATTTGAAGTAGATTTCAGCCTGCATGAAGTCTTTGATCACCCATGCGAAACTTGCGACTGACTTGCTCCACGTGCAGCAAATATTAATATTTAAAAATACTCTGACAACACGTGTTTAGAATGTGCATAAACATCAAGTAGCAGACTTGTGGTTTCTAAATATAGACCGTGTTTAATGAATGTCAAACTGAAGGATAATTGGACGGACAAAAGAATTGATCGAGTTATTTACATATTTTATATCACTGGCTTTATTATTCTTGTAGTTGCTTGAACTGTTGTTGAAGTTTTAGGAAATTGATTACGAAACATGGTTTAAATTTTTCAGTGTCCTAAAGTTATTGATTATTATTTTAATGTTTTTTCTTCTCTGTGGGGCGGGGGTGGAACAGTTTCGAACGTGTCTCTGAATTACCGAAAGGTACAACACACTTTTTCTGGCCCATGAACACCGTGACTGACCGTTTATTGATACGTCAAACTTTCTCATGCTGGACTATCTCTTACAGGGGTGTCAGGTTGTTTCGTTTAGTATGATATCGTTGTCTTGTGGGACGTAGGCTAAGGTGCACCCCTGGGTGTGTGTGTGGGGGGGGGGGAGGTGTTGGAATTAGGGTCAGTTGTAAATGTTATGGGGTCGTTAAAAGTGGCGGTAACATACTATAGGATGGAACGCGAGATATCGCCGGTGATAGTGTAGGAAACTATTCAACCTGACACCCCTGTAAGAGAAAGTCGCGCGTGTGAAAGGTGAAAACGCATCAATGAAAGGCCGATCACTGCAGCCCTGGGCCCAAAAACGTGAGTTGTACCTAAGCTGAACATTGAAGTTTAAGCGAACTGTTAAGTGCGACTTTCATACGGTAGGTCCGCTTTCGAACCCTCAGGAAGGTTGTGTGTGTGGGTTTTTTTTCTCCCCCAAATGCTCTTAAAAATGGTGACTTGCTCAATCTGTGACGACGGCATTATTGCCCTGGGGACCTAAATCCTCAGGTGGAAAAAAAATATTCCAATTCGCAACTAGTCGATTTTTTTATTGACTTTGGCTGCCAGTGTTTTTCAGTCCATGACTTGTGTCCGAAAATGTCATGAGAAATATAAGCAGCGGGTGTGATTTTGATATCTCATCGAGTTCCGGTTGATCTAGGCTAGCTTTTAACAATCACAATGGAACTTAAGCAAACATGCGCACGACCTTACTTATTGCGGACTTGTCGATTTAATGAGAACATTAGTTACATGTTTAGTATTGTTTCTAATGTTCAAATATTAGTTTAACTGTATATATTTTTTCTGCGCCTTTAGTGGTAATTTTATATTCTTTGTTAATTATTCTGCAGCAAAATTATATTTTTGTGACGTTCCCCTTTTCGGAATTTTCTAGGGATAGGCCTCAAAATGTGTAGGGGCAGAAGGGGGTCCAGGAGGGTCAGACGGTCTCATCTTTTACGCGCCTCTACAATGCACTATCTCAAAGAAAAAGAAAAAACTGGTACCGAAAAGCAAGGATAATTCCCAGTCAAACCAAAACTATAAACATTCGGATCGTGGATGAAACAATTAAATAAATGAGAAAGTTGACCTGCCTAGGTGTTATCTGTGCAGAAGATGATGACTGTGAAGGTATCGATGCCAAAAGCCGAACTCTGGTAGACACGCACTTATAGCACCAGGTAATCTTATTAGGGAGTCCCGAACAAGAAACAGCGCTCCTCATAATTTAGTCAATCATTAAATCAAGCAAGCACCGTCTCCACCGTAAAGGTTGGCAACAAGAGCTCTCTAACACATTCTGTCTATTGTCTTGGTTAAATACTCTCAGAGACTGCCGTCTGTCCATCTTTTGGAGGTATACTTTAAACTATATCGTTCTCTACCCCTTGTGCTCGCTTGCTTTATCCTCTTTCCATAAAGTATGATTTTTATCAGACACGTCTGTGGTGCCTTCTGCTTTTAGTTCTAGCAGCACAGAGCAGGGTACTCACCCTGACAATCTAAAGGATTGCTGAAGGCAGAGGTGCCTAGCCATGGGGATATGGGAAGCATTGGTTGACTACCACGTTATGTATCCCTAGAAACTAAACGGAAGCAATAACGACAAAAAAACTCTAAAAGATCTGATTGTGATATACTCAGGCCCAGCAAACCATCTACGCTACCTGTCAAAGAGAATAACGGCAGAGCTAATGCAGAAAACAGACATAACAGCAGAATTGCTACTGAAATCGCTTCCGTGGAGGGGTCTGCCGCTGGGGAAAAAAAACAGAAGATGCATCGACTATGAACAAACGTAGGGCTGGAGAACTGACTAGAGACAGAGAGAGCGACTTTCAAGTTTGTCATGAAGTGAGCAACATTTTACAGAGAACTTGCTGACTGATGATGATGGTGGTGATGTCAAGTTTGTTATGCCTTTTACTATAGCCAAACTATTCTAGTCCTTCTCACTCTCTCCCACCCTCCCCCCGCCCCACGCCCTGCCTCCCTCTCTCTCTCTCTCTCTCCCTCTCTCTCTCTCTCTCTCTTTCTCTCTCTCTCTTTCTCTCTCTCTCTTTCTCTCTATTTTTTTTCTCTCATTGCAGTATGAAAGATGAGTTATTAGAACAGCTGAAAGCAAGATTGGTTTTTCAATACTCGTTATTTGTCTGTTTTTGTTTCATTTAAATTACAATTTAATATTTGGTGAATCACCATCTCCAGAGAGTCATTTCGATTTTAATATTCCACTTAATCTTTGTTATTATCTACATTTCCAGAGAATCATTTCAATTTTAATATTCCTTTTGTATTGTCTAGGTCTCTGTGTCATTAAAATACAGCATTTATTACATTTGACACTCTTAATTTTTTGACACTCTTAATTTTTAACGTTTTGTTTCTCTCTCTTTCTCTCTCTGTCTCTCTCTCTCCCTCTCTCTCCCTTTATCTCTCTCTCACCCTCTCTCTCTCACCCCCTCTCTCTCACCCCCTCTGTCTCTCACCCTCGCTCTCTCTCCCCTCTCTCTCTCACCCCCCCCCATCTCTCTCTCTCACCCCCTCTCTCTCACCCCCTCTCTCTCTCCCCCTCTCCCCCCCTCTCTCTCTCACCCCCCCTCTCTCTCTCTCTCTCTCTCTCACCCCCTCTATCTATATAAATAATTTTCGTATATCATTGAAAGTATTTTTTGCTATTCCCTGTCTCTTGTTATTCCTTTTTCAAGGGTACCATCAACTGCTATGGTTGTTCCAAGTTAAGATATACGTGTTACTTATTAAAAAATCCCCCCGTGTGCTTTGATGTCCACTGCTGACAGTTCCCCCCTTCCATTCTCAATTGTCATAGTTTTTGTTTTCCTAAAATTACCACCACTATCTATGTTCAACACTTATTTATTAGCCGCATAAAGTCTTTTAACTCTTGCTAACTGTCTGCTTGAACAATGTGTTTTCCTTACTTATCTATGAACGATACTATTATAACATCTCTGAAACATGGTCAGCAAAGACAAGCGATTAAAAAACATGAAAGCGCTTGGAAGCTCGTTTTTAACAGCATGAAAACAACGAGCTTTACGATAAAGAGTCGAATAGGCAAATTCAAAGCAACGATGCGAAAAAATTACTACAATTCAAACAGTGTAAAAAATAAACATATGCTTGGCTTGGTCACAATTTAAAACATTTTGACCTTCTTCTGTCAGCTGTCACTTTCATGGTTTTAGTGTTTTAGGTTGCAGTGGTTAAAACTTGGGAATATCTTCAGAACATAGAGGAGATAACTGTCCCACTGTGTTCAGACTTAAGCTAACGTGAAATCAATTGTCGAGAAAAAGGGGATAGTGTAGTAACGTGATAAGACAACTGTAACATAGCTTCTACATACATGTTCACTAATCTGCAGACTGTCCAAGAAGGAATTTTGCAAAGAACTGAAACAGATATCTTCGGGCTGACTCTCGGATGTTACTAATACTATCATACAGCCCAAATTCACAGAAATACTCTAAATTTTAAGTTGTAGCATGAGCTTCATCATGCGTGACCCACTGTTTTCTACTTCTATTTGTTGATGTTAGAGCGAGGGCCACGTGTACACGGTTCTCCCCAGGCTAGACATCCCATCAACTGTCCCTTAATCAGGGAGGGAATGTATTACCCATTTTGGCAAAACTTCTACACACCCTAATTTCAACCAGCTCTCGATATATATAGACGGTGGTAATCATTCAACTACTCCAAACTTGTGTTTATGTTAAAGTGCATGCGCCCATGCAGTCAGTTCTATCTAGGGAGGCCTATGTAGCAAGGAGGCGTGAGGTCTGATGATAAATGGATGAAAATATAGCTAGACTGTCTAACTGGTTCGTTATTCGGTTTAGGAAAAAAACAAAACTTGATTTCTCTCCTGGACTATATAAGTAGTGTTTTCACAACTGAATGAACCATTTCTATCTCAGACCTATATTTTCATGAAGTTGCGTATTCTTTTATGAAGCATTCCACCTTCTTATCGAGCAACCTGCACGCTCGTTGTTGAGGCAAACAATATATAATAAGATAAATGTGTAAATATGACAGCTTTTGAAATAGTGAGATATGCTGTAACCAGATAGAGAGCTTTCTAGAATGCACCAGTCCTGAAACATTGTCAATGTAAAATGGAAATAAAGTTCGCTTTTGTGGCATAGCTGTCGCCCACACATGATATTAGGGAAATGGGCCGATCTGTGATATTCTCCTAGCACGCCATTGGCGAATCATATTAGTCATGATACGTCGGTCTGAACATTTTAGATTTGGGCGTTCATTTACGCATTATTTTGTGATCACACTGTGATATGTCTAATCCGACATGCTTGATTTCTCAGTCTTGTGACTTCAGCACTCTAGTTATCTAAACAATTCTTCTTCTTCTTGGCGTTCACCGGCTGTAGACTCTGGCGGAAAGTTCTGGTTGTTCATCCACCTCTGGACATTAGACTTGTTCCAGAACCTGACTGTTGCGTGTACATACGTTTTACAGATCTGACTTACCCTATGCATACTCTTAGTTCTCTGCCTCTCAGGCAGATGCACTCTGACTTTGAAGAAAATGCCCAGTTAGTCATACGTCATACTTGTTCGGGAAGTAGTGGGTTTATTATTGTTTTCCTCACAACAGAACCCTGAAACCAACAAGGCGATCTAAAGCAATTACTGTTGGATTCTCATTGGAAAATGTTATACAGTATTGTTAGCTCTTCCTGCAAAAAGTTAACTCTCGTAAAAATAGAGTTGCCTTGTAAGTCATATAGTTATTATGACAATAGCTTTTTCGGTCAAATGAAATAGTAATTGTAGCTAAGTAATTGTAGATATTTTCCAAGGTTACAGTGTGCACGGTGAGAGGAGGGAGGAATTGTCTCCTCAAATTTGAAAACTAACTAGAAGAGCAACATCGATTTAGAAGATCTACATCACAAAGTTGGACACCAGAGGGAAAGAGACAGAAGGGGCGCCCAAAAACAACACAGAGACGACCGATGGAAAGTGAACTCAGTGCTGCATCTCTGACGTGGAAAACTGCACTGAAGATTGCACAGGACAGGAAGGCATGGAGGTTCTTTTCTGAAGCCATATGGGCCACTAGGCATAAAGAGAAATTGCTGACTCGCATTGCAACGTAGACGATCTGTGGCCCAAAGATAGAAGGTATACATACACACACAGGAGAAGAAAAGCGACATTCACGAGTTGATGATCTTTATCCAGAGTAAACAATTATCCAGGTGTGGAAAATGTTTCTCCAGAAGTAGAAGATTTACTTACTAGGCTTGAAGATCTACATTGTTGTATAGTAGTTCTACATTCAATGATTTGTGGTTTATAATATATATGTAGAAGCTTTACATTAAAGTGTGTGCGTTCCATATCCCTGCATCAGAAAACATTGAATCTACGTCGTGGTAAACATTCTGCATTCAGAAATATAACATAAAAACCGATATAGACAGTAAGCACCCCCAGTGAAATAATCTATACACCAGATCAGAAGATCAGACATACTTCATCAAAGGAGACAGTATCAATACTGTTAAAAAAAGAAACGCATAGTTACTGAAAAGAACGAACATACTCACAATTTTGACTGTCTGCATCTGTGTCATGCGGTAAGTAAAATTACTCAAATTTCCCAAAAGAATACTGTAGGGTTCCAACAATCAATTGACACCTTTTTTGGCATCTGGGTCACGATAGTTTTTAGGCGTAGGCCTTTCCCGTTAGTATGGTGTGTGGTCTTCTCTTGCGTGGATCTTTCCCGTTAGTATGGTGTGTGGTCTTCTCTTGCGTAGATCTTTCCCGTTAGTATGGTGTGTGGTCTTCTCTTGTGTAGATCTTTCCGGTTAGTATTGTGTGTGGTCTTCTCTTGCGTAGATCTTTCCGGTTAGTATGGTGTGTGGTCTTCTCTTGTGTAGATCTTTCCGGTTAGTATGGTGTGTGGTCTTCTCTTGCGTAGATCTTTCCCGTTAGTATGGTGTGTGGTCTTCTCTTGTGTAGATCTTTCCCGTTAGTATGGTGTGTGGTCTTCTCTTGTGTAGATCTTTCCGGTTAGTATGGTGTGTGGTCTTCTCTTGCGTGAACCTTTCCCGTTAGTATGGTGTGTGGTCTTCTCTTGCGTAGATCTTTTCCGTTAGTATGGTGTGTGGTCTTCTCTTGTGTAGATCTTTCCGGTTAGTATGGTGTGTGGTCTTCTCTTGCGTAGATCTTTCCCGTTAGTATGGTGTGTGGTCTTCTCTTGTGTAGATCTTTCCCGTTAGTATGGTGTGTGGTCTTCTCTTGTGTAGATCTTTCCGGTTAGTATGGTGTGTGGTCTTCTCTTGCGTGAACCTTTCCCGTTAGTATGGTGTGTGGTCTTCTCTTGCGTAGATCTTTTCCGTTAGTATGGTGTGTGGTCTTCTCTTGCGTGGACCTTTCCCGTTAGTATGGTG
>CAJHNH020004868.1:307500-487760 GCA_905116865.2 Candidula unifasciata
TCATAGCTTCTTTACAATCATTCATTCATTCATTCAGTAGCATGTCCCTCGCGGAACCTCGCTGCCATAACAACCCTCCGGAAAACCTTCCTATCATGAGCAAGATGTCCTGCGTCTGATACACCCATCTGGAGATCATCTGCCACATCCTGCACCCATCTTCTCCTTGGCCTTCCTCTTCCTCTCTTCCCAGGCATATACCCCTCCATTATTGTTCTCTCTAGACTTCCATGACGTTTCAAGTGACCAAAATACTAAATGAAACTTGGTTAACTCTCTCCTCATGTAGACTGCTGGTGTGTGTGTGTGTGTGTGTGGGTGGGTGTGGGTGTGCGTGTGGGTGTGCGTGTGGGTGTGCGTGTGTGGGTGTGCGTGTGTGTGTGTGTGGGTGGGTGTGTGTGTGTGTGTGTGTGTGTGTGTGTGTGTGTGTGTGTGCTTTAATATGGGTAAAGTATTTCAGTTTTCGAGACTGCTGTTTGCCAACCGGTTTTCATTGATTTAATATCCTTATTCCTGTCTATGTTGCTTTTCTTCATTGTTAGTGTATTTTAAGCTTCCAGAAAAATTTCAGGTCAAAAACCCAAATTTTTTATCTGAAATATTGCGACAGTCTACAACTCCATCCAGGTTGTTACATGGAAAATACATGCTGTCAAAATTATTACTTCAATTTGCTTGACTGATTGGTTTTTTTTTTTTTTTTTTTGTGTGGTTTATTTATTCTTTTATAATAGCAATATCAATGGCACTAAACAGATAACACAAACTAATTCGATCAGAGTGATTTTTAAAAAATGATTTTCGGCACTTCCTACGGAGATATACACTAGAAATCTTAGCGTCAACTGACACACTTCTGGGATAAGGGAAAACAAGCTAGCTGGCTTGCTAGCACAAAATAATAGGAATAAAACAAAACGAAAAGCACACAGGCCTGACCGGTTGATGATGCGAGAAAATCCACACTTATGATTATCAGCATCGTACATCATGACTGTAAATTCTTAACACTTAGTACTCCGCCACTTTCGGAGCCGCGGTAGTGTAGTGAATAGACGCTCGCCTGCCGACCTGAAGTTCATATCTAGGCGGATGTTGATATTATAAACCTTGGCTGTCAGCCTAACCAGCCTAAACTGAGTGACAGGTAATATCTTGAGACCCCAGACGACTGGAATGATATGAAACCTCATCAATTGTTAGGGATCGATTGGTCTTTGAAAATCTGAGACTAGCGTAGTAGGCTCAAAGTGACGTTGGCGTAAAATGGGAGCTTTACTTACTAACTGTCTTATTTCATCACACTGTGTGGTCATCGTTTTGTTACAAACATGTGAAAGTCGGTCATTGATCAAACTATGCCATCAGGTCGTGACCTAGGTTAAGAGTAGGTCTGTCACTAGTGTATACTACTGCAGTACTACTACGGTGGCTAGAGAACAAGATGCATGCACATTTCGTAATTGTAACAGACTCTGAAAGCATGCTGAGAAAAGTGAAGATAGGAAGGCTTCGGGCAGAGTGACAAGATTCACTGGAAAGGTCACGGGTAGTGAGCATACATTAGATCTTTTCTCCATGCCATGCCAGCGTATTTGGCAATGAACAGGCAGACAAATTGGCTGGATCTGCAGCATTGTGTGGTAAACTGATACATGACAAGGTAGATGTGGTCAAGACTCTTTGGGAACAATCAACGGAATCAGTAGAGAAACAAGATTTTGATGACCTGGAGAGACTGAGGCACCTGGGTGTAACCAGAGGGTTTGACCGGCTCACTACACTCAGAGGAATGGCAAGACGGACATATAACCAGATTGTAACCAGTACCATCAGTATTGGAACTCTGTGCTGGCTGCTGAAGATGAGGACAGAACAAGCATGGAAATGCTCTGAGTGCTCTGATTTTAATTCTTGACTCAACTCAACTCAACTACTGCAGCATGCAATATACAAACCCATACTTGCATTTCAAACAGAGCTCATGGAATTCGCGTCAATAAAACCAAATCACATATGACGAATTCTGCATCAGTTGTCAAATCAGGTGTTACATTCAAAACACATGCACATATTTTGATGGCGATCCAGGGAATTTTCCTGTCACTTGTATATACATGTGTTTTTGACGTATCGCAAGCGCCCACACGAATCTACATCATTCAGCAGACAAATCTGGAGATTTATAAACTCCTGAATACGGTCAATAAACCCTGAATATGTTTTTATATTTCTGAGGTAGCGTATCAGATTGAATGATCGCCATGCCACAGTGATTGTTCCTTGGTTGCTCAAGATAAGCAAACTGGATGTTAACACACATGTAGACCATTACTAATACTCACAGACAAAAACACAAATAGGATTTTTTTGTTTTTTTTTTTGTTTTTTTTTTTTTGTTGCAAATTTTCTTTTTTCGGGAAATATCCAGAAACCATGAGTTATTATGGATGTACTATCGAACACAGCCATGCAGCCCTAAAACTAACCATGCGGCCCTAAATAGGCGGGCACACAATCCCCTGTCTACGCAGTCGTAAATAGTGATATATACAGACAGTAGTGACAGATTTGACAGACTGACAGATATACATACATACACACACACATACATACATAATACATACATACATACATACATACATACATACATACATACATACATACATACATACATACATACATACATACATACATACATACATACATACATACATACATACATACATACATACATACATACATACATACATACATACATACATACATACATACATACATACATACATACATACATACATACATACATACATACATACATACATACATACATACATACATACATACATACATACATACATACATACATACATACATACATACGCACGCACGCACGCACGCACGCACGCACGCACGCACGCACGCAGGCAGGCAGGCAGGCAGGCAGCCAGCCAGCGAGCCAGCCAGCCAGCCAGCCAGCCAGCCAGGCAGGCAGGCAGGCAGACAGACAGACAGACAGGCAGGCAGGCAGGCAGGCAGACAGACAACACATACAAAATATATATGAGTGTATAGTCAATGGGATTAGTAGACATAACATTTTACATCATCATCATGTGTAGTGTAATAAAGTCTTATGTTCCCTGTAACCTACTATTCTTGTCTAATATTTGAAGCTAGTAAAAAGTTAGATTTATCCGTTACTGTTAGGAAGCTTTGCGTCTGGTTTGAGGTAGTCACACAACTTGCTGTCAAAGAAATGACCGCTGGAGGAAACCTGATCCCTCAAGCGAGGACTCCCTAGATCCTACTACTTGGCAGGCTTGTGATCCTGCTGTGTCTAGTTGTAGCGATTCTGCTGCTGCAGTACATTATTCATAACCGTCAGCTCTCATATTCGCTTCTAGTCCCGAGCAGCAACCGTCCTCGACCTGTCTCCAGAGTTCTGGACAAGGAGGGTCGATGATTCGATCACTAGTTGTCTATCTATATATATAAAAATCAATGTTTGTGTGTTTGTTTGGTCTCTATAGACTCGGAAACTACTGAACCGATTTAGCTGAAATTTTCAGGATATGTTTGTTGTGATACCGGATTTTGAACCGTCGTGGTTGGAAATTCAACATGTCACTGTTAGAGATAGGTGACCACAATTATTGCCAAAATATACGCAACTAATATTTATAACTTTAGTGATTTCTAATTATAGCCACGTTAGTAATTGCGCATGCGCCGTATTTACCATTCGCCGGCGAGTTACGTGCAGCCAACGCCTTCTCTAAAACTAATATATAGAGTAGGTCGTGGTACAACAAACAAGACTATCTCTATATTTGCCACAATAACCATATTAAACACGATTTCTATTTTCTGTTTTTTTTTCAAACAACCTTCGATGGGGGGGGGGGGGGGGGGCAATCGAGGACTATCTCGACGTCGGCGCAGACAGTGACTGCGACATTAACTTCATTAACCGTGTTAGACACGTGCGATTTCTATTTTATTAATATATCTGGAGTATCTGTCTACGAGAAAACAATTGCCTGCGGTTTTGAATTGTGTTTTAATCGCGACACAGTGGTAGGGACACATATATCTAATAGTTGTGTTCTCTTTTCGTTGTTGCGATTAAGTGGCTGCTTGGTCGAATGGTTAGAACACTGGGTTCAAGTGCGGTAGACCTGGGTTCGAATCCTCAGTAGTTAATTTTTTTTTTTACCCCGGACTAAAATAATATCCTCATCTGCTCTGTCGTGGTGACAACACTAGCCATGTTGCCTTAATATTAAAAAAAAAAAAAAAACAAGTAAATGGTTAAACCATTTGATAATTAAATTTGACCATTTCGCATACTTATGATTGCATTGTTAAACTTTCCGATTGCATGGTTACCCTGAAATTTTATAGATTTTCATTTATTTTCATTTAGATTTAGTTATTTCATCTGTGTTGGAATTTTAAGCTGTGCTGTTTACAATGGCGTTCATTTCCTAATTATGGTGTTTTTTTCCTGTGTTCATTTGCTTTTCAAGTGTTTTTTTTTTTTTTCTCCCAACTACTTCAATGTGGGAAAGAATTGTCGGTGAATTTGGGGGAGGGGGGGGGGCAAACTATTAACTGAGAGAGCTTTAAGTCACAGTAACTGCTTTACCCACTTAAAGTAGCAGCAGCAGTAATAGTTGTGGTTGGGCTGTTACACCATAGTGCTCTCATGTGAAGACCGCCGGTAAGGTTATGGGGTTCTTCTGTCGGCAAGTGAAATTATACATCCTAACCTGACCAGTCTGTGGCGACAGCACTAGCCATGCGGAACCAAATCTTCTGGCTCACGACTCTCTGTCTACTCCGATGGTAACACAGATAGCAGTGACATTATTTTAGTAGTTGTACTGGTACTTGAAGGATGATGTGGTAAATATTTCACTAGCCCTATTCACTACCTTTTACAATTCCTGCTCCTTATTTTAGTCCAGATGGACAGGGATGTCAATGTCAGTTACAGCAACAACAAAATATCGCCAGTTAGTGATTTTCAAATCCTTCGAAGAGGGAGAGAGCAGTAGTCGGTGGAAGAGGGAAGGGGAGGGGGGTAATGACTTAAATTTAAGAGAACTTAAAGAGCTTTACACGTGATTTTCAAGTTCTCAATACCTAATTTGTTTATATTTTACTAACGCTACCTCCGCTTTTCTATTTTTTACGACTTACTTTGTTATTTACAAGTACAGTTGTAGCTTTACTTCCGTCTCCTATGAAAATACAAACAGCTATAGCATGTGATAACCAAATAACCACTTTTGTTACCGTGCTAATAACACCATTTAAACGACCACTAATATAAAGACACAATTATATGGTGCGTGTTCTAAAGTTGGAAAACCAGACTATCTATCTATATATCTATATATATAAAAATCAATGTTTGTGTGTTTGTTTGGTCTCTATAGACTCGGAAACTACTGAACCGATTTAGCTGAAATTTTCAGGATATGTTTGTTGTGATACCGGATTTTGAACCGTCGTGGTTTGAAATTCAACCTGTCACTGTTAGAGATAGGTGACCACAATTATTGCCAAAATATACGCAACTAATATTTATAACTTTAGTGATTTCTAATTATAGCCACGTTAGTAATTGCGCATTCGCCGTATTTACCATTCGCCGGCGAGTTACGTGCAGCCAACGCCTTCTCTAATACTAATACATAGAGTAGGTCGTGGTACAGCAAACAAGACTATCTCTATATTTGCCACAATAACCATATTAAACACGATTTCTATGTTCTGTTTTTTTTTTTTCAAACAAACTTCTTCGATGGGGGGGGGGGGGGGGGGGGCAATCAAGGACTATCTCGACGTAGGCGCAGACATTGACTGCGTTATTAACTTCATTAGACAGGTGCGATTTCCATTGTCTTTCTTTTCTAAAAACCTTTGATGAGGGAGAGGGTACTAGGTGGATTTAGTTGTGGGTGGGGGGGGGGGGGGTGGTCAAAGACTATCTCAAATTACACCACAGCAACGCGTGGCCGGGTACAGCTAGTAATATATAAAGATACCACGCACGCAGAGAGAATAATGTTACGGCAGTATATACTGCCACTCGAATAGTACGTCCCTAACCACTCTGGTATTTGTTGAGTGAGTAATCGATGATAAAATACCAATCTACACATTCATCCCACTATAGAAATAGCGTACTAACTCTGCGCTGATCTTCAATGAGAAACCAAACAAACAAGAGGTTTTTTGATTTAATGCAGAATACTTTTCATTAGGAGTTTTCACATTTTGTAATATACTTTGCCAATTAAAATGTCTTAATTTCAGCAAAGCCGAAACATCCCACAACTTGCTTACCCTGGGGTCTTGTGTAGACTCTGCGATATATGCTGACTCCAACAGTCTAGAGCAGTTGTTTTCAGATTTTCTCAGGTGTCGCTTCCATGAATATATGGCAAGATTCCCCACCCCCTCTCCCCACCCCCGTCTTGAAATTAAAAAAGATGAGGACGAAAAGAAAAATCCTAAGATCTGAGTTTTGAGTGTACATCCGTTTTACTGGCTTATTTGTGTGCAGCTGGTGGTTCCTTGCCGCTTGGGCATATGCACTCGAATTTTAAAGGAGGTCCCCAGTTAGTCGACTCCTACGACATATTTGTTGGGGAGGCAGTGGATATATTCTTGATTTCCCCTACAGTTGGTCTTCGAAACCTCAACTGGGACTTAATTCTTTAGTACCAGAGGACATTTAAGTCTGTATTATAAAACTGAAAATCCACATGTCTTTCTGTCTGTAAATTTCTCAGTCATAGTAACTCCTGTAAACTATGACCAGGGGGGGGGGGGGGGGGGGGAAAGGGGTAGGGGAGGTAAGAGAAAGACATAATTTGCATGTGTCATTCTGTCAAGGTCAGCTGTGTTATTTGCACCAATGTTTTTAAGTATTTCTGATAATTAACGCAACAATCAGTAAAAGTAAAGATTCCCTGACATTATGCCCCTTGAGTACCTTTATATTTTTACGTCACCTGATTTATAGGGGCCTCCGTGGCGAGGTGGTGAAGCCGTTTGCCTCGCGCTCTGAAGGTCGTTGGTTCGTTTAACGGCTGTGTATTTTGTGTATTTTGCACGATTGCTATTTTAACTGAGATCCCTAAGGAGCTACTGAGTTCGTGCTGTGCGTAGCGCTCTCGGTAGGCGGCTAGCCGTTCTGAGGAGGGAGACCGAGCCATACGGGATAAAACCCGATGCAATGAAGTCGATTCTCTCGACTTTAATCTTAACTTTAAACTTTAACGTTACTTCAAAGCTGAGTTTGGAAAATAAAACTACACTTATTATTCTTAGCCCCCCCCCCTTTCCCCCCCCCCCCACACACACACACACCAACACACACACACACACACACACACACACACACACACACACACACCAACACACACAAACACACAATAGAGCCTCGGGAACCATATACGAAAGTACACTGCAATTTGTTTAACTCGCACAGCGTTGCTTGACTACCTTTTTGCATATTCAGTTCGCATGAATAAAATATGCAAGGGGTCACCTGTTTCGATTTGCTTCTAACTCGAACAGACGTGGCTCCGTTCACTGATGTTCACATTTTCTCAAACGGACTTTACACATCCTGTTGAAACTGGTAGAGGGGAGTGTGCTCAATCTAGTCATCTCTGACAATGGCTACAAATGTAGAAAACTCAGGTACAGGCTACTTATCTTAAGAATCACTCGGCAGTTGAAAATCTAAATAGTCACGTCAAATAGACAGATGCAAACAATGAATTTTAAAAATTTGATAAATCTTAGACCTTAACACATGGGCCATGGTTCACACACATTGTTGAGACTCTCCTTAAGGAGACCGGATTTATTCCGAACAAGATAATTGCAGAAAGCACAGGACAAACGTATCAGTTACCTGAATTGTTAAAAAAAAAATTTCATCCGGTATGCCAGTGGAAATATGTTATTTGTTTTTCTGTCTAGCATTTTACTGTTCTGCGTCTTTTATGTGCTAAATTTTTTTTTATAGTTCCCCTCCCACAAACCCCGCCATGTGTTGTATCTGCTTTATTATTTGCAATCGAATTCATCTTGTTTTCTGTCCGCCTATCTGTGTATCTATCTATCTATCTATCTATCTATCTATCTATCTATCTATCTATCTATCTATCTATCTATCTATCTATCTATCTATCTATCTATCTATCTATCTATCTATCTATCTATCTATCTATCTATCTATCTATCTATCTATCTATCTATCTATCTATCTATCTATCTATCTATCTATCTATCTATCTATCTATCTATCTATCTATCTATCTATCTATCTATCTATCTATCTATCTATCTATCTATCTATCTATCTATCTATCTATCTATCTATCTGTCTGTCTGTCTGTCTGTCTGTCTGTCTGTCTGTCTGTCTGTCTGTCTGTCTGTCTGTCTGTCTGTCTGTCTGTCTGTCTGTCTGTCTGTCTGTCTGTCTGTCTGTCTGTCTGTCTGTCTGTCTGTCTGTCTGTCTGTCTGTCTACTCTACTCTACTCTACTCTACTCTACTCTACTCTACTCTACTCTACTCTACTCTACTCTACTCTACTCTACTCTACTCTACTCTACTCTACTCTACTCTACTCTACTCTACTCTACTCTACTCTACTCTACTCTACTCTACTCTACTCTACTCTACTCTCCTCTCCTCTCCTCTCCTCTCCTCTCCTCTCCTCTCCTCTCCTCTCCTCTCCTCTGATCTGATCTGATCTGATCTGATCTGATCTGATCTGATCTGATCTGATCTGATCTGATCTGATCTGATCTGATCTGATCTAATCTGATCTGATCTTATCTTTCTTACCTACCTACCTACCTACCTCTCTCTCTCTCTCTGTCAGTCTGTCTGTCTGTCTGTCTGTCTGTCTGTCTGTCTGTCTGTCTGTCTGTCTGTCTGTCTGTCTGTCTGTCTGTCTTGATGTCTGCGTGTCTGTATAGGTGTGTGAGTGTCATGTGTGAATATCTGCATGTGTGTCTGTCTCTCTGTATGTATCTGTGTGCGTGTGTCTGTGTGCATTTGTGTGTGTTTGAATGTGCATGTGCGTTTGTGTCTGTGTGTGTCTATTTCTGTGCATGTGTATGTCAGTGTTTATGTATATATGTACGTACTACGTAGTACTATTTTTCTATGTATGTGTGCGTTTGTGTGTTTGTGTGTGTGTGAATGTGTGTGTAGGTGTCTATTATGTAGGTATGTGAGTGATTGGTTAAATCCCTGTGTGCATGTAAATCTGTTTGTGCACGCGGCTGTGCCCATTTATTTTAAAATTTCTTATTTAAAATATGCATATTAGTATATAAACATGTTATGTTTTATTGACAAAATACAACAGGAGTGTGAAAGATGGGTGTTTGAAAGGGCCGAATATGTATGGAATGAATGTGTGTGTGCATGTATGTCAATATGTGTATGTGTGTTTTTTTTTATGTTTGTGTATGTATGTAGATGTATGTATTTTTATGTATTAGGTATGTCTGTATATGAATGTGCATGTATGAGAATGTTAGAGTATATATACGTGTGAGTGAGTGTGTAAGATTGTGTACACATGATGTGTGTATGCATTATTCTATAATGCATATTTCTTTATGATATCCATAACATGCATTATTGATAACAGGCATTGGTACTCTGAAAAATGAGTGCTTAGAAGGGCCAAATATCAGACGGGCCTGCGTGTCCAATTTGTAACCCTTTGAAAATAAAGTTTGTTCGTTCGTTCGTTCGTTCTATATATCTATATATCCGCTTGCTTGTCGGCCTATCCGTCTGTATACTTTGCTGATGATTGGTCGGTACGACCATCTGTCTGTCATCTGCGTTTTCCGTTCAGTCTTTTGACTGATGGTACTTATATGGGAATATGTATATCTCTAAAAAGCCACACATAAGATATTAGAGAGAGAGAGAGAGAGAGAGAGAGAGAGAGAGAGAGAGAGAGAGAGAGAGAGAGAGAGAGAGAGAGAGAGAGAGAGAGAGAAGCTTTTTCGCATTTATTTAATTAATATTTAGGTTATTAGATATATACCCAAGACATCTCTAGAACAACGGGTCCCAACCCCCCCCCCCCCGGTTTTTTTTCCAACCCCTTCCCACTTTTCCCCCACCCCCTCAACCCCGTTTTTTCTGAGTGACTGATTGACGACTGCTTTGTATGTAGGACAAATGTACGTACCACTGACTTACCGACTTCCCCCAAGTCTGGAAAATGTATACCATATAATCTGATTTGCTGTAGATCTTTGACGTCACGTTTCTATTTTTATCCACCTTAGAGCACCACCCAAGGGTTAGTTATTACTAGCCAAAGTGATGGATCAATTCAAGCTGGCTCTTTCATCCAGTTCTGTTTGCATCAGTGTGGTTCATTCCAGGTCTGAATGTTCAGCTCCATAAACGGCTATACATTCTAGTATTTCCTGACCTTTCTCTTTGTTTATCTCTCACTCTCTGTCTGTCTAGTACATTGTTTTACTGCACCCAACCGTCTATTCTCTATGAGTGTCGGTTTATGTATGTATGTATGTATGTATGTATGTATGTATGTATGTATGTATGTATGTATGTATGTATGTATGTATGTATGTATGTATGTATGTATGTATGTATGTATGTATGTATGTATGTATGTATGTATGTATGTATGTATGTATGTATGTATGTATGTATGTATGTATGTATGTATGTATGTATGTATGTATGTATGTATGTATGTATGTATGTATGTATGTATGTATGTATGTATGTATGTATGTATGTATGTATGTATGTATGTATGTATGTATGTATGTATGTATGTATGTATGTATGTATGTATGTATGTATGTATGTATGTATGTATGTATGTATGTATGTATGTATGTATGTATGTATGTATGTATGTATGTATGTATGTATGTATGTATGTATGTATGTATGTATGTATGTATGTATGTATGTATGTATGTATGTATGTATGTATGTATGTATGTATGTATGTATGTATGTATGTATGTATGTATGTATGTATGTATGTATGTATGTATGTATGTATGTATGTATGTATGTATGTATGTATGTATGTATGTATGTATGTATGTATGTATGTATGTATGTATGTATGTATGTATGTATGTCTGTCTGTGTCTGTCTGTCTGTCTGTCTGTCTGTCTGTCTGTGTGTCTGTGTGTGTGTGTGTGTGTGTGTGTGTGTGTGTGTGTGTGTGTGTGCGTGCGTGCGTGCGTGCGTGCGTGCGTGCGTGCGTGCGTGCGTGCGTGCGTGCGTGCGTGCGTGCGTGCGTGCGTGCGTGCGTGCGTGCGTGCGTGCGTGCGTGCGTGCGTGCGTGCGTGCGTGCGTGCGTGCGTGCGTGACTTTCATTTATATATATACACACACACACACACACATAATCGACCGAATTTGTATTTGTATAAGGACCGTTTATTTGAAACTGGTCGTAACGCCGACGAGCGGTTGCATCGCTGAAAACGATCATGTCATGGTTATTTAAATACTGACCAAAGAATTTTTTTAAGCACGATCTTATTGTCCCATCAGGCATACGTTCTGTTTCTGACGGTTGGGGAAAGCCCGTGTTGATACAAAATCCATCTAAAGAGACCCAAAGTGTTTTGATTTTATAGAAGAATGCTGGCAGTGTACGGTAGTACCTGTATGTCGAAGACAACATTGACAGATGGGCACGAAAATTTCGGTAAGTACGTTCGTTCACTACAGATCTTCCACGAAGTGGTCAAGAGCATTTTGTTTAACAGCAAAGAAAAAAAAACACACCAAAATTTGGCACAGCAATACAGATAAACAGTTATCAAAACATAGATTCGCCATGGAAGAATTTGATGTAATAATTAAATCGGAAGGTATGTTCACAGTGATTGTAACGGATTTTGACCTACCATCAAGCAGATTCACATGTATTGAAGGGGAAAAACATTTGGTTCATTCAGTGAGTAACGACAATCATTTTTTGCGGACAGCCTACATAAGCACTTGCTTGTCTGAATCACCAAAGCTTTTTTTTTTTTTTTTTTACATTTAATTCTGTTACATCTGTAGACGTTTCTGTCATGCTTTTGTTGTAATGTCATTGGAACTGGTTTCACATAATGCTTTTATATATATATATATATATATATATATATATATATATATATATATATATATATATATATATATATATATATATATATATAGTCATCTTAGATTTTAAAGTTATCTTTCAAACCTAAGAAGGGTATTTGATGGTTATATTTTCTCTTAGCTTCTCTAATTGCACACTACTTTATGGTTCACATGCCAGATCTTATCTATCATGTGTGATGCGATAAACGTGATTTAGTATGCTCAGATATATGACATGGAATGGCAGATACCTTGTTTACGAAAATTCGCCCACTACAAAGAATGTTAAATCAATACTGATAAGTTGAACTGACGCCAGCGATAGGTTTGTCAGTGAATTGTGGATAACCGGCTGTGTTTTGCCCTCCTGGCTGCATTCTGTATGATTGACCAACTCTTTGACTGAAAGAGGTGAAAACTTGCTTTACTGCAACAGGCAGTTCTAAGATACCGCGTTCCATCTACAAAGAAGTTATAATTTAGCACTGGTAACAGCTACGTCAAGCAATGCCATGGAGTTTTTATGTGGAAAAGTGAAAGTAATTGCGATGAACTTAAATAAGAAGATTTGCCTGCCTTTCTATATTATATATCCACCAACAATATTTACTTTGATTTAACAAATACAGATGAATTCTCTTCAGAAGATGTTTTTTTTTTTTTTTATTGTGTTAGCACCGTTTGAAGACAGAAAGAAAATCCCTTCCTACTATTTTTCCCTCGTACGCAAAGAGAAAAGCTTGGCTGTTCGTGCGCAGTAAGTCTGTTGTGTTAATTAGTGTTGACTTCGGATGCAGCTAAACTGTTCAGATAATAAAAACGTGTAAAGTAACATTGAGTTTCCATGAATTAAAATAACGAGTATGAAATTATTGGAAAAGAATTGGATATGATGTTTTGCTGCTGTTTTGGGCACTAACTTTTCAAACAGTGCTAAAAGTAGACCTTATTTACATGCTACTTATTTGACTGTATTGATGTCATCAAACTACTGAAAGTAAATGTGCCTAGAAAAACCACACCAGCCAAACAAATGCTGGGGTTGGTTCTGCAACGTCATGTCAAGGATACGCAACTAAGTTTTAATTATTGATGTAATGAAGAAAATATTTCAATTGCATCTTTTTGTATGTACTTTACGGTATCTGGTGTTGGCAATCATGCCGTCAACCTGTCTGTCAGGTTTACTGTCAGTCTTGGCTAATACTGATGTTTCTCTATTTTGTGATGCCGGCAGTCAGTTTCATTTTGTGATCCATCTACTTTCAAGATTACATTACACATTTTTTATTTTCATTTTGTTCTCGTTATTTCTATATAAAGTTACAACTCCACATCTTCTGTGCAATTTTTCACTAAACAGCTATTGTCCATGGCTCGGCCGATTGTCCATGGCTCGGCAGATTGTACTTGGCTCGGCCGATTGTCCAAGGCTCGGCCGATTGTCCATGGCTTAGCCGATTGTCCATTGCTCGGCCGATTGTCCATGGTTCGGCAGATTTCCATGGCTCGGCCGATTGTCCATGGTTCGGTAGATTTTCATGGCTCGGCCGATTGTTTATGGCTCGACCGATTGTCAATGGCTCGGCCGATTGTCAGTGACAGGCTCCCAGTGCTGGTTTTAGGTATAAGCTAAATAAACTACACTTTAGGGCCTCAAAATCTACAGGTGCCTCGATAAATTTGTTTTTGTTTCACCGATGCAATTTTTTGTTTCAATGTATTCTTTTTAACCTGTTTATAAATTGATAATGTTGACAAATGTATTTTTAAAAAAACACTTTGTGCTGCAACTTGGGACCTTTGAGAGGATTATATTCTGTAATTTGTCCGGCATTTTCCTAATTTTTTCCTTTAAATAAAATTAATCGATAAAAGATATCAATTTTCCTTATATTTAGCTTAGAGTCTTATCAAGTCCTTATCGGGCCCTGCTCAACTCTATAAATAAAAACTGGTTCAATTTGAATCTTAAAATAAGCTTTCTCGCCCAAATTCCAAAGATCAATTGCATAGACTATTTTTTGTTGTGTTGAAATACTTAATTGAGCTGTTTCTCTCTCTCTCTCTCTCTCTCTCTCTCTCTCTCTCTCTCTCTCTCTCTCTCTCTCTCTCTCTCACTCACTCAAACTTCTGCAGTTATCAAAGCGTCTAAAACATATCTTTATGTGTTTTTTCACCTTATTTATTTTGATGTTGCATCCTAGCGAACTCCCACCCCTCCCCCCAAAATTCCTCCCTAATTACAACTATTCACGTGCTTCCGTTGTATCACAGCAATAAACACAACAACAAAATAGTTGCAAATCCTTTACAGGACGCCACAAACATCCTCCTCTCCAATAAAGACACCCAGATGATGTTTAATGAGAAACCCGAGTAGTCTGCAAGCGAGACCGTTATCTGAAAGATATAATCATCAGTAGCAGAATCTCGTCTATTCACACATTATTTCCTTTTAATACACCTTCTCTTACTAGATGCAAAACATGTTCATTCGTGATCTAGACCCCTACTGAGTTTCATAAAAAGTTTGTTCTTAATGGTTTGAGGTTTGAACAACGCATCGGCATTATGGCACACGGGTAGTAACCCATAAGTGCTCCATTCTGCTTTTAACTCAAGTATGAGTCCGAAGAAGCTTAGCACAGTGCACAGGCTCTCTAGCGCCGGCGAAGGTCCTGAAATATTTTTCAACTCCAAATCTGCCCGTTTAGCGCTTTTAGGCTACTCTTTTAGATTTCCAACTGCCAAGAGATTGTTTACGTGCGCAGCAATGCACACGGGCGTCAGATTTCACTACACAGAAACCAGGGGGAATTACTAGACGTCTAAGTCCACTTAAAAGAAAATTTCAGCCCTTACTAGGGATTGAACCCAGAGCCTCTAGCACTTGAGTTGGACACCATGGCTTAAGACCACGCAGCACCCAAATTCGTTCTAAATAAAATTAGCAATAACTTGTGAATCCCGAAACTCAATTAATGTCACCTCTAAGAGAAAAAAAAAATGCAAAAAGACATATATAGGGAAAACAAGGCATGGTTATCATCGTATGAAGGCATGTCAACAAGTCTCTATGTAACTGCCATAAAATTTTGCTAGGGTTCTCAGTGTAGATAGTCTGAGCCCAGCAGGAATAAATGTTCAGTAAACCTTGATCTAAATACAATTTTGTTTTTTGGCTTTATTTATTTTATTATTATTTTACTTACTCACCTATATTCTTACTTACTTACTACTACTACTACTACCACCACCACTACTACTACTACTACCACCACTACTACCACCACCAGTACTACTGCTGCTACTATTGTAACAGCAACAACAGCAACAACAACAAATACTAATAATAACATTATTCTAGATATTTTTGTTCCTTTTTTAGGTTTCGTTTCCACACTTCTTCTTATACTGTTCCTGTATTATTATTATTTTTTTTTGGGGGGGGGGGGGGGGGGTAATTATTTTCGAGAGTCCACCGTGACGATAATGGTGTCAAGAATTCTTATTCTTCTGCCTTTGTATGGTATTCGTTTATAAAGACTGCGGTCGTGAAGCTCGATTATGTATGTGTGAGTTGTCCTCTGTTTCCTGGTTGAGCGTGCTAGTAGTACTATTTCGACTCCCGTCACCTCTGTTAATATCATGTCCAGAAATAACGTAGTGTTGTCTGCTAAAAATGAGCCTACAAAGAAATCGAACTCTGTTTGCCGGAATTACAAAACTGTGATCATATTCCCCGAGCTACAGACGCCGACCAACAGGACAAATTAAAACAAAATTATATAAATTATTAGTTGCAAACACTATTTCTCCGTTTGGAAAATCTTGAAACTTTGGTGTAATGAGTGAGAATCTTATTTTTAGAACTGTAACAAAGGTTCAGAGCAAGAAATGAATAGAACTAAGCCAGGAAGAATATGCCACGGAAGACTAAAAGTATTATGTTATCCACGAATGCAAGTTATTAATAATTTAATCAGTAACGTGTGAAACAATGTTGTTTATTGATGTTTTTGCCTGTTTTGTCTTACCGGATTTGATGCAATAGGATTTAAAAATAAACAAAAGGTAATCTGTCTGCAAGACCAAATTCGTGTTTATGAAGGCAGCAGTTTTCAGTTACCAGCAAACAAATCCGTGAGCACACACATTTTGGTCTTTGCCTGCAGACTACTAGAGACGGACAAAGTTAGGTTACGTCAGTGTCAGGAAATGTCTGGCAGCTTTTTGTTTCAATATATTGCAATGCTGCTTCTTCTCCTCCTCCTTCCCTCCCTTTTTTTTTCTTCTTCTTCTTCTTCTTCTTCTTTTTTTTCTTCTTCTTCTTCTTCTTCTTCTTCTTCTTCTTCTTCTTCTCCTTCTTCTTCTTCTTCTTCTTTTTCTTCACCTACTGTAAATACCGGCGAAAAGTTGTCGTTGTTCGTCCACTTTTAGAAACTTTCGGGCCGGCAGGCGAACGTTTTGCCATGTGCTGAAGCCGCTAATGGTTTGATTAAATGTGTGAATGCTGAAAAGGGGTAAATTACCCAAATATTAACAACAAACATTATGTTTTCGCGATTTTGTAACACCACTAGCTGTACCCAGCAACGCGTTGCTGTGACCCAGACTGGTGAAATGGAGAGGAAAGAAAATAGCTCTCAGCTAACAGCGTCTGTCATATCCCCCCCCCCCCCTTCCCCTCGCACTAGTCATATCATCCTCTCCGAAGGATTGAAAAATCATCGATGGCGAAATTGTTAAAATAGAAATAGTTAAGAAATGAGAACTTTAAAATAATATTAAAAGCTCTCTCAGCTAACTGTGTCTGGCATAACCCCTCCCCCCTCCCCCAATCATATCATCCTCATTGAGCTTGGCATCCGTGTCCACCCAGACTGAAATAGGTAGCATTAACTTGTGCTGAGAAGTAAATGTTGCCAGTGTAACAGCTACCACATCACCCATCCAGTACCAGTACTACTTCAACCACTGCCACCACCACCATCACAACAACAACAACAAAAATTGTCACTAAAGTCTGTGTAGGTCGGTGTAGAAAAGAGGAGTTAGCGCCGTGGCTATCGCCACGGACTATTTAGTTTATTTTTGCCCCCGACATTAAAAAAAAACTTCATCACGTAACAAGTGATAGAACCCATAGTAAACAGTACACTATACTCGCGAATAGCGGAGAAAAATACCCCGCACCAGTCATCTCTTCTTCTCCGAAGGAACGATTTTTAACTGACCTTGGCATCCGTGTCCACTCAAACTAAACTGGACTGTAAGCCGTCTTAGTCAACAGTTTCTGTCATCGTCGAATAGTGTTTGATCGAGAAACGACGCGGGGAGGCTAATTAGGACTTAACTGTAATCGGATGTCTTTGGGCGAAAGACACAGATATCGCAGCCTAGCTGTAAACCACAACACAACCTTGACAACTACCATTTTAAGAAGAAAAAAAAACAATTATCACCCAGCGGGGAATCGAACATCGGTCACCCGCGTGAAGGATGGAATACTTACAACTATACTACCGAAGACTGAAGAGTTTAGGTCAGATATCGCAGCCTAGCTGTAAACCAAAACACAACGTGCCAACGGCCTTATCGAGGGCGAACGAAGATTACCCGTGACATGACCATTGAGCATCACGTCGCCGCTGTCGCAGGCTAGCTGTAAATCCCAAAACCGAAAAAGGCGTAGATATCGCAGTCTAGCCATAAACCACACCACAACATGCCAGCCGCCCAGTTAGGAGCTAAAAAAAATATTATATCACCTAGCGGGGAATCGAACGCGGGTCACCCGCATGATAGGCAGAATAGTTACAACTACGCTACCAAATACTCAAGCAGATAGTGGAAATGAAATTATTTACTAACGCAAAGTTCAATAAGAGCTCAGCAGTCAAAAATGGCTAATCAACTTAAAACAAATCCGGGCCGGCAACGAAACAAATAATGATTTGACCGTTGCTGGAGCTACGTCGTTCGTGGTTTGTGCGATTTTCTGACAAAAAAATCACGCTTTGAGTCAAAGGCAACGTTATGTTATGGTTCAGTAGTTTCCGAGTCTATAGTTAACAAACTCGGAAAATTACCATTTTTATTAACATAGATTTGTGGTATTTTAACTCATTCAGCCCCAATGAGCGCACTTTGCAATTTACTGGTTAATCATTACGTGAAATGATTTTTCTAAACACCTTGTTCCCCAAGTAGCACTTATATTAACATGTGATAACTCAAATGTTACTTTAACCTTTCTGCTGTCTTTGTATAAATATTTAACTCCTTGAATCTAAATCTAAACAACCAATAATGCAGGTACATATTACATAGTAATCAACGAGTTAAATGCCTACCTGGGACTAAAAAGTGTTAACTCTTTAAATTCCTAGCAACACATGATGTGTGGTTGAAATGCCCTACATGATCCAACCATTGTATCTTGTGTCGTCTTATTAATACATTTGGTCTGCTCAGCCTAACGAAATCGGGTTACACAAAAATGATTCTCATTCTCATTACATCTTATTAACATCTTAGTTCGATTCCAAAAGATTATAATATCAAAACCTAAACACGTCTGTATAAAATGTCTTGTGGCCGAAAGTGAAAAGAGATTATACACTTAGCAGGATCAATGTTAGATTAATTATTATTATAAATATAATTATTTATTTATTAACATTCGTTAATACAAGGTACGAAACAAGCAAAGGATAGGAAACTACATCAGATCCTCTGTGCGAGGCTCTACGCCATCATCAGCAAGACAAAGAAAGAAGGAGAAAATAATTAATTAATATTGATTATGGATGGTTATCTGCGATTGGTTGAGAGTTTGTGCTTTATTTCTCTGTTGCTCCTTTCCAGTTCCAGTGAAACGGCAAATTGAAGATTACGTGGGGAATGCATGAGAAGCCGACATATTCTACCTGTAGTAGACGCATGAGGTTTTGGGTTGTAGGGCAGTCGACATTTAAACATAATTCTGTAAAAAATGTAATATGTTCATACCCTTCAGTAGCACAATCCTAAAATATTACTGCCAGTCGAATAATGAATGTTATGTCGCTTTGCTAAAGATCAATGGCAATTCCATAAAACGCGAAATGTGATAGCAGAGTGGCCAGTTCGAGTCTAGGGTTTGAGTCCACAATAAGGCAGATTATTTACTGTTTGCCCAAGGTTTAATAGTTCACCTAGCCCACAAAATGTATCAGGACATTTCTTGGGAAGTAAAGGCACACTGCATGGGTGATTTGATAAACATCGCGCTACCACTATTGCTTCCTATAATACTTTTCGTTTTATGAATCGGTTGTTAAAACTCCAGTTTCAAGGAAGATTTGAACATATGACTACAGGCAAGCAGTTTAGCATACACACACACACACACACACACGCACTCACGCAAGCACACACACACACACCACACACACACAATACACACACTCACACACCACACACACACTCCCCCACCACACACACACTCACACACACATTCAACAGACTGCTTGTCCCGCTTGCATTAATGTAGTCTTGTATTTCTCTTTGCAGATGTGATGCACAGACTTTTATACATTGGACGAAGCTTTATAAATGCTTATGGCAAAAAATAAACGACTTTGGGAGAAATCATTTGCCGCAAGCAGACGACAACTGTCATCTTACATAATGTCCATCAATTATTACATCTACTTAGCACATCTACAGATTATGCAGGGGATATTACACATCCAAATCCCATCTCGACCTAGTTAGCATCCATGACTGTAATTTGCTAGCACAGTGTAATCGAATGTCTGGCCTTATAATCCGGGCTTTCCAGCTCTGTTTATTTAATGGTCTACACGCAGAAGTCTGATCTGAATACTTCCAAAGCGGGGGCATCCTCACAACGAGACAATGACAATCATGAAGCAGCTTCACTGGAAACAACACAGCACACAACACAATACACAGCAGCACACGGAGAATTGGCTGTCTATGATCTGCTGACGTCAAATGACATGTCTCCTAATGTAACAAATACAACCAGCGCCCTGGAGTCCGGGAATTATTCCCTCGATTGGTTTCTGAGTAACACGTCACAAGCTTTCACTTTCTTCAATAATGTAGTTAGTACTCACCATAACAACAGTGAGGACCCAGACGTTAGCTCGGTAAGCTATTATCACCATCAGCCCAGGTATAGTGAACCGGTGATGGTGCTCATTTGTGTTGTGCTGGGAGGAATGATTCTGGCAATCATCCTAGGCAATATCTTCGTCATCACCGCCATTGTAATAGAGAAATCTCTTCAAGGGGTATCAAACTACCTTATCTTGTCTTTGGCAATGACAGATTTATTCGTGGCCGTACTGGTGATGCCCCTAAGTCTAATCAATGAGATTAGTATTCACTGGTTTCTTGGAAACATTGTGTGTGATCTGTGGATTTCTATGGACGTTCTTTGCTGTACTGCCTCTATTCTACATCTTGTTGCTATAGCCTTCGATCGCTACTGGGCCGTGTCCAACATCGATTATATTCGGAGGCGTAATGCAAGACAGATCTTGTTCATGGTGGCAATTGTGTGGATGGTTTCTGTATGTATCTCCATCCCTCCGCTCTTTGGTTGGAAAAACGAATCAGACGGCCCACAGTATTCAGGCCAGTGTCAAATTTCACAGGACCACGGTTATACTATATTTTCAACCGTGGGCGCCTTCTACTGCCCACTTGTTCTTATGCTCATTATCAACTTCAAAATATACCGTGCCGCACGCTATAGAATACGAAAGAAACGTTTCGGTGCACGGCAGGCCAAAGGCAACACACTCCACGTCCCTCTTCCAGCTGTTACTACAGAAGTATCACAGAGAACTAACACAAGACACTCATCGGGCAGTGATGTAAGTCAGGACGGCATCAGCATGTACATGCCTTCTTGCACAAACGCTAACGAACTATCCCGGGTGGACATGGAGTCCCCTCTGGACGTCCAAGAAAACGGACAAGCGCTCCTTGAGAAGGATTCCAGCATGAGCCGGATATTAACAAATACTTTGACCGTACCAGCATGCACTACAAAAGTCTCCTTACCTAAACAGAGTGTTGCCTCCAACAATAATGTCTCCAAACGTCTGAGACAAGCAGATAAAGAACGCTATCGGCGGGAAAAGATGGAAATGAGGCGCGAAAGAAAAGCGGCTCGAGTTCTAGGAATAATAACCGGTGTGTTTGTTGCGTGTTGGCTTCCGTTCTTTATAGTTGCAGTCGTAGCCCCGTTATGTGGGAATAACTGCGACATTCCTATATTTGTCTTCAGCCTGTGCCTTTGGCTTGGCTACTTCAACAGCCTCATCAATCCTATCATTTACACCATCTTCAACCCGAGCTTCAGGATTGCCTTCAAAAAGATATTTTACAGGCGAATTAAGTCAGTCAAAAGACTAGCATAACAATTTCTTAGTATAAGACAAAAACCATTGTGATAACATGTTTTACCATGATGTTTTACGATTGTTAGTCTTATGGCTTATCTTTGTGTTTTGTTTAAAGTTTTTATGAAGACTGTATAATTTGTGTGTCGGTGTCCAGTTGCCGTGTGATATATATACGTGTACAGTGATAGAAGATACCCGAAAAGGAGTCAAGAGCTGATATGTTTCATACTGTTATAAGACAACGTATTAGTGTACTGTTAGTAAAGATAAGCTTGTGTCGCTTGCAGTGTGTAAAAGTTCTGAGGAATAGGCAAGTCCATTAGAAGGGCTACCAAAAATTGAATCTAGTTGTGTCAGTCTATAGCATATGTTCGTCTAATTATCTATTTTTGTTTTGTTTTATTTTTTGACATACGTGATGCTTCCTCTTATCTTTGTTGTCGTTGTTAAAATGATTTTTGCTATCAAGTACTTTTACTGCATTATTTCTCCCCTTTTCTACAAAAAGCGCTATGTCTTTAGATTAAATGTTATAATATTGTCATTGCCATTTCCAACGATGCACCCAGTAGCTTGCTTTGCGTGGGAACACAGACGCTAAAGGGGAGCAATAGTGCCAACAGTTTATTTGTTTTCGGCATAATACCCCAGGATAAGTAAAATGCAAACGCATTTACTGAATAGTAAGCCATAGGATCAGTCCCCATGAGCTCATGGTAATTGTATACTCCTTTCTCTCTAATCCATCTCATAGAAGCAGGATATGTAGTGGCTTTTGTTCCTTGGGAAAATATGGGGTGTTTCTGAGAGATGTTTGATGCTACTAAGCCTGGTAGATTTCACTATACTGTAAGTGTTATTTAACATCCCCCGCGTTGGGTTTCTAATAAACATGCTTCCGACTCCGTGGGCAAAGCAGAATTTAGTCTAATCCGTGAGCAATCATGCATACACCAGATTGCCGGCAGGAATAGAGCTGCGAAACTCTGACAGTAGAAGACAAAGAGTTAGAACAGATATGGTGATAACAAGAACAAGCTGAATATATTTAGCATAAATGCTACCGAGAGAGACGGCTTTACGTATTTTCAAACATACAAGTACAATAGCACCTTGGTATAAGTTCGCTTTGGTATACGTTCTGTTAAGACGCAAAAACAGTTGATTGGTTTGGGATATGACACGCATGCTAGAATCTGTATGAGCCAAAATTTGTCATGACACCACACGCTATTTTTTTTTTTTTTTTACTTTTATCCCGAGACAACGCCACGGATAGATGACGCCGACTTCACAGAGAAGTATCATGCCTACGAAGCCCAAACAAGCCGTTTTAGTGTTGGCTAGAATGACCAGACAATGTCACTTGTCCTAAATATAATGTTCGGAAGGTAGGAACCAAGTTCTTTAAATATATATAATTTTTTTTTAATAAACGTCAAACTTGATGAACCTCAACCAGGTTGAAATAGATAAAATAGGCGGAAGGTTGGGTGTGGGGTGGGGGGGGGGGGTTATATACTCTCCTTTCAAACAATAATACCTCTTTCCCCCCCCCCCACCCGCCATGAGCACCCTCCTTTGAAGGCATTCGACTTTTGGCAGGTAGGTAAAGTGAGGTTACATTTTATTTAATCTAATTACTTGTGCATTTATATTACTATTAGAAAGGATGATCAACGTTGTGATCAATTGTTGATACACCCTACACCCTGGTTACTTGATTGTTGCCTGAGATTCCTTTTTCCTCTACCCTACAATCCTATTTGTGTACCTCCCATTTCGACATACCGTTACTTCCTTCACTCTCTAGAAATTAGCAATGCATTTCTCCCATGGTCCATTGAAGAGGTAAGAACAATCTTTCTCTCTCTCTCTCTCTCTCTCTCTCTCTCTCTCTCTCTCTCTCTCTCTCTCTCTCTACTCTCTCTCTCTCTCTCTCTCTATATATATATATATATATATATATATATATATATATATATATATATATATATAATATAGTTTGACATATCCTAATGACAGTCTACTCATATCTAACATATGCACTGTGTGTGTGAGTGTGGTTTTTTTTTTTTAGAAGACACACTAATACGTGTTGCTCCGCTCTGATTTTTTTTTTTTTTTTTACTTAATCTATCTTCTAGAGAAAAGTAAAACATCAATAAATTCAAATTCGAATTCATTATTCGATGGTAAGAACAAATGTACGGTCATGAAGTTAAAATGCTTGTCTCGTACATCGTGTCACTAAATACGGTTCATGGTTTTTTTTTTTTTTTTTATTCCAGATGCAACAGACATGACTGTCTATGCATATGTGGGCGATTGACCTCCGTCGTTTCTGTAGCAAAGGAGGAAGGCGTTCTTTATTTCCTTGAAACATTTGACCATTGATGTTCTTTGGCATCCCTCTGCCAACCCGGCAAAGCATTTTCCTCTTCGTAGACCTCTGCCTCTAGTGTCCTTGAACTTCCAGGTCGCCTAGTCCCTGCCTCAAATCCCTTCATTTCATACGAGGACCAGTTTTTAAACAAATAACAGAACGACTGTCTTATCTTGATGTGGACAATTTAATGTTTTTATTAACTGGGCGTTTGATCTTGCTTAGAATCTCAACAAATAAATCAAATGTCTGTGGTCTTTACCCCTCCCCACCCACCCACCCAAGCGTCGGTTCTTAAGAGACAGGTTAGCGTATAACATCCGTACATCACAGTTATGTTATTTAAAATAAAAAAGTAAAAGACCCTTTTCCACGCTTTTAGGCGTATATGGCATATAGGGCTAGACCTGTATTTTTATAGACCAATCAGCACAAGATGGGTGATGTGGTCAGCTCAACGCCGACCGCCTTTACTTCCCGGGACTGCACCCGCTCAACGCTGGGTCGACCTGGGAGCTAAGGCCATATTTGAAAAAAAGTCCGGCTCCGCCAAGGAGCGAACTCCCGACTTTCCGATCCGTGGCAAGCGTCTATCCGCTCCGCCACGGCGACTACGTTATTTAAAAGTGTACAAAAATGTGAGCAGTCCAAATCGCCCTCTCACCACAACACAAATGAGATTTCCACGTGACGTAAGCTATACATGTGTTCTGGTGATCTTCCATTTTCATGCTGAATATTCACGCTCGCGGGCACTGTCAGTAAACTACGTAGTCTTTGACTGGCTTCATCACAGGGGGTATTGTCTACACTCCCTTCTGTGTTAATCAGATCAGCGTCAGAGGCCACGATGCTTCTATATTAATGAGGCATAGTTATTAATGTCTGTTGTCAAGATGATCATTAGGAAAATGGAGGCATTTATCACGAAGCTTAACATAGACAGATTAATGTCTATTGCAATGAGATCCACTACTAGGGAAACAGAGGGAGATTCACTGTTTTGAAAGCAGGAAGATTCATTATTAGTGCAACAGAGGAAGATCCACTTTTAGTGAAACAGGAAGAAATTTAATATTAGTAAAACAGAGGGAGATCCACTATTAGTGAAACAGAGGAATTACAACTATTAGTGACACAGAGGGAGATACTCTATTAGTAAAAAAGAGGGAGATCTACTATTAGTGAAACACAGGGAAATGATTTAATTACTACATTCAGTAGTTGTATAATTTATATTACACACTCACAGAAGGCTGGGTTGTAAAAATGTAGACTTAATTTGTTTCTGGTAAAAACTAAAAAGTCAGAGAAATAAATTAAAAGACGTCGTAGAATGGTTTTTAAGAATAATATTGCATAGTCTTTCAAACATGAACTCATTTGTAAATATGCAAAAAGCGTCCACAAATGTGTTTGTATAATTGTGTGTGAGTGTGTTTGGGATTATAATGCAAACATTAGTACCTAGGCATATGTGTGCGTATGTATATGTGCGAAAGCTCAAATGTACATTTGTATGAATATATATATACGTAAATTAATGAACGATTTTTGATGTTTGTTTTAACCCAGAAACAATTGACTCAATCACTTATTAATTAATCTTCAATCCGAAAAATGGACCATATTAATCCACAAAACACAGATGCCGTTATGGCGCTTGTGTCCGTACTGGACTATCTCTGTTTGTAAACCAAAAAAATGCTGCTGGAGTGTTTGTAAAATACTTTGTTATATTACTTTATTGTTGTACAGAAATAAAAAAAAAATTTGCTTCAAATGTAATAAACAATATCTTGAATCACGCTTGTACATTTTTAGTTGTTGTTGTCTGTAGATGATGTAAAAGTGAGTTACCATGATCTTCAGAGGAGGCAAAGAATAACACTGAACTCCACCAGGCTTGTTGTTATAGGTAACTAAGGGTATAGTTGGGACTGGAATTGTGATTCTTTTGTTTGGGATGAATTAAAAATAAATTACTGAGTATACTCTGTCAAACAGTTCTTATTCTCAATGTGACTACTGCTATTAGCTGGTAAATTTAGTCGGCCTGTTCTTTCTGATTATTTGTATTTTTGACGCACCTACAAAGAGGCTTTCCCTCCCTGCTATCGAAACATGCTGGGTAATTATGCTATCCCAAAGGATAGATTTGAGCCACCCAACTTCCCAAACGTCACGTGTGGAAAACACACAAACATATTTTTTTTTTAAAGTTCCTAAAAATGTGTTGTTGCTTTTTTTTTTTTTTTGAAATATTCCAACAAAACTCACATAGCTTTGCTTTTCCGTAGGAGTTGTGTAATTTAAATGTGTTTATAAAAAAAACAAATTGTCATGGGCACAAACTAATAAAAGTGAAGGTTTTAAAAAAAAAAAAAAAAAAAACACACACACACACACACACACACACACACACACACACACACACACACACACACACACACACACACACACACACACACACACACACACACACACACACACACACACCCACACACACACACACACACACACACACACACAACACACACACAACACACACACACACACACACACACACACACACACACACACACACACACACACACACACACACACACACACACACACACACACAGACACAGACACAGACACAGACACAGACACAGACACAGACACAGACACAGACACAGACACACACACACACACACACACACACACACACACACACACACACACACACACACACACACACACACACACACACAGACACAGACACAGACACAGACACAGACACAGACACAGACACAGACACACACACACACACACACACACACACACACACACACACACACACACAGACACAGACACAGACACAGACACAGACACACACACAGACACAGACACAGACACAGACACAGACACAGACACACACACACACACACACACACACACACACACACACACACACACACAAATATACGTTAGGACAAATCGAAATCACACGTTTTTCAAGGGTAAACAGTTAAGATGTAGAATTTACTAAACATTTATCTAAATTCTAGCTGCTGATATTACTAATGCTCTCCGAGAAATAGGAATGGTGGAGGACTTTGGGTGCATTGAACCCACATCACTCTCCAGAATGATATACTTGGAAATTAGGATCGGCATAGGAAAAAAACGAGACACACATCAGAGGACTTTAGCATAGAACTAGTACTATTAGCCACCTGATGCTGGGGTTCATACTGAGGGGAGGATCTGATCAGTTATGGACATGTAAGGAGTGCAATGATGATAACACAACTAACTATTAAACTAACTAACAAAGCTGGTTTCAAGCAATGCAATGAAATTGCTTTTTAAAGCATTAGTAGATTGTTTATGTAATTTTCTTTTTGACATCTCTTGTCACTTTTCTTTGTTTCATTGTTTGTTTCAAAAATAACTTTTTGATTTTTTCTTCTGGTGTCTTGTGTGAAGCTAACGTCAGCAAGCTTGACTGTTTACTGCGGCTGTGTTGTGAATGTAATGCATGTATGCTATTAGCTTTAACAGGAACAAGGGCAACTGTGAGTTGACCGGTTTAATCTACTAAAATCTCCCCAGCCGAACTAGGTCACGACCATTGATAGATTTTTTAGACTCATCTGCTGTCCGGGGGGGGGGGGGGGGGGGGGGGGGGGGGTTGAGGCTATGTTGTTTACTTTCTGGCTTGTCTTGCATTAGGGTTTTTCTTTCAAAAACGAAAATGACTGTGACATAGGTTGCAGCACTTTCGGGGGGTGGGGGGGGGGGGCGGTTAGACTCAGTTTGTAAATGTTTTTGTAGTGTTAAAAGCGCTGGCGTGCTGAAATATACAACACGCGATATAACCGCATTGCCGAACACCCCTCTAGCAGTGTGTGAAGGTCGGGTGACTGGAGGTCGACTTATCAGTAGTGAGCTAGTGTGTACCGTGGGGAGATTATCGTTGATCATACCGGATGACCTGTTTGCTATAAAGTTGGAACAGCGATTACCTGATGACATGACTCTTGAATCCTCTTTTTCTCATTTGAAAGCCTAATGAAGATGTTGCTAATTGTATTACTGTTTGTTGCCAAAGTGTGTAATATGACCACAAACGTGCTCTGTTTTTCCCTGTCTCTCTTGTCTAGCATTTTCACATGTCGGACTACACAATTGTGTTACAGTCGAGAGCTTCAACCTAATTGCATCGTGTTCTCCCATCTGGCCATCTTTTCCCCCAGAGCGACTACCCCTGCAGGAAAAATCTCCCAAAGCAACAAGCACCGTAACTCAAGTGACGATCTTCGTGGATCTCTGTTAAAATTGCACTCGTAAAATGAACGACTCTGTGAAACGAACTCATACAATTCAGGACAAAATAGCCAATTTATGCAGTCACTCGTAATCAACATAAGATATAGAAAATTGCAGTATATACAACAGTGTCAGTTACTGGGAAACCATGTGGTGCTCGTGCTGCTGTTATGGATGATGATGATAATGATGATGACTCAGTCAACTTTGAACTTCTCCAGCTCTTCGCTTAGAAGATTTGTAAAAGCACCTCTCACCAAGCCATAGCCAATATTTTTTTTACCTGAAATGTCAGATGGACACAGCCTTGAATGGTGCCAGGTACAGTCGTGGGATATAAAGGCTAACCACATCACCCATCAAGTGCCCATTGGTCTACATAATATAGGTCTAGTTCTGTTTGCCTGATATGCCTGATACGCCTGAAGATGTGGAAAAAGCTCCTTTACTCTTTAGATCCCCCCCCCCCCCAACCAAACAAGTACAGAGGTTTTCTATATTATTTTCATATATGTTATTCTTTTTATTAGCCATTCAGTCCATAATTATAATGCCAGTACATCTAATGTGTATACACTTAAACAAGGCTTCAATCCCTTGAGCCCCTAATAAGTTGTAAGGAGGGCGAGCCTCATACAAGCACCCCCATCGCCCTCTTTAAACTAGTGTTTTCTTTGTGTCGGTGGTCCTGATGACGACGACAACCCGTGATGTTGATAATCTGGTTGTGGTGGTGATGATGATGATGATGATGATGATGATGATGATGATGATGATGATGATGATGATGATGATGATGATGATGATGATGATGATGATGAGTCTATGCTAATGTATTCAGATTTGTGTATGAAACAACTATTGGCAAGCCAGTGCCTGCAAGAGTTCTCTTAACTAGTGAAGTATAGAAACTATCAGTGCATTGATTATTCGATTCATCATCGTAAAGAGCAGTGGGATATTAATTACACCCCCACAGTCCTGCCCCAGTTCCCCACACTTTACAGCCACTGTAGAAAATATTTATGTAGCATTATTCTGTAGACTATTCCAGAAAAGGTTACAGGTCAACCACTGTTGGGCAGTATTCACTGAAATGTCTCCCGGAAAATGCAAATCTACGCCCACACATCATTCTACAAACCTCAGTGAGGAAGTCAAGCTGAATGACGGGTATGCACATACCCACACTGAACTTCGTTTTTGCATTATATTAATTAAATGTGGCGCCTTTGATTGGCATCTATCATGTACATGCTCTATTTTGACAGAAGATCAATAAAACGCTAAATTAGGCACACGCCCAGCCCTTAACGCTTTCCGTATTAAGCAGGTTTTACTTTAGCTCTTTCTATTCTAAGCTCTGCAAAATATAGGTCTAACTCTGTGTAACTCTATATGCTCAATACGCATGAAGACGTGGAAAAGGGTCCTTTACCTTTTACTCACCCCAACCCTTTATGTAAAATAATAGCGCTATGGGACTAGTAATTGGGGCCAGTTGGTGAGTGAAGCAGCTGGATGAGACACGCGGAGTCCAACATATACCATGCCAGCTGAAAACAATAAACGCACGGTGAGTTGTTGGGTACTGAATAAGATCAAAAGTAACGGTAAAGGATCCAATTTTCCATCATGAAGCATTAGGATTCATTTTTATTTTAAATATTGAATGCTTCACAAATTCGCCTGATATCTTAGCTCAGGGACCATGCTAATCTTTGGTCGGCACTCATAGAAAAAAGTAGAAAGATAAAAGGACACGCTAGATATCATCTTTACGCTTCTTTTTATGAGTGCCGATCAATACATTGTCTTTTTGTTAATTACATATATATACGGCCTCAACGGTTACCCCTCTTTTTATTTATGCTAATCTTTGTATAGTTTTAATGTTAGTACTCCATACAGTGATACTTCGGTGTACGTTCGCTTTGGTATATGTCCTGTTTAGATGCAAACATTTGTTGCATGTTTAACGACCGTTGTTTAGAATACGATTCGCGCTCTAGAACTTGTAGGAGTCAAAATGAGTTACGACACCTAGCGCAATACTTATTTATATGGGACGAGACAAAGCCTCGGATATATGTCAATGACTTTACAATGAAGCACCACCCCCCAACAAAGCCCAAACAAAGCCGTGATAGCATTGTCTGGAATGACCAGACGATGTTACATTTCAGAAACAACCTCGCGAGAAGGCAGAAGCAGAGCTCTTCGGACAGATTTCTAGTACAAGTAAAACCTGATAAGCTTTAGCCAAGTTTAAGTGGTGAAAAGATATATATAGAGAGAAAAGAAAAGGAAGAAGAATGGGGGGGGGGGGGGGGGGGGGGGGGGGGGGGGGGGCAAACCAGAATTTCATATTCCTGAAGTTTTTTTGGAGAGAGACTCTCCTTCCAAAGAATAGCATCTCTTCTTCCATCATTGTCAGCACCATCCGAGTAAGCACTCGACTCGTCTCAGGAAGGTAAACTAAGGCTAAATACTCATGTATTTCATCTAACTGCTTTTGTATTTATTTATTCTAGTAAAAGATGTGCCCTGCCAAATGCTTAGCTGTGGTCCTGAATAGTGAAATGCATGTCATCCTCCCTGAAGGATGGGAAAGTCATTATCTGACATAATATTGTAACTAAATTGAGCTTTGTATCCGTGTCCACCCAGAGAAAAATGAATAGCATTAATGTGTACTGAGAAGTAAATGTGGCCAGTGTAACAGCTACCACATCACCCATCCAGTACCAGTAATACTGCTACCACTACCACCACCACCTTCAGAAAAAAACAGAAAACATTCATTACTATCTGTGCAGGTCGGTGTAGCCAGAGGTGTTAGCGCCGCATGTTGTCGCCACGGACTGTTTAGTGTAATTGAGCTCCCAACAAAGAAAAAGAAAAAAAACTCTATCACCTAACTAACCAGTGATGGAACCCACAGTAATTGTCCGTTCTATACTCAAAAATAGCGGAAATAAAAAACCCCACCCGTCATCTCCCCTCTCCGAAGGGACGAATGTAAAATTACCTTGGCATCAGTGCCCACCCAAAGTAAACTGGACTGTAAGCAAACTTAGTTAACAGCTTCTGTCATCAACGAATAGTTTATGATCGAGTAAAGCGTCGCGGGGAGAATAAATGGGACTTTACTGTAATCGGATATCTTTGGCGAAAGGTGCAGATATCGCAGCCTAGCTGTTAACCACAAAACAACATGCCAACAGCTCTCTTGAGGGAAAAAGAAAAATTAGCACCCAGTGGGTAATCGAACACCGGTCAACCGCGTGGAGGGCAGGATACTTACAAATATACTACCTACGACTGAAGAGTTTGGGTCCGATATCGCAGCCTAGCTGTAAACCACAACACAACGTGCCAACCGCCCTCTCAAGAGCGAACGAAGATTACCCGTGACATGACCAACATCACATCGCCGCTATCGCAGGCTAGCTGTAAATCCCCCAAACCGAGCGGAAAAAAGACGTAGATATCGCAGCCTAGCTGTAAACCACAACACAACGTGCCAGCCGCTTAGTTAAGGGGAAAGAAATTAAATCACCCAGCGGGGCATTGGTCGCCGGTCACCCGTGTAACACGCAAAATATACAACTACGCTACCAAGGCCTCAAGCAGCTGCCCAGTTATATCTCCCTCTCCGAATGATTAAAACATTATTATGCGGCGACATTGTTAAAATAGAAATAGTTAAGAAATGAGAAATGCAAAATAATGTTTTAAGCTCGCTCAGTTAACAGTGTCTGGCATCAACCCCCCTCTCAACACCACCCCCCCCACCCCAACACCCCCCCCCCCCCCCGGTGACAATCATATCCTCCTCTACAAAGTATAGGAAAGTCATCCCCCGATGAAACATCGTTGGTAAATTGAACTTGGCATCCGTGTCCACCCAGACAAAAATGGGTAGCATTAATCTGTACTGAGAAGTAAATGTGGCCAGTGTAACACCTACCACATAACCCATCGAGTACCAGTACTACTGCTACAACTACCACCACCACCACCACCCACACAACAACAACAACAACACAAAACGGTCACTACTGTCTGTACAGGTTGTTGTAGCCAGAAGAGTTGGCGCCGCATGCTGTCGCCACGGACTGTTTAGTTTAAGTATGTCCTCGACACAAAACTCCGTCACCTAACCAGTGGTGGAACAAACAGTAATGTTCCGTGATTTTAAAAAAAAAAGGGAAATAAAAATCCGCACTCGTCATCTCTCCCTTTCTGAAGGGACGATGTTTAATTAACCTTGGCATCCGTGTCGACCCAAACCAAACTGGACCGTAAGCCTTCTTAGTCAACAGTTTCTGACATCAACGAATAGTTTTTGATCGAGTGATCGTCATGGGAGGCTAATTTGGATTGTACTGAAATCGGATGTCTTTGGGCGTAAGGCGCAGATGTAAACCACAACACAATGTGCCAATCGCTCCTTAAGAGGAAAAAGAAAAATTAGTACCTAGTGGGGAATTGAACACCGGTCATTGGCGTGAAGGGTGGTATACTGACAACTCTACTACCGAAGACTGGAGACATTAGGTCAGATATCGCAGCCTAGCTGTAAACCACAACACAACGTGCCAACGGCCCTCTCAAGGGCGAACGAATATTACCCGTGACACTGAGCATCACGTCGCCGCTATTGCAGGCTAGCTGTAAACTCCAAAATCGAACAGGGAAAAAAGCGTAGAAATTGCAACCTAGCTATAAACAACAACAAAACGTGGCAGCCACCCAGTGGGGTGCGCAAAAAAAATTTATATCACCCAGCAGGGAATCGAACCTCTGTCACCCGAGTAAAAATCGAAATGATTAAAACCAACTACGCAACTAAAGACTCAAGCATTTAGTAGAAATGAAAGTATCTAATAATAATGTGAAGTTCGGTGTTACACAGTCAAAGGTGGTCAATCAATTAAAAATAAATCCGGGCGGGCAACGTAACAAATAATGATGTGACCGTTGCTGTAGCTACGTCGTTCGTGGTTTGTGCGATTTTATGACAAAAAATCACGCTTTGAGTCAGAGGCAACGTTGTGTGCAAATTCGAAAGCAATCGGTTCAGTAGTTTCCGAGTTTTTAGCTAACAATATCAGAAAATTAACATTTTTATTAATATAGATTATACGGTATGTACGTTATTTTAAATAGCTCCCATCAATGTATATTATGCTAATATCAGTGGGACTTTACCCCCATGGGAATTTATGATTATCTCCATATTTCTTATGGATTCATTCGTTTTGCTTACGTTTTGTCTGGCGTAAGTCCAACATCGTGGAATGGATTAAGAACGTATACCAAGATACGACTGAATAATTATACAGTGGGCGGATGTAGCTTAGACTTTATGAACGTGATTCGTAATTCCGGTTTACCGGTTCGATCCCAGCTGCAGGCGATTTGATAGCAGACTGGCTTGTGTTGGTTTCAACAGTACCATCGAGACCCGACCGTTTAGGGCTATCAGAAACTCATCATGATCATCAGGAAGCAGGTCTTTTGCAGAACGTCGCTCTGATCACAGTCTGCCTGAAAGAAACTCGGTCTCTCGTCAGTTCTCCCGCCTCATGCACTTTCACTCTCAAGGAGACACTTATATCATGTGCCCATCTTCGTGTCGGTCGGCCGCTGCCTCTCCTTCCTGGTGTGGGAAACTAGATAGCGTAAAATTGCCTAGTTAAACTGCAACGGCCAAATCATGCTCTGGTTCTTAAAAGTTCTGTAAATCATACGCAACTGACTATGTTTAGACAAATAGACACGTAATGAGTGATGTGATCGTTCTGTGTGTCGTTCAACCATATCAGAACCCTACAACGCGTGACCAACACCCGGTGACACCAAGTGCTACCATTCGGATGAGGATCACCCGGGAACAAGTCCCAGAAACCCCTTTCAACCGTTAGATTATTTTATGGCCCCTGACTACAACGGGGTTGGGCTTTAAAATAACGACAAATTGCGCCCCACATTTATTTTAATTAATGTGGTCGGGATATCAAGTTGGCTGGCTACACATACACTTTTCTGGCACCCGTCTGATGCGGTGTCCATCTGGGAGTTTGAAGAACAAAATGTCATTGCATCAACGGGGTCACCAACACACAACCATCGGGTGGGCAAAGAAGCGGGCTAGCCGATGTGCTAATGACTACTGTTATTAGGCAAAGTTGTAATACGCTAATAACGTCAAGGTTGATAGTTGAAAATACCATAGAATTACACGAAATGACAAATAAATATAATTGTAACATTTAAAGTCAAGGCAAACGTTCCTAAATAAATAGAGCAAATATGAAGCGATGGTTTCTCTAAATAACTGCAATTACAGAACCCCATCCCTTCTACCCCAGAATGTAAAAAGTAAACAGGCTGGATGATGTATGTGAAACAAGTTTAACTTACAGCTCACCGTTTATGTTACAGAAAACTTTAAAATATCAGAATATTATGGCGCAATACTTTGCAATTGAAACTGATAATTGTAAAAGTAAATTGTAAACAGCCAATTTTCTCCCTCTAGGATTGCTACCCGAAACACTGACACCCAGTCACTCAAGAGTTATTATTCGGATGCAAATTCAGTATGAGTAAATCTCGAAAACCATGTTCCACCGTAAAATACGGTTCTTTTGGAGTAAGCCTTGGTTAAAAGCCACTTGCAGCAAGGGAGCACTGCAACCTGAGAACTAAGCCACCTTCACCTCTTCCCCCTCCCTCTCCCGGTTCGCGAATGGAGTCATAGAAGAAATTATGTTCGTGACCCGAAGTATTACTGTACCAGAGTTCGATATCCACAGAAGAACGTTTTTCTAAAACCGATTTCTTGGTTTCAGACAGTGGTATGAGAGTCGCATCACGAAAGAGACGCTGGCTTTATCACGTAATGTTCCTAAAGGATCTGTGCACTATAGCCAAATGTATTTTGCTTTTTTATGTATACATGCCCGGTGTTCTATAAGTTAGCATACACAAGAAACAATACACTTTAGTAATGACAATCTTAACTCCAGATGTGCTTACGCATATTCTTCTGTACTGAAGGACACTCAATGAAATGCATTTTCAAAACAATTAGACTCTTTCCAATGTATGGAAACTTATAGAGAACCATGTATGTATGTCTGTGTGTATATATATATATATGATATATATATAATATACTTATATATATATATTATATATAAATATATATATATATATTATATATATATATATATATTATAAATCACAAACTCTTTTTGTACTTCGTGTGTACATTAGCGGTCCACGTTATTGTGCATTTCTCTATTTATAACGACAGTCAGTTAAAGTAAACCTTTCGTAGTTATCTCAGTTTAAACGTATTCTGTAAGATAGCGGCGTTAGATGAGGTTGTTGCTTTATCAGGCAGATTGAATGGACTGCTAACGTACCGAATTCTAACCCTGAGTCACGCCCCGTCACTCCATCACTCCATTGGGGTACTAAGGTGGCGATAGCGCGAACTAACGCCTCCTTTAGGATAAATAAAATGTGTAGCGAATTAATTAAAACTTAGTTTTATTTAATGATAAATTACTAGACACAAAAATAGTGAACACAGACTGGCCTCTCAGACTTCAACAAAAACGGGAATTTCAGTTCTCCTGGTCGGCCTATTTGAAGCTGGAAATAGCCGAGGCGGTAACTGTGAGAACTAGTCTAGGGCGCTTCTACCACTACATCTTGGGTTGTAACTCAGGGATAACCTCCGAAACTCTGTAAAAATGTATTTGCTACAGAAAATCTAGAGAATTACCAGACGTGCATTGAAATAGGACACCCACGAATTTAGGAAACATGGGCGACCAAGTGAAACTTAAAGACGGAAGGCTCATGTTGGGCTCGTTGCTTCGTGGTGTTTTTAATTACATTTACGGCAGCGGCGAAGACAAAGAAGAGAATAAAACTCTTTGATTATCCTGGGTAAAGCAGGACAATTAACTCTGGTGTGCATGTGTGCGCGCTCGCGTGCGTCTGTGTATGTGTGTCTGTGAGAGAGGGAATCTCCACAAGTGCGTCAGCCTCCCTCTGTGCATCAGAAAAGGGGAATCTCATCACAGGGCAAAATGTTTATAGCACTTGCTTTGCTTCAAATCTGCGTATGGCAGAATACTACACGCTATTTAAAACTTTTTGGGGTTGTTTCTAATGGCGGGGAGTAGCTCACATTCCTTTAAAATATCAAAGTGACCGCTATTTGGCTAAGTGAGGACGTTTGTCATGCAACATCGCCGTATCCTTATGAGATAGCGGCAAGCATTATATTCAGTATATTCCATTTTCGTGAAGAAGCTGATTATGTGAATGGCCAGAAAAACTTGTGAATTTCTGACTGCGAGGCAATCTTCATGAACCCAGTGGACACTGGTGATGAGTCGGGAGCTTATGGTAGATTCGAAAACCAGGATGTTGCCAATATAGTGAATATAACAGAATCGATTACCACGTCACAATGAGACAATCTACTCTGGTCACATCACGAGAAACAGAAAACTTTAATAAACCGTGACAGTGGAAAAGCTAGAGGTGAGCACAGAGAGACGATGATGGACAGTCTTGTGGCTTGGCATGCAGAAATCGAACCCGGCACCCCGACATTACGAAGCGCGTTTGCAACGCCTAAGCCACAGACGCTGACAATACAGACAGAGGGCTGTGGATAAACATGACTACCACAACCACACGGCATGGACAGTAAGAAAAAGAGTGGAAATTCTCCTAACTCCCGAGACAAAAGCAAACAAGTCATATAATTTCTATCATTGGATGACGCACGTAAATATCCCCTTATTGTTTCCTCTTCTTTTTTGTCCATCACCCTGAACTGGCGTACAGGGTTGTAGTCACCCTTGTTAGTTCTGAGGGTTACATGACATTTTAGAAATCATGGGCGGTCTACTTTATAGACTATAGAGAAGAACAGTTATTTTCTTTCACTTCACCCCATCTCTGGAACTCAGAGATTTCATGGTGAGCTTTCTTGAAAGTCCAGTAGTGTAGGGTTGTTAGGGTGTGAAATAAATACCGACAGCGCTCACCCCTCTCTCCCTCCCCCCCCCCCCCAAATCACGAAATGTTGTAGTTCCCGAAATGTGATGACAAAAACACACAAAAGTACGGTTAGATTAATAAGGAGGACATTTAAAAAAGAGCTGGGGAGGGAGGGAAGGGGGGCTAATTAAGGCACTGACGACTACAGTTCACCTCTCATGGCTGTCAACTACTAGATCACAGTCGAAACATTGGTCATAGCCGGCATATATACTCTCACCCACACGTGACATACTCAGTGCAAATAGGAAGAGCTTACAGAATGTCTAGTTTCAACTTTTCTTCTACGACTCCTTCATAGTCAGAACAAATAATTATTGACTCCATAGTAAGATAGCTCTAGTAAATACTACCAGGTTAACAACATTAAAAGAATATGCAAGCTCAAACACAGGTGAATAATAAAATAAGCATTTGCTGAATTCTGATGTGTCTGGCTGAAAGACACAGATATCATAGCCTAGCTGGAAGCCACATGACAACCTGCAAACTGCTCTTTTAAGGATCAACGCTAAAGAAGAATACCAAAAGGAGTAAATGACTATTTTCCTCCTTGGGTTATTACTTGAATGTTTGACATATTTGCCCGACTCGCTAGCTTAGTTGGCTAAACCGGACTGAGCGGTGACCGGGTGACGAACTCCTTGTGGTCCGGGTTCAATCCCGGGGGTAGGCAGGAAAGCCACATTTTCTCCCAGATTTACGGTATTTACAATGGAATCAAGGCCAAAAGATTGCGATATCCATAATACAGAGCCTAAGGGTTAACAACTCCTGGCTTCTGGATACTAAAAAAAAAAAAAGATGTCTGACACTCTTGCAAGCGAAAAAGCTACATCCTAGATATCAAGGCCCTGGACTAATCCAACAGCTTCCCATTACTTAGAGCACTAAGTACTAACTTGGTATTCCAATCTGTTCTCAGTGGGTTACATCCATTGCTGTATCTGGCTCACAACATAAGTAGTGTTCTAAGTGTCAGTGTCTCTCTCTGTGAATTGTAGTCTGTAGGATTAACATCTCATGCGGGGGGTTGGAAGGGGGGGGGCGGCCCTATTGTGTGGGGAAAACAATATAGACCCACTGCCTCAATGTAGTTAAAGCCTAAGTAGTGTTGAAATATAATTGCTTACTGCATTGCGCTGAAATAAATGAAAATGACACAACAAAACATGACTTTAAAGCTTAGTCTCGTTAAGCTACCTAGTCAGTTTGCTTTGCTTTTATACTGTTGAAAGTTCCCCTCTGGAATTGTATACTAAAAAAAAAAATTACACCCAGTGACTCAGGAGTTATTATTTGGGTGAGAATCCAGCAGGAGGATATCCCAGAAATCCCATTCAACCCATATAACACAGTTCTATCAGGACATCTAATTTTTTAAATAAATAATTTACAAAGCAACGCAAAAAATCCATGATAGTGAGAAAAATGGAAGATAATAAACTAAAAATGAGACAGGGACCTGAGAAAGAAAGGTAAAGGAAATGGCCTGTGTATACAATTAACAAAGGAAGAGGTGATTTGACAAAGCCGTGAGAGTATGAAGTAACTCACTCATTCATTTAGGAAACAGGTTTCTCCAGTAAATCTGAAGATAAAATAGAGAAAGAAACACGCCAATTGTTCTCTAGTTAGACACTGCAAGTGACACTTCAAAGGGTCCACATCAAACAATTTTGGACTGAAGTGAATGTAATCCTAGTAAATTCAAAATTAGTAGTAGTAGCAGTAGTAGTAGTAATAGTAGTAGTAGTAGTAGTAGTAGTAGTAGTAGTAGTAGTAGTACTAGTAGTAGTAGTAGTAGTAGTAGTAGTAGTAGTAGTAGTAGTAGTAGTAGTAGTAGATTTTTAACCCATTAAGACATCACATGAAATATTTTGGTCACTTGAAACGTCATGGAAGTCTAGAGAGAACAATAATGGAGGGGTATATGCCTGGGATGAGAGGAAGAGGAAGGCCAAGGAGAAGATGGGTGCAGGATGTGGCAGATGATCTTCAGATGGGTGTATCAGATGCAGGACATCTTGCTCATGATAGGAAGGTTTTCCGGAGGGTTGTTATGGCAGCGAGGTTCCGCGAGGGACATGCTACTGAATGAATGAAGACATCACACAAGCGATAAACACCAGATGGCACAAAGTGCCACCATGTGGATGAGGATCACCGTTGAGAGGTCAAAGCAACAGCGTTCAGCCATTAGACCATATTTAAGGTCGGGCTATATTGCGGCCCCTGGCAAGAGCCGGAGTAGGGCTTCAAATAATGGAAAATTGCATCTCACAAGGAGATGACTGGAATGTGTATATTCAAAATAAGATGGATGATGACCACGGCTGTTTAAGTCTGCAAAACAAGACAATAATTGTGTATAATTTTTTTTGTTTATTCATTTTAAATGTATTGATCACATGGAGTTACCTCCAGGTGTCTACATATACCAGAGTATTTCAAAATACAGGTTACATAAAACATATTTTTAAAAAAACATACATGAAAGTTAATGCAGATTATATTGTGAATGGGATATAACCGAGTCACAAACGCCAAACAGATTTGTTAAAATTTTATTTAGCTTATCTCTCTTGCATCAAGCCTTGTAAGGGTTGGCAACATTCTTTGGTTAAGAAATTATAGTTACTCGGCATTTTTGTCCTTGTTGCGTCTGTATGAGAACATCAAAGGTATGCGTATTCTTATATTATATTATTTTTTAATTGGTAGTAATGAGAGCGTACAAATGAAACATGTCTCAATATACTCATTAAAAAAAATTTACTGATGACCACAGGCTATAATTGCAGTGATGGTCAAATGTCATAAAAATGATTGGCAACAAGCACAGAGAAAGAATTTCTATTAATGTCTATCAATATGATTAATTGTCTTTGTGGTAATTTTCAATAAGAACTGCAAGGGTTCTTCGGTACTGGGCATAAATGAACACAAGTGAAAATGGGTATCAAGCAGGAACTGATATGTTTGAGGAAAGAAACAAAACAAAATACAACGGTGACTGCAGACAGTATATTCACCCATTATCTAAGTCGCTGCTCTGCCAGCTAAAATGCAAATGTAGTCTATCAGAAGCCACCCACTGTATGTCCTGTGTGCACGTAATTTGTTTCTTTTAATTATAAACTTGTAGGAGTTTTCTATCTGCTAAAACAGCACATGTCATTCTAACACAATGTGGCAGTTAAACAATATTGTAAAGTGGAAACAAACATTGGCATTAGACAATTCCAGAAGAAAAGATATAACTGACAAATCATTGGGCAGATCATCAACTGCAAGAAACTAAGTATGCCAAACAAGGGTAAAACTGTATTAATTTTAAAGACACAATATCAATAAGTAAGTGCTCACCCCAAAACAAAGTGTCAGCAAAAGAGTTCTTTCACTCCATTCACCAAAGCCAGCATGTGTAAACTAAAGATCATGAAACATCTTCTTTACTGCTAATATTCAGTCAGTTAAATAAAATGGTAATTAGTACCCTAACAAATCTAGTAAAAGTAATGTTTGAACTGAGATTCAACATGAAAATTAATTGCAGTGAAGCTGTGAAAATTAGGTGTACAGTAGGAAAACCAAGTTGTGGAGAGAGCCTAATTACATAAATTACATGTACTGTACTTTCCTGTACATCAGGCTGATAATTTCACATGTATATGAATTGAAAACAAATGCCTGTGGAAAATGATTAACTTAAAAATGAGATGAATTTAAAAGAGGTGAGGTGAGGAAATAACAAAAACGCCTGGGCAACCACTAGTATCAACAGTAAAAGACAGAGAAGATGGCAACATACTGGACACATTCTGGGAAAAAACAAGCAGAGAATGGCCAAACAGGCACTGACATAGGAAATAAAGAAAAAGAGAAGGTCCAAAAGAAACCTGAAAACAAATGTTGAGAGAGGTCAAAGTCACTGGACTGGATTCCATTTGTGTCATTGAACTGACTGTACAGGATAGAATAGAATGGAAGAATTCTCTGCAAGCCCTATGAGAAATATAATGGCATAACAGGACAAATAATAAAGCAATATGAATGTAAAAGATAACTATCATCATCATCATCATCATCATCATCAATATCATCATGCAGTAAATCCAGTAGAACATGACTCTCATCCCATGTGAAAGACATTAGATCCTAACCTGCCTTGAAGCATCTTCATGCCCAGGGTGCCTTTGATGTCTTATGTTTATTTTAATTTTTGGGTAATGCTGTAGAGACCATGTGTTGCCCCTGCAGCCTGATTCTTTCTTGGTCTGCCGTGTTAACTCCAAAAGAATGGTAACAATAATGTATATGTAACAAAGCATGCTGCAGAATTTCATGTCTGCCTTGTAGAGCTTCCACCACAGACCATCTGCCTACCCAGCCTAATGGCATGGTCTATCCTATCATAATATTATAGGTTTTCACGTTTCACATTTCACAAATGTCCTCTTCCTGGGATAACACCAAAAGTAGCAGTTAATGAAAACCTGCCAGAAGAAAGTTAGAATAAAAATCTAATCTAGCAAGATATTCATTTTCTATACACATGAATTAAAAAAAAAAAGAGAGAAGAAAGTAGACAAATCTTACCTAGCAAGACGCACATTTAAAGGACAGATGATAAATAAATGTCAGTTTCAAGAAGAACATAATATCAACAAAAGTAAAGATTCAGTCATCTCATGGCAGACATGTCAAGATAAGTCATGAGTTATGAGATGAGTTGTGCAGTTTGTTTCCTTGCTTTCAACTTTTTACAACAGAACTCTAAAAACAATTGTATGAGAACAATCTGACTCCAAGCACCACAGTGGATTGGAAAAAAATAATAGCATAAGGCATGGTAACAGGAAGAAGTGGCAAGGGCTGATCAACACGAAGATGGGCACTGTCTCCTTGAATATGAAAGTACATGAGGCAGTAGAGCTGGCAAGAGACTGAGTTATTTTCAGGCAGACCGTGATGACAGCGACATTCTGCAAAAAACCTGCTGCATGATGATGATGATTTCTAATCTTCTCAACTTGCATATTTAAAAAAATATATATATAAAAGCATAGGTTCTTTACAGAAAATGACAGCAGGAATTATACATAAACTACAGACTTTTTAATATAGATGTCATAGGAGAATTCTGTGACCATTTTGGCCAAGCAAGATCACACCTAAAGCACTAAGGAGGAAAACAAAATGTTCATCGCTGGCAAAGATTATCAAAGAAAGAAAATGGAGATGGCTTGTGAGACTTTGGCTAGTGTAGCTTTCTGATGGATGGCAAATTGGGGGAAAAAAAGGAGATGCAAATGAGCTAAGAAAACCTGAAGAAGGAAAAGGGGAAAGTAAATTAAGGTGAATAAACTGTCATTGGGTAATGTGAGTTAAAAAGCAACAGATCCGCAACAATAAAAAAAAAATTAAACTACTGACAACTGAACACACAAGTACTGAATTTAGTTACACAAAATTTTTTTATCTGTAAAGGCAGTTATTATGCGCAGAAAAAAAAAAAGATTTCAGGCACACAGAAAAGTTATTGCACATATAGTAAATGAAACAATAGTAACCAGTTGTCAAACAAATTATGTGTCTATAAACATTCTTAGACATCATATGCCTAGGCCTCAGATAACAAAACATGTGCAGTAGTTCAAACAGTGACCCTAAGGGGTGCAATCCATTGTCTGTTTACAGTGATCGCAAGGGACACAATCCATTGTTTGTATACGTTTACATAATAATGTGCAATATTTAATATTGCTTGGGTTCTGCTTACAGTGTGGATTATGGTTAGAGTTTGGATTAGGGTTAGGGTTAGACCTAACCCAAACCTCAAACAATATTAAGTATAAAAAATATTCTTATCTGAATTTATACAAAAGTATTTATTTCAGCCCCTTGGATCGGCATTTCAAGCATTATTCACCTAGTATAAATTGTGTCCCTTAAGGTTGCTCCTTAAAGTGTTCCCAAAACATCGCATCATATCTTTGTATTTTCCAAATGTGATTTGTTTACCCTAAAAGACTATTACTTGGCATAATAACGTAGTGTGCTTATAATAGAGATTATACAGCACCCTATCAAAAGCACAAATATGGATTCATTTATCATTATCATCATCATCACCATTTTCCAATGTTGCAATCAAGCATGAAATGGAGTGGTATTCTCATGCTATGTGAAGCGTTATCCTGATTCTTTACCATAACATCACCCATAATTCCCCCCCCCCCTTTTCGGAACCATCACCAAGTGATATTCTCAATCAGCTGTACACACACACACACACACACACACACACACACACATATATATATATATATATATATATATATATATATATATATATATATATATATATATATATATATATATATATATACAAATGATTATGTGTACTTTAACCTCACACACACACACTGCTGTGAACAAACATGCTTTATAGATCAAATAAAACTGCTATGTAAGAGACAAATGTTTGGAAGGGCGATATTTAAGAATGACCTGCATGTCCAGTTTGTGATCTGTGGGGAACAAAAGTTAGTTGACACTATTTTACCCAGCTCGCTAGCTCAGTTAATTAAACCTGACTTCGTGGCGACCAGGTGACAAACTCCTTGTGGTCAGGGTTCACGCCCAGAAGTAGGCAGAGAAGCCACATTTCTCCCAGATTTACAGTATATATCATGGGTTCAAGGCCGAAGGGTTGCGGTATCCATAATACTATGGCAAAAGGTTTACAACTTGTGGTTTTTGGATATTTAAAAAAAAAAATTTTTTATATTTTAAAAGATGAATGAAAAAACATCTATTTATTTTATTTATCCTGTTATTGTACAGACTGTGTGCATCAATGTCCGCAAAGACATACCTTATTTAACATGCGCGCAAACAATAACTTGTTTTTGAAACTGTCAAAATAATTATATAACTACAATATCAACACAAAGTATATAGATGTTCGCCACTGTTTAAATGACGAAAACTGTTCCTATAAAACTGAACTGACAAATGCGGCTTGATAAGAATGAAAATATAAGTGAACAAACTTAAAACTCATTCAAGATGATGATGGTGGTGGTAGTCATGACAATGATAATGAAGATGCTGATGATGTTGATTATGATCATTACAATATTTATTTTAAAGAAAATGAAAACAAATATTACAAATGCTCTAACAGATGTTGAAACATGCCATAAATTAAAATCTTACATGATTATGTTTTTATGTTCACAGTCCTCAGTTAAATTACTGTCAAGGGCTGCACACATCGTTATACAGTTTATGCAGAGAAAGCAAAAACTTAACTGAATAAAATGACTAGACCAAACATCAACAGGTTAAATAAAAACACAGATGGTATAAGCAGATCACAGAAATTCTGCAAACATAAATGACAAAAACACGACAATTCTGCAATAGATGTAAGTACAGCTTTTTTATTCAGAAATGGCCTTGGTTCCTAGGTCCGCCCAGCCTTGAGTGGGCACCAGGTATAGTAAAGATGGTCGGCATGATGTTGGCCACATTACCCCCCCCCCCCCCCCCCCCCCCCCCAATCCCAAGTGCCATTTGGTGTATAAAATATGGGTCTAACCTTATATGCTCAATAGCCTGACGGTGTGGAAAAGGGTCCTGTACATATTTTAATTTTTACTGAAGACAACTGTTTAGTTTACAGCGAAAAGTATGCTCAGAAAAATATTTGTAATTCTTGAAAACTAGTTTCATGTTCTTCCTTTATTTTTCTTTTTGATATAAAAGAAGGTACTTGAGAAGATAACCCATTCTTCTGGTTGACTTCTATTTAATGTTATTCTTTTACAGTTAAAAAGCAAGCCACGAACCCTTTACATACTTGTTTTGCATTGGGCACTTGCTGTTTAATCCATATCTCAAAAGACCAATAAATGCTCAATGGGTGACGTTAACACTACACAGGCCACTTCTATGGTGCAGGACATTATGTGGTATCAATTTAGGCTGGCTCAACCAAAGAGCCAAAGTCAATTATTAATTACAACACACATTATTTATATGCTTTCATGCACATTTGAACCTAAGATCTTTATCCCTGTTGGCAAGCATCTAGCCACTGTCCAACAATGGCTTCCCATTTCATAAAACACACCCAAAAAAATGATTTCCCCATTTACTGTATGACATCTTTTTACTACAAAAATAAGTCATCATAAACATTTGTGCAACATAATTTGTTTGTCTAGCCTAACTCATCCAGTACTAAATGATGCACTTGTGTATATTTTTATTATAGTTTTGTTTGTTATTTTTTTAAAGGCCTTGTGTTGATTACATAAGATAACACAGCCCTTGACCCATTAGGGATGTGGAGGTGTATCAACAGAAGCACTAACACAAAAATCCCAAAATTTTTGTCTGTCTTCTGCTTGATGAATAAGTGTATGATAACTTAGTCATGTTCATTTCTTGATGTTATCATTCCAAGTTTCTCCTCTGCCCTCCTCTTCTTCGACTACCCCCACCCCCCCCCCCCCTCCCAATGTTCCTTGAAGTACAGTCTTTGCAATCAAATCATGTCTCACCACAGGCCAAAACCAAGCTAGTCTGCGATGTTTCACCCTGCCAAGAGAGGCTCCTGATAACCTGCAAATGTGTATATTTTGTCTCTGACATATTTGTTAGTTTTGTGTTCTAAATAACTAATTCATAAAATGTGTCTGTAACATCTACTTTTGAAAGTCTGAACACTCCTTGCCATTTCCACAGTGAGAATCCAACTCTCACATCGGTATAAGAAAATAGACAGTACCGATGATTTGTGTATATTGACCTTAACTAAAATGCTGATTTTGCTCTTCTACATCATATTCAGCTGGGACATCACGGCTGTTGTTATAGCAAGTCTTGTCTTGATCTCTTTGGTACAGCTGCTATCGTAACAAATCTGGAAGCCAAGATATTTGAAGGTTTCAACATCCTCTAGTTTTTTTCCTTTTCTGTCTGTATGTCTAGCCTTTTTCAGCATTAATCTCCATGCCATATTTGCCACAGACTGTTTCTAATTTGGTAGTAAATTCTTGGAATTCTGCTTCAGAATAATCCAGCAGATCAATGTCATATGCAAAATGTTAATCACTTAGTGGTCTTCCACCGATGGCTATAGATGTTTCATGATTTTCTATCTATTGTTTCTCTCATAATGTGTTTCAAATACAAATTAGAAAGGACAGGGAATAATATGCAATCCTGTCTTACTCCTAATGGTTTTGAAAAATAAATTTGCCTTAATCATTTTGAACCAGTAGCCCACTGCTTGCGTCTTTATAAAGTGCATTAAAGGGTGTTTTTGATGTTTTTAATGAAGTTAAGAAGAATTTGTGACCCCAATTCTCTAAAGAATTTTACACCCCGAAATGGACAATTAGTCAAAAAAATTAGACAAGCAACATACATCCAACAAGACTCATGGCAGGAGAAGGCTTCATTTTATTTTAACTTACGCATGTCTGGTTAGCAAGAGAGCTTCTAGATATACACCAGTAACGAAACTCTAGTCCTAATTTTGCAAATTACTTTGGTGTTCAGATAATTCACTCCTTTTCTAACTTTAACCACAATATGTTGACAGTATATTGTCAAAGCTAGCCTGTGAAGATTCCTTTTGTGTTAAATTTATATAAAATAAAAAAATTAGGTACAGCGCTGAATCATTTCATGATTAGCTTGTCCAAATTAGAGTGACTAGCTATTGAATAAGATGAAATTGAAAAAAAAAAATTTAAGTAGGAAAAAAAGGAATGTAGCAAAATTAATTAGAATCAGTAAGAGAGATGACCAAATTAAAAATTAAAAAAAACTCTCTTTTTTAGTCAGCATTGCATACAAATGTGACACAGTGTAACATTTAAAAACTGTAATGTATTTAAAACAAACAAATGCACATGCACAGTGCACACACACACACACACACACACACACACACACACACACACACACACACAAACACATGCACGCACAGAGAGAGAGAGAGAGAGAAAATGTACATGTAGTAAAACAACTATAAATAGCACCACTGATGAAACAAAAGAAAAGAAAAATAATTTAATCATGACTAGAGAATATACTGCAAAACAAGTACATTAGCTATGGGACACATTTTTGAAATGTCACAAAATATAACTGCAGAAAGTGACATCAAAATAGAGGGGTAAAACTATATGGTTCAAAGTAAATGCCCATTATTTTACCAAAATACTAAAATATTGAAGAACATTTCCATTAAAATAATGCAATTTGTCATTCTTTACAGTATCTGATAATTCCTACACTATCCTGAATACACACTCACACTGGACTGCAAGTTACTTCTGAACTGTTTGTTTGTTTGTTTGTTTAAACAAACGATCAACATTGTGGCACATAAGTAGTCCATAAGTGCCCTGTTCTACTTCTAACTCTAGCCTGTCTGAATAATCTCAGCAAAGTGCACAAACTCTGTAGCACCGGTGAGGATCCTGAAATAATTTGGATAGATTTTCAACTCCAAATTTTGCCTAGGTAATGCCGTTAGGATACTCTGCACTCATGGAGGACAAATATTTTTAAAAGGGAAGGGGATGGGGTAAGAAGGAACTGCCCTAGCTTTATGACCAGAAATTTCAGACTGAGGAAAAATAAATGAATATTCTGCTGATCATAACAAAAATTCTATTTTATTTTGAGATTGCTGTCATAAAGTCTTTAGCATCAGCGATTTTGGGCATTCATAAATGCAAAGTATGGAAGCATCTACAACAGTATTTTTGTTTAATGACAAAGTAAGTGAACACTGGAAATGCAAGTATGTTTATTAACTCTTACAGTATAAAACAGGAGTTGTGCATTTATTTACTGCTTCTCTTAGATTAGAGGCAAATATTCCTACTTCTGCTTTACCAGCCACTGTTTAAGAGGTGCTCAATGCATTTGTGACTGACTGAATTTCTACCCCACCAGGACATCACACAAGGGATAAACACCTGATGGCACAATGTGCCATCATGTGGATGAGGATCACCGTGGAAAGGTCCCAGAAACTGTGTTCAGCCATTAGGCCATATTTATGGCCGGGCTATATTGCGGCCTCTGGCAAGAGCCGGAGTAGGGCCTCAAAAAACGAAAAATGTCATCCTAAATATGGTGGGAATTATGAATAGATAATGCATATGTGAATGGCTGTTGTGCTTCAGAAAAAGTCCCTTGCTATAAAATGCTTTAGAATGAAGTCACCTGCTATAGAATGCTACAGAATGAAGCCTCCTTCTATACAATGCTTCAGTAAAAAGTATCTTGCTATAGAATGCTTCAGAATAAAGTCTCTTGCGATAAAATGTTTCAGAATCATGTCCTTTGCTGAAGAATGCGTCAGAATGAAGTAACTTCCGACAGAATGCTTCAGAATGAAGTCCCTTTCAATAGAATTATTCAAAATAATACTCTCTTTTCCCTACTGCTCTGACTAGCCTGTGATTTTCTTCTATTTTTTTCTGATTGTAATTTCCCACCATTTGATATGGAACAACAGACAAACTAGTTGTCTGTTTCATAGTGGCCGAACTAAAAACACTATAAAATTGTTCTGCTGAACCAAGAGTCAGTAGATTATGATTGTAAAGGTAGATAAAATATCACATGACAATGAAGTCTTAGATCTTCATACATTATAGAACATGGCATAATGAAGTAGGATGCTCGGTTCTCTTCCTTGATGTCTTTCCTTCCCAGTTAGTTCCCAGAAAATTCTGAAAATCATAAAGTACTCACATTTTAGGGTGGATTGACCCCAGAGCAATACTCAGGCAAAAAATATTTCTGCTTCTGCTGTGATATAAACCTAGATCACTGACTTGATAAGGGAGCAGCCAAGGTGCAGCAGCTAAGCACTCTCCTGTAGATCTTAAAGTCATGGATTCAGGTCTTGACAGAGCAGGACTTTTATTTTTTAAATATGATGTTGGCTCACAGGTCGACAAGCTCTAAATGGGTACCAAATATAAAGTTCTGGAAAATAACGGTAGTCAGTGTGATGTTGACCAAATCACCTACCAACTGCTGACTGATCTATGAAGTATAAGTCTATTCCTATTTGTCCAATATGCCTGAAAGCAGAGTCCTTAATTTTACTCTTTACTATCTTGATAAACAGCATACTAATCACTTTGCCAGTGTACAGGTCCTATGATAATAATATTTAGTCATTTACATCCGGGTGTAGCGGCTAGATGCTTGCCTATGGATTTAAGGTCATGGGTTCAAGTCCTGACAGAGCTGGAAATTTTATTTTTTTTAATTACCTTGGTTCCCAGGTCGACCTAGGCATGAGTGGGTACCACATAAATAAATTACCTTGGTTTCCAGGTCGACCCAGGCATGAGTGGGTACCACATAAATAAAAGTCCTGGGAAGTAACAGGGCCAGCGTGATGCTGATAACATCACCCACCAAGTGCTGATTGGTCTTATATGCTTATTACGCCTTAGGGTGCAGAAAATTACTCTTACTTTGTATACTTTCTACAATAAACACCACAAAACAAGTGAAATAGATTTTAAAAACCATAAAGTATATTCAGCTTTCCAGAGCTAATAACAGTAGACTGAAGAAAAAAAAGATGCTGCAGTAATTAGCCTTCATCAGCAGAATAATAATTAGAAACAAACCATCACATAAAAGTTGACCTGACTCAACATTATGGTCAATGAATTGAGCAAAATAATAAAGCTTTTTTTTTTTAAGTGATCAAAATGTTTAATAATCGTTTGTTTCATTTGTTCTGTAAAGCTTGGAGTATAGATGTCACTGGTGTGCACTTGATAATAAATAGATATTGTTCATAATTCAAGGACCACTGGTGCATAGAAATCAATGACCAGGTTGTACATGAATGGAGGGAAATTGGTGTGGACATTTTTTGAAGCCTAGTTTGCAGGAGGTTTTAATTTGAAGAATTTGTGGTGATAAAATCAGTGACAGCTCTATTACCAATGCACTCTGAGTAGACTGCATGGAAAAGAACTGCTTATTTAAGTAAAGCAGCATTGCTGGATATGACAGGCTGGGACCAATGGTTTTACAGGAGATGGAGTCACAAGAAATTCAGGGCGGAATTCAGGATTAGGACAATTGTTTTTTTTTTTTTTTTATGTAGAATTTAGAGCATGAATAAATACAAAAAACCCTAATTTTTTAAAGCAAAAATTAATATTAAACCAGGTCTTACTTCTGAGGATACACTGTGTGTGTATGTGTGTGTGTGTGTGTGTGTGTGTATATATTTATATATACACACACACATATATAATTTTATATTTGTTCCACTAATTACAAATATCTATGCTTACAGCTACTTTTAAGGTGGAAACCACACTTGAGAAACAGTGAGCTTGAGACAGTTTTACTGTCAAAGAAGATAGGAACAACTGATGTAACAATGTACATTACAAAAGCATAGCAGAAAGAAACAGCAGCATGACTGACTTCATTCATTACACACCAAAAAAAAAGGAACAAATCTTTGTAACAAGCAATTTTATGTGTTGACAGTAATAAATAATTTACAGATAAATAGTACAATCTGTACACGTAAATAGACTAAATTAAATTGTACAGGCAAGTAGAACAAACTGTACAGGCAAATATAGCTAATTGTTCAGGCAAATGACATTTAATGTAGTTATTTATTAAAGAATTTTTAAGAATGTGAAAAATTTACTTACCACAACAAACATAATCCTTTATTCCCCGTGTGGGTTCCGGGGCCCCATTGTTGGGAAAACAAGAATAGACCCTCTGCCTACCCAAAAGCATGTCGTAAGAGTCGACTAATTGGAGAGCTTCCTTTGAAGTCGGAGTGCATCTGCCTGAGAGGCAAGGAACCAACAGTCTGCATTCAAGTGAATCAGATCTGTAAAACTGATGCACACGCAACACTCAGGTTCTGGAGCAGGACTGCAGTTCAGAAGTGGACGAACAACCAGAACTTTCCACCAGAGTGTACAGCTGGTGAACACGAAGAAGAAGAAAATAATCCTTTATGAAAATACTATCATATATTTGTTAACACATTCACATTTACTAACAATGAAGAACGACTTATTGAAAGTAAATCCTTCCGAAACACTTAATTTCCTCACAACGAATTTTCTTATTCTATGAAAACTTACATTTTTCCCAATTTCACTGATAGCAGATGAAGACCCTCTTTACATGCACAAAAATTTGTTGAATGAAAATGCAAACATGTTTATTACTTCAGTCCTAAAAACAATCTTTTGGCAGCAGTTTTTGTGTGTGTGTTATATAATCCAGACACAAGGAAACATGCCTGAATTAATCTACATTCTACTCTCTAAACTGACACAAACTCTAAGTACAGCAAAGTTAATGGGTTGACAGCTGAGTCTCTTTGGAACGCTTGGGAGGTGGTGGGGGTGGTTTTAACTTTTTAGCTGATCCTAAATTTTGATCTTCACATTCTGACAGAGGCAGATCCATAAGCAGTTCAGGTGGTGGTGGTGGCAACTCATCAATGTCCATGATGCCATCAAAGTTTTCATAGATGGGATCAGGTATTGGCAAAGAGGCTCCATTGGGCACCGTCTCTGAATGCTGCTGTTGTTTTGTGAGGTCTCCTGACAATCTTGTATTTTCACTACGTCTTGGTGGAGGCGGAGGCAGGATCTTCTTGTCTGTCTTACTGACCATACCTCCTGCAGATGCAGATCTGCGGTGTTGTTGTGAAACTGGCGATGACTGCCCATTTCTCATTTCAACACCATGCATGTCAACTCCAGACTCTGGATGTGTCCTCTTGGAAAGCTCCGATAAAAATGGTAATGATGGAGACTGAGGTGGGCAACTTAGTGACTCACTCACCACAACTTTCTGCTGTCCTTCATGCTTGGTTTGTGGGTGATCATATTGAACGTTTTCTTTCTTAATTTGTCCATCACACTGAGGTGGCTTTGAAGATAGTGACGATTTGATGCTGTTCTCTATATGACTAGTAAAAGCTGCTGTTGTTGCATGTGAAGTTTTAGGAAGGGTTGGAGGTGGAAGTTTGGGTGTGATAGTGGGCGTTGTTGGGGGTATTGGGACATGCAGTGGAGACCCAGAGGCTGAGTCTACCCCTGACCTTGAAGAGTAATTAGACTCACTACTGCACATCCGCAGTGGAGGTGGAGGAGGTGGCTGCTTTTGAACTGCTGTTGGTGTTGGAGAAGTACTGTTGGCACTGTTTGCTGGGCTGCTGTGTGGTTTGGGAAATGTAGGTGGCGGGGAGGATTTTGATTGGACAGAAGCAGCAGTGTTGTAATGAGATTCTTTGAGTTGATGCAACTTATGCTGGCTGCTCACTCCATCAATCAAATGTCCTAGAACAGATGATGACACTGGAGGTGCTGGAGGAGGAACTTGCATAGACTGTAAGTGAATGGGTGCAACAAGACCAGGTGGCGTCTGTTCATGGAGAGTATTTGATGAGGAGGGTATATGATTATTGCCACTTTCTGCTTCTCTAAATTCAGGTGGTGGAGGAATGGCTGCAGGACAAATGATGTCACTGGGAACCTGGTGTGGCCATGAGGGTTCTGGACCTCTGATTTGATTGTACAATGGTTCTGATTGCTGTTGGTCATTTGTGCAAGAATATTTAGAGTCTAATTCTTCAGGAACTCCTTGTTCTTCTCTCAGAGGTGAATACATAGAGGAGTATGTCAAGCTGGTTGATTCTTCTTTTCCCTTGGCATGATGTGATACAACAACAGGCTCACTTTTTCTTCTAACATGCTGATAATGACTTTCAGGACTGGCACTTCCATGCTTCCCACGAGCAACAGCGGCTTCTGCTGCATTATCAAATGAATGCTGTTTCAGGCTGGGTGAGAGTGGAGAATTTTTCACCTGACATGAACGCTGGCCTGTGTCAGAACCTGTAGATCCACATGAACCTCTGCGCTCGTTAATAGATGACCTTCGTCTATCAGAACGTGACAGACCAGCCGATGAAGCACGGTGGTGTGTTTCAGCATATATTCCTTCAGCTGTCTCATCCATTGTCACATTACACATATCTGCCAGTTGTCTTGTAGTTTCTGTAGTGACTGGCAGTTTAGGTCGCATTTTGCCTCTGAAGCTTGTCCCAACCCTTATTTCTCCACTTGAGTTTGAGTCCTCACTGGAATCAGTTGATGCACTTATAATGGAGTCTCGGTGCTTCACTGCATGCTCAGCTTGGTCACCATTGATTATACTGTGAGTGGCACTGAAGGAGACACGTTTCACTGGGGTTTTGTGTCCTGATTCAGACATTCCTGAACCAATTGAGGAGCTTCCAATTGATCCACACAAAGACCTGAAGTTGGAGTGGAAAGTAAGATGATAATGTTAGTTTCTTAAAACAAGAGCTGATATGTGAAATTACAATTTACGAAAGCTGATAAAATATAAAATCAGTTATCATAATTAGTCGCGGCCTACATCATTAAAACGTAAATGGAGAATATTATTCATGCCAAAAAGCAGCGACTAGATGCTCGCTTGCAGATCCAAAGTTCATGGATTCAAATCCAAATGGAGCTGAACTTCTTTTTCTTTTTTTAAATAACCTTGGCTTCCAGGTCAAGTCCTGGGACATAAAAGCATCTGACATTACCACCGAGTGCCGACTGGTGCATGAAATATAGGTCTAGCACTATATGCCCAATATGCCTGAAGGCACGGAAAAGGGTCTTTACATAGATAATAGTATAAGCAATACTAGTTTTATCGCAGTATCAAGTGTCAGAGATGACTAGGGGCCGGTCATGGTTATTAGAATTTATACTAGACCAGATCCTTGTGTCAGCATGTGTGGGTTAGATGGTGCAAACATGCTTCATAATGCTGGGGTGCTGGGCTCAATTACAGCTGCAGGAGATTTGGCAGCAGGCTTTCTTGTGTTGATTTTGACAGTGGTATTGAGAGTTGACTATTCAGAAAGCAACAGCAAACTACTACCTAGAAAAACCATAACAGCCCAACAATGCTGAGTCAAGTTCTAGAAGGTACTGTAACAGATTCTGCAGCTAACTTACCAGACCCTTGCAGAAGTTAGTTAGTTAGTTAGTTAGTTAGTTAGTTAGTTAGTTAGTTAGTTAGTTGGGTTATCCTCATTGCACTCCGGACATGTCCATAGGTGCTCAGATCCTCCCCTCAGTATAAACCCCAACGTCCGATGGCTAATAGTACCAGTTCTATGTTGATTAACAAGTCTTCTGGCGTAGCTGGTGTGCGTCTCGTTTTTTGCTGTGCCGATCTTAATTCCCAAGTCTGCCATTCTGGCGAGTGATGTGGATTCACTGCCACCAAAGTCCTCTATTCTTCCCATTTCTCTGAGGGCATTGATAATATCAGCATGATCCATAGGCTGACCGTCGGTAGTGATAGCGGATCCAGCCAACCTGTCAGCTCTTTCATTTCCATTGACGCCTGCGTGTCCCGGAACAAAAATAAAGGTGACTCCATGAACAGTGGACTTCTGTAATGATTCAAGCCATTGTCTGAACCCTCCGGATCATACTCATTGAATCACTGAGTATACACACGCGGGTGTATTTTTGTGTTTCAAGCCAGGCAAGCGCTTGTGTCACTGCCATCACCTCCATCGTCATGCTGCTGGTTGTCATGGAGAAGGCGCCTTGGCTTCTTTGACTGTTCTGCCCGCTGAGCGTGCTGTAAATGCCCATGCGCTTCTTGCAGAAGATTCTTCGGGTACATCATAACAAATTAATACCTGGAATACACCATTTAAAATCGTAGAACTCGAGGAAAAGACACCGGAAAAGGGATACTGAACTGCCTCACAATGGAAAATTATCAGTTCAAAAAATGATAATAATCAAAGTGAAAGAGTATAAATAAACTTCTTATTCTAATGTGAACACAGGAGGCTATGTTTATATTTCATTTAAGTTTTGCCGAAAACAAAATTATTACAAATTAGCTAAGACTATAATTACAGCACTCTTGACAGATCCAAAGGTGCTCCTGTCTCCTCCTCATTAGCCCTACCAGCATAAAATCACTAATAACATCTATTATGTGTTGAATAATTAAATGTCACCTATTTCTACACCACCCTGCCTGGACTTATGTTACTTTGTAACTGTAGGGGCCCCACTATAACCTTACAGCTAAACAGGGTTCCTGGGATTTGTGTCTGGGGGTTTCACATGCCAGTAGGGACACTTTGCACTCTGCACCATCACCGGATGTTAGTCACTCAGTGTACAGTCCTAGTGGGGTTCAACGTCACATTCTATTTAAATGCCTTGTGCATTTAGTTAAAATGCCTGACAACTGTGGGTCACACCGGTACGCCCACCAGCATGGACAAAGAGATGTGAAGTCATGCCTTTTGCCATATTCATCTTCTTGACAAGTGCCACAGATAGCATTGATGACCCTGCTTCTGTCCAGCATAGGACCAGAGAGAAATTCCAGTATCCACAAGATAATCAGAGAAAGGTCTTGAATAAACAAATTAAGAATGGCCTGGCTCTCATGTGGGAGTTCTGGGTTCAAATCCTTGATAAATTTATGGGTTTTTCTCTGTATAGGCAAAATTAATATCCTAATTTGCAAATTGTCATATATACTGAACAAGCCTTAGGCCCTAAATTGTCAGTGTTAACCCCCCCCCCCCCCCCCCACCACCCCCCCCCCCCCCCCCCCCCCTCCATCTACATCACAAAAGTAGTAAATATTGAATTTAGGAATCAATATCACAGCACTCTGGACACTTCCATAAGCATTCTGTCCCCATCTTCAGCAGCAAGTGAAGAGTTCCATTACGAAGGCACCAGTAACTGTCTGATTGTATATCCATCTTGCCTTTTTCTTGAGTATTAAGTGTAGGGCAGATCCCCTGACAACTCCTTGCATCTTCCTTCTCTTCAGACCATAATGATCTATTTCTGCCTCTGCACTGTTTACCCTCTCACAAAGGACCTTTACAATAGTAAACACAAACATTATTGGCAGGTTTTTTTTAAATAAACAAAACAAAAACAATTTGAAATAGTATTGGGAGGAAAAAATGAAATTCTGGAGTAACTCACCTTCCATCTGATCCCCCTCCATAGTCAGAGGTCTTGCATGGAGGAATAGCCAGTACCTCAATACTTATGACGTCTCTGGAGGAGTCGCCTGTTATTAAACTGTGGCCCACAGATGGAGTGAGGACCTGGATGACGGAGTGATGAATGCCCTCATCGGGAACTGACATTCGACTGTCAGACAAGTCTGCATGATTTAACATCTGGAGCATTGCTTCATCTGCTGAGACTGCTCCAGATTCTGGCTGTCTCAAGTCCCACATGGAAATCTCATGCATCAGTTGCTCATAGTTGTACAGCAACTGTTTTCCAAGCTGTTTTTTGGAAATTAAATTTGTGTTTTAAAATGAGAACGGTAAATGTATAGTCTCTGAAGTAAAGCAACAAAATATGATATGTATGTTTCATAGTAACTGCAAAAAAACAATAAACAAGAATAAAAGAGCCATGGTCAAACCTACACAGAGATCTTCTTCTTGCAGAAATCATTTTTCATGTAATGAAGTATACGGTGCTAGGAGGACATTTTAAAACATTTTAAAGAGCATTTAATTAAATATATTCATGTTGGACAAGTAGGCTGGGAAGCTAGATCAACTGTTTTTTTTTTTTTTTTTAGAATCCCGACTTCAAAGATTATATCACCAACCACTGGGCCACCAAGTAATTGTTCCTGCCACTTCCCCATTGTGGCTGCTGTTACACAGCCTCTGTTGAGTAAAATCTAAAGGTTCACTACTCTCCTTGTGACCAGTATTAGGTTGGTTTAATCAGCTAAACATTATAAGATTGTCAGATGATAATATTTTAATTTATTTGTACAAACTGGCAAGTACATCTATACTTATACCTTTCTAAATATGCAACAATAAAATCATAGAATCTGCAGAAATGAACAGCCATGTTTTTAAAAGAAACACATATTTTCCTCCTAAAACACACATGCATATTTTCTACTTTTTCACATTCTTTAGATGAATTTTTAAATATTCTGGTAGGGTATTTGAGTGGTTGACATGTTCCATTAGTTTTTGTCTCAACCCACAACTGCCTCATCTACACCTCCATTTTATGGGTCCCCAGGATCACAGCATTCAACATACTACTGATGACAGTAATAGACACGTAAAATATTTCAGTAGTAGTAGTAATTTAGTAGTAATAATACAGCAATGTCAGGATTATAAATGGGATATATCTTCTTCTTCTTCGCGTTCACCAGCTGTACACTCTTGCGGAAAGTTCTGGTTGCTCGTCCACTACTGAACTGCAGTCCTGCTCCAGAACCTGAGTGTTGCGTGTGCATCAGTTTTACAGATCTCATTCTCTTGAATACAGACTGTTGGTTCCTTGCCTCTCCGGCAGATGCACTCCGACTTCAAAGGAAGCTCCCCAATTAGTCGACTCTTATGACATGCTTTTGGGGAGGCAGTGGATCTATTCTTGTTTTCCCCCACAATGGGGCCCCGGAACCCACACAGGGGACTGTGATATATAATAGTTAATTAGGTTTTCAGAGTACATATTTGTGTTTTTTAAATTATTAATAATTATTTATATGATTAAAATGTAATTTATATTGCTTCACATTTTGCTTTGATTTGAGATGTGACGATAGAAATTATACATGAATTATCAGACAATCTTAGTAACACTGTGTCATTAACATGATGAATATATTGTTTACTAAGTGTGAAGTCACTGGTTATTCTCCTCGATTTAAAAATAAAAATGTCACATAAAAATAATAACGCACTTAGAAAACCTATGCTGGGTGGATGGGTTGAGGGGAATAATTCTTAAAGACAAGTTGGCAAGAAGACGATTGTGATAAAAAGATACAAATCAAGAAATGGATGAACAGAAGTCTACCAGAGTGTACAAAACAGTATAAGAGAAGGAAAAAGTTGGAAATCCATGGCAGTCATGCATTGTGGAGATGGCAACTGAGTGAATGATTAGAGGTGCTGTCTCGATTGTGTACTATAATTTTTTGCAGTCCTGACCTAAACTGCTTTACAAATCATCTACAAAATTAATAGATTCATCTGTTGAATACCTTAACAGTCCTTATCCCCATGACCCACTGATCGAGTGAAATTTCTGTTTCAGCACAAAAATAGCGGATGTACTTGGATGTTTTCTTCTGTATCTGGGGATGCTGTGAATAGACAAATAGATCACCTTTACATTAACAACAAGTTATGTGTAGACTGTTTATTGTGACTCAGTATGCCAAAATGTATTATGTATGTTTGTGCCTGCACACCGATGGACACATGCACACACATTCAGGGCAACAAGACAATACACCTACAATTTTGATTAGCCCATTTCTCTTTCCAGACAATAGAATTTTTCATTCTGCTATTGGCAGAGGAAAATGGGGGGTGGGGTGGTGGGGGGGGGGGGGGGAGAGAGAGAGAAAGAGAGGAGGGCATAGAAAGTATAACACATAGCAATGGTGAGTGTCACTAGCTAAACCAGTTGCATTACGAAGAATGCTCCACAATAAATGCATGAGATTTCAGGTACATTATTGTTATCACATGTATTTAACATGTTTCTTCTCTTCTGCTCAACTTGCAACCTGTCTGGAATCCGTTCTATCTTTTCCTCTAATTTCCGCCTCTATGGAATGCCATAAATGACATCCTGTTCCAAAAAATCTATCTCAATACCTGTATAATTCATGTTGCACATAACCATCATGTCCGTTTTTTTAAAATTATTATTTAATTCATCTTATGACATCATAGAGTCATTCAGCTCAGTATGGTATGCAATTTGTGTGCCTGTTATTTTTAAGTCCCACCCCGACAGTTGTCAGAAGTCCCAGTATAACCTAATGATTGAACAGGGTTTCCGGGACTTGTGCCTGGGGGATTCACAGCCGAATTATGACACTTTGTGTCACTGGCTGTTTGTCACTTGCTGTGTAGTCCAGGTGGGGCTGAACCTCACTCACAGCAAGGGTTACAGAATATACAGTTAAGAATAATTATGGACATGTTACAAGTCAAAATAAACATGACTACCAACCTTGAGAGCAAAGCAGTAATCCGTAGGAGAATGATATTTTTTCTTCCATCCCAGACCACGATATACTTCCACATACTCAAACTGAACTAAGCATACCAGGTCCTTCGGATTCTGTCAACAAAAAGGGTGTACATTGTAAATCATCGGTTCCAACAAATATTACTCAAATATAATGTTCTAACAGACTATTAATCTACATATAACAACTAATAAACACAGCCTATTATTAAATTACTATATTTGTTGTGCATATATATGTTTTGCTCAATGCACACTGAACTGACATTACACACTAAATTGTTCTGATTACTGTAGAATTAAAACTTGTCAATTACACTGTTTACTGTGCAGTAATTTATGTGTAACTGAAATGAAACTAGGAACAACATTATTACCTTTGTTATGCGCTAAACCGCCTTTTTACTGTGCACTAATTTATCATGTTTATTGTGTAAATGAAAATGTAAATAATTACACTGCCACATTTCCAGTGTTGTACAAAATTGTGATTACTATATCACTTTGAAAAAAAATACATAACTTTGTACCATTGCACTCTGTTTGAGAAGTGAAAACCCAATCAGTTTAAAAATACCAATGCTCCCCAGTGTGGGTTCCAGAGCCCCATTCTGGAGAAACAAAAGAACAGAGCAGCATAGTGAGAGAATACCAGATGACAGAGAAGTAAAAAACTGTGTAAATAAGGGAATTGAATGGTCATAGACCACAAGACAGACCAAGAAGACACTGGTAGGATAATATTCAGGAAGACCATCAAACACTTGGTGTCACCAAGTGGAAAGAGAAGGTCAGCCAAAGAGGTGAATGGAGGCAGGTAAAATATGCAGCAATGAGTCTCAAGGGCTCAAAATGCTGAAGAAAAAATAACAGACCCAATGCTCCTTAACAAGCACATCATAAAACATGATTAGTTAATGGTTTGCTGAAATCAGATTTGTTGGAGCAAAAGGTGGAGAGATCACAGCCTAGCCATACCTCACAACCTAATGCCCAACTGACCTATTAAGGTAAATGCAGAAAAAGAAAATACTAATACCATAATTTCGAGACACTTATCACACTACCTATAATAAGTCAGGAACTCTTCAGGTTCTGTCATCATTTGGAGGAGACAGGTTTGATTCCCTGTAAGATAACTACAGCTTTAAAGTTTTTGTTGTCTAGTGTGTCCTTCTATTTTTCTACTTCTGCCTATAAATGTCAATCAGCATATGTCTATTTGTTTATTATATATTTATAACTGTGAGTCAAAATATATTCATTCACATGTGTTTATTTATTTGACTATAAACTATATCACATGATTTTGAATAAACTGCTCATAAAAACCAGTATGTACTGCTTCATTTAGAATAAATAAATTCTGGACGTTTTTATCTTAAAATGTGCTAATGTGTGTAATAAATAAATATATCTTGCTTGCAAAAATTATTGAAATCAGAACGTGATAATTGTTTTTAATTCGTATTAAAACAGTAAATCAAAGAAACTGACATGAAGCAACTGTTCTTTTGATTTACATGTAGAAATTTTGCTGAACAGTCAACTTTTATCTGGACAGAGAGAATTATGTCTTTTCTCACCTTGCTTGCTTTTCCTTTGGGATTGTAATAAAGTCCAGATGCTCGGAGAACAAAGAAGAATTTCTTCCAGGCTTTCTTGCCATCTGACTTCAGATATAAAGCTCCTTCCACAGTTGGAACACTAATGCAATCTGGCGCAAAAAACTCCTGGGGATTTTAACAAGAGAAATGAAGTCAGCAGGAGAAATGACATTCAGCAAGAGAAATTTGACTCGAAAAAAAAAAAAAATAAGGTGCAACAAAAATAAATATTCAACAAGAGAAATGAGATTCTACATGAGTATTTAAGTTTAACAAGATAAATACAATTCCCCCCCCCCCCCCCCCTTTTTTTCAAATTTTTATTTCTTTACCATCCATTATATTTCTTGTTTCTGTTCCCTTTTAGAACATCTTCACTATTCACTTTGTCAGTTCTATTTTTCAACATTTCTGGTACAAAATTTTAGTGGCGTGTCATTATACAAACATATGTCCTACTAATTTACGTTATGCCGATAACACAGTCTTGATAGCAACAAGTCAGAAAGAATTACAGGAAATGATTGACATTGTGGTGTTAGAAAGTGGAAGAATAGGCCTCAGTTTGAATAATGGGAAGACAGAAGTAATGGTGGTATCAAAGAAACAAATTATTCCTAAATGTGTAATAAAAGTCGATGGTGTTATTTTAGGACAACTCCAGAAATTTAAGTATCTGGGCACATGGATAACATCAGATGGAAGATGCATAACTGAAATAAGAAACAGAATTGGACAGGCAAAAACTGCATTTTATAACATGAAAAACATCTTGTGCAATTTATCCTTGTCATTGAGAGTTAGAAAAAGAATTCTTGCTTGCTACATACATCCAATTTTAACATATGGATGTGAATCCTGGACAATCGGTAGCCAGGCCAAACAATTTTTAGAAGCCTCAGAGATGTGGTTTTACAGAAGAATGCTTAGAATACCTTTGACAGCCAAAAAGAGCAACCAAGAGGTTTTGAAAGAGGCGGGAGCCCAAAGACAACTTATCATAGACATCAGAAGAAGACAGTCATCATTTTTCTGCCATGTTATGAGAGGAGGGAAAGTGGAACATGTTGTGACCACTGGAAAGATCTGTGGAAAAAGGGATAGAAGAAGACAACGAGAGAAGATGCTTGACAGTCTTGTTGCATGGCATGGAGGTGTGTCAGCACACGAACTGATACATGCTGCAGGAGATCGCAGATTATGGAGAGGCATGATCGCCCACGCCAGTGGCCAAGGCACCTGATGATGATGATGATGATGTCCTACTACAAATATTTAGGCTATAATAATGGCACTGTCCAGAACATGCTAGAGAGAAATATCTTATGGAAACTCACCTGAATTAGTTTGTCCTTCTGCTGTGCTGTCAGTGGCTCTTGCTTTGATACTGTAGGACTCAGGAGATATTTCTATTTGAAGAAAATGATTATATTCATATTATATTGATGAATATAAATGCAGCTGATAGCAGACTGGCTTTGACTATCAAAAACACTGGGTTACTGGAACAAACAGGTATCATAAAAGTTTTCTCAGTGCTAAGTCTTGTAGGGCTTAGATGGCTAGAACATTTGGAGGATGGTTGAAGATGCAGAGGGTTGGCCTCTACTACAATATAAATATGTTTACTGGTGAAATATGGATTTTAAAAAAAATGCCCAAGTAGAATGTTGAACATAAAATAGGATGAAGAGGGGAAAGTAAACAAGAAAAATGTCTGATCAACCACTGGTAACAACAGTTATAAGACAAAGAAGATGGCGCTATACCGAAGAATCCTGGGAAAAAAAACGAGCAGAGAATCATTAAACAGTCACTAAAATAGGAAATAAACAGACTGAGGAAGTGAGGACCTGCCAAAAAAAATTTAAACCAAAAATGTTTATGACAGAGGCCAAAGGTATTGGGGGGTATTGGACTGGATTCCATCCATGATATTAGACGGATTGCACAGGATACAACGGAATGGAGGAATAGACTTTATGTGACACATAAAGGTAAAACAGGACAATGAATGAATGAATGAATGAATGAATGAATGAATGAATGAATGAATGGTGAGACATGAGTGATACAGGTATTGAGATGAATTGGCAAGAACAAGATGCAATGAACAGTGTTTCAATGGAGAGGGAAATTAGGAAGGTAATAAGGAAAAAGGAGAAACTGAGTGAGGACAGGTAAGGAGTTAAGCATCTCAGAACACTTATATTAAATAAATGGGGCTGCAACAATGAAACTCAAATCCTATGCTATAATGGTGAAATAATTTCCTAAATGCAAGCAAGTCTAGTTACACTGGCCAGTGCCAAGGGCTGTGATTCCTCTGCCTGCCTATAGCACAATATAACGTTATCACACAGAAAGGAGCCAAAAAAAATGTTTTCTTAATCTTTAATAGAAGCCAATTGATGTAAAAGTAATGTTTTATAAACAGCCTTGGTGGAAACCTAAACCTATTTCTAAACCTAACCCTATTTGGTGGAAACCTAGACTCTATAACTAATTACTGGGGATATCTTAATAGAATTAATTCCTGCACAGAAGATACTAAACATACAAATTTAAATGCGAGCTGCAAAGAATGAAGAGGACATCTGATCTGACCAAGAGTGTAAGTTTGCTGGATTTTTAACAAGTGGTCAAATCCCAGGCTATATGTGAAGGATGGCACAAAACATTTCCTGGTACCCACATTTATACTGATGATCCTGGGAGGCTTGATCAGTTTTACAAATAAGCTCAGTGTGAATTTAAAGGCATGATGACTAACGCCCATGATTTACCATGGCTGTAAATTTAATGTTACGCCGCGGAATTATCAGTATTAACCTAAGTGCCACAGAATAAATACAAATTTGGCAGAAGACAACTTTCCCGTTCAATTGTTTTATATATATGAAATTATAATTTTTTTTTTAAATCTAACTAAAAAAAAAAGGTCAGCAACAAGCAACTAAAAAACTGCAGTGAAAGTTGGACTGATACAACAAGTTAAAGTGTATAAGCAGGATAAATTATATGCTGAATGTGGTCTACTGTGTTGTGAGACTAATAACACTGAATATCTTGACCATTATATCCTGTCAATTGCTGCTGAAAGTGAACACAGTAGAGCTCCAATCCAATTAAATTAGCTGTCAGTGTTGCTGCGAAATACTGATAGACTCAATGAGCTGACAGCTGAACTTGAATTTGTATCTGTTCACTACCAACCAATTATGAACACTCTGACTTCCTTTAAAGCATGGTCTTTCCACACTGTCGATGTCTACAACAAGACATCTTGCTGTCTTGTCTGGAATCGCCTGTGAAGATGCAAAGCACAATGCTGCTGCCAATGGAACCATGCTGCCAGCAGTAGACCTGTTCAGATCTGTGACAATATTTGATCCAGGGCTACTTCCTCTCTTATCTAAGAAATTGAAGATCATACATAATCAGTCCCAAAAAACGATGCCTGCAGCAAATGACTAGCATGCTTATCTAGACACAGCATCTTGTCATTCTGGCTAATATCACCGCTTTTTGGCATGCCATCACTGCTTTTTTGGCATGTCTTAAAGGACAGACTGTATCAGTTAGCAGCTCTTGTTTAAGTTTAGTTGCAATGCCAAGCTCTTCTGTTGATGTTGAAAGCTCATTCTCATAAATAGATCTATTCTGTCACCACTGTGGTATTCTCTGTCACAAGAAAACCTACAATCTTACAGTGGCATTTTCTTCAATAATAAATTATAATAACTTAAGAAATATTTTTCAATAGTGTGTTGAGAACAATACATATCTAAGCAAATCTGTGGATTAAACTATACGGATGTAAAGGATTTGATGTACCTATTTGATTATCATAACTGTTTGAAATAATGAAAATTGCATTCAGTTTGCTTGGGTTACAAATTAGCTGTATGGTATTGCATAGGCAGTGCTGAAATGAGCAGCACAATTTGATAACTTGGGATATTTTTTGCTGTGGTAAATCATGCACCCTAAACCAGCAGCCTTTCTGACCATAATAGTTATTTACAACAAGGTATGAAGTAAGTAGTAATACCTGAAATGTTTAATTCTTTTCTTGTCTTTATTATGTACTTGCAAATCAGTTTTATGTGCAGATATTTACATATAAATATATATATATATAAATATACTGAATTTTGAACTCACTTCTGGATTAATAAACAAGTCATACTTGTCCATTCTTTCTTCAAACATGACTTTGTTCTTGGAATCCCTCGTCCACATAACAATGTTTTCTACCAGAGAATCATGGTCTTCTAGGATACGTTCTGAGAAAACAAAATAGTTTAGTAATAGAAGAGTTAAAACCTTATTATTTCAATAATTCTCCTTAATAAAGTCGGTCAGCCCTTGTTCATATTCTTTCATGCAACAACATCTATTAAACTTACCTAAGAGAGATACTTGATTTAATAATGGGAGACAGAATTTTGAAAAAATACAACATTAGAAAACAATTAGCTTAATAATAGTACTGGACAATAAGAAAACCAAAGCTGAAACAATTTATCATATGATGAAAAGTTGAAAACATGTTGCCCACAGAGATCCTCACTAAATGACCTTATATTTTTACAGATCAAAAGGCAGTTGATGAGAAATAAGGACAAAATCAATAGGTGCCTTCACCTTCACCAGTGTGGGTTCCGAATAAAAGGAGTAGATCCCCTGCATCTAACAAACATGTAATTAAAGGTGACTAAGTTAGGAGTATTGTGAAATCTTATATGTTGGTTCAAAGGTGACGATATCACAGCTTAGAGGTAAACCACAGCACAACATGCCAACAACCCTTTTACAGACAGGTGAAGCAGAAGAACTTCCTCCAGAACATTTCTTAATACCCAGTTTCATTCTGAGCTGACCTGGCAGCACAGGTTTACTTTTAAAATAACTTTATAGGGATTTGAACACAAGACTAGCTACTACACTACCACTGCTCCTAAACCGGCATGCTTGGTGGTAGATGACAGAAACAAAAGCACAGCAGGTTTTTTTACTAGTGGTACAAAATAGTACACAGTACTGGCACCTATTTTTAGGCATCCATTTTTTTGGGGGGGTCAGCTCTACTGTATTGGTGTAGTGGCTAGATGCTCACCTACAGATTCAAAGCTCATGGGTTCAAATCCTAATGCAGCTGAACATTTTTTCAAGAACGAACTTTGCTTCCAGGTAAACCCAGCCTTAAATGTGTACCAGGTAAAGTCCTGGGAAGTAAAGGGGAAAGCATGATGTTAACTACATCACCTAGCAAAATTCCGGTCAAAATGGATGCTAGGCACGGCCACTGTTTCAAGTAGTGGCAAAGTTTTTGCTTCTGCCAGACGGTGGCCGTTGCATTTTTGCTCCATTTGTAGACTGAAAGGATATAGTTTCATCACCCAGCTATGGAGTTGAGTGCATGGTGCCACCCTGTGAGCTGCGGATTTCATTTGGAATATTTTTCTAATGTGACCAACGTGGTGTTGTGTTGTGAATTGTAGATTCAGAAAATGGTGCGAGGCCTGCCTTTGCAATATTGGTGGTGCCCTTATATGATTAAAATTGTTTGTGTGTGCAACTGCTGGTTTGTTGGTTACCTCTGCTACCGTCGATGATGAATTGCATTTTTAATGTCGGACTGTTTGTGTTAGCACTTCTTCTGGCTACCGTTGCTTTTAATGCATGTGTATGCTAGTTAATATGCTGAGACAGCAGTCTGTCAATCTCTCCACAAGGGACTGTGATAAACATTCTTCGTTCGCACAGGAGTGGAGCACTTATGGGGGTGACCCGTTTGCTACGAAGCTGAAACTAACATTACATTACTTTACCTAGCCAACTCAGAGTGGTCTGTAAATATATGTCTAGCCCTATATATCTGAAGGAAGGTGTGGAAAAATAACCTTTTTCAGCAATGGACATTTTGTTAGATACTTTATGGCAAGTATCTGCAAATTTTTTTCTATTTAAAAAAAAAAAAAAAAAAGACCTTAACAAAATTATCAATTAATCAAAGCAAACTTATACCCATTAGTAACTCTGGCATCAGTTCTACAACACACAGCCGATGATTGAGTCGTATGTGGTTCTTATCTGCTAGTTGACTACAGACTTGTGCAACACTCATCTTTTCATCCACCAGAATGCTTTTGCTGCTTCCATCTTTGGCAAATGCTCGAACAAACAGCTGTCGGTAGAAGAAAGAATGCAAAACTGTATATGCCAGAAAGTAACGGTAAAGGTCACACCATGTCAGAGACGGCTACTGGGATGTCAAATGTTAAGATTTCCTACTTTCTAAAAAAAAAAACTCTAGAAAACTGTAAAAAAAAACTGCATGGTGGCCAGATGACTTTCTTGCTTCTTTACTTCTTTTTTTTCATGCTACATTGGAGCATAGGCCGTCAACAACCTCATACAAAATTATATACCATTTGTTATTGTTTACACATTGTCTTCTACATATTTTTTTCCTGGGGTCCCAGTGTAGAGACAGTATGTTTATACTGTTAAGTGTTATCGAATGTCCTATCCAGCATGATTTACTCCACTCTTGAATCACTGAAATTTGTTTAGTCCTCTCCAAAAACTCCACTCTAGTTATTCTATCCTAATCTATAATTCATTCTATGCTTTGCAGGTACCAATTAATGAATGTTTATAGTTTAATTGTAAATGCTTTATTTGTTCTATGATGGCTATTCCAAAATCAACCTCTTATTGGCTGGTAACAATAAACAATTTTGTCCTAGCAACACAGTTTATAGCTTGCATAATTTAGCAGTCAGCTCAATTCACATCAATCTACAGTCGCATTTGTTCAGTGGTTCAAGAATGACGAAGGAATAAACATAGATGCTAGTAATGCCTTTCCTTCCAGCTGTGAAATTCATGTTGTGATTCATTTTCTTCAAGCAAAAGTCAAAATGCCACCAGTTCATCATCGACTGTGTTGTGTGTACAGTGATAATGATATGAATGACAGTTCTGTGAAGGATTGGTGCAGGAAATTCAGAAATGAGCGTAAATATGTGCATGATGTGGGTGCACAACAACTACATTTATGTGTGACATATGAGTTTCACAGTCGATTATATTGTAGTGGAAAAGCACCATTTCACAATTTCCGATCTTTTTACAGAATTTCCACAAATTTCTAGGACTATTTTGTTTTGAACTGTCATGGAGAGTTTGGTTACCATAAATTCTGTTCATGGTGGGTACTAGAGCAACTGACTTATGTTCACCAAGCTCAAAGAATATGCGCAGCTTTGATGTTCTTTCTGTGCTACCAAAAGATTCAAAAAATGAATCACACCACAAATTTTAAAGCTGGCAAGAAAGGCAATAACAGTGCCCATGTTTATTCGGGCCTGATTCATGAACCGCAGAATGAATGTAACTGCAGGTTGATGTCTAGTGAACTAAAAGACAACTGTATATAAACCTGTCATCCCATTGTGTGATGCAATTTTTCGTTATTAAAGCCCCACCCTGGCTCTTGCCAGTGGCCGCAATATAGCCCGGCCCTAAATATGGTCAAATGGCTGAACACGGTTTCTGGGATCTCTCCACGGTGATCCTAATCCACATGGTGGCACTTTGTGTCACCGGGTGTTTATCGCTTGTGGGGTAAAATGTACTACTACTACTACTGTATGATGCAAGCAATGAACGTCTTGCTAGGATAAATGGTTTATTTTTACCAGCCAATAGGATATTGATTTTGGAATAGCCCTCATACTGTTCCTTTCCAGATAATGGCAAGAACATTCTGAATTTGCCCTCTTTCTATTTCACTTTGCCTGGTAGTTGTTTGGAAAACATAATCTTAATCACTGCTGAGTTATCAACCTGGACCATTGGTTTGGTAACCAACCACATTAACCACTAAGTCATTTAGCTCTAAAAAGAAATAACTAAACTTTATAAAGGTGATTTTCAACTGTAAATAAGACTGCTTGATAAATAGTTTTGCACATCTGGATGAAATCAGTTCTAAACACATGCAATAAACATCTAAAATATATCTGGAAAATTACATTATGATAAATAATAAAATTGTTAATACAAATTGTGTCTATTCAATAATGGCTGCAAAGCGGTTTCCTTTCTTTATAATCCTCTGGTGTATACACAGAGATTGCTATCTTGCATGCTTTAATCATCATCATGATATATGTTTTAGCACAGATTGACATGGCAACATCTGCCTTCACACTACCATAAATCCAACACCTCACATAACAGACATGTGTTTCATTATGTTCACAAGTAATGAATATAGTGGCTTAAGGAAAACACATATTGAAAATATTAAGGATATCCTAACTGCAGGAAATGAACATCTTAATTACCTTCCTTATCTTGGCCTCTTTGATTTTCTCTAAAGCGATGCGGATTTTCTCTGCTTTCATGCGTGCCGTATGCTCTACCTATTTAAGGAAAGGGGAAAGGAAAAAGATCATATTAATGTTACTTACATAAATGCATTGTCTTTAAGAAATACTAAGCAAAGATATGCAGGAAGTTTTAATGAAAGAAAGCACTGAACAAAAGAGCGATCGTCTATAAGAAGGTATCAATCAGTTTCCCATTATACAAGTACGACCTGTTGTATGCTAACCCATTTATTATACACAAATTGTATGTGTGTGTGTGTGTGTGTGTGTGTGTATGTGTGTGTGTGTGTGTGTGTGTATGCCACATGGTGGCTGTTGCATTTTTGCTCCATTTGTAGACTAAAAGGGCACAGTTTCGTAGCCCAGCTTCTGAGTTGAGTGCATGTTGTGACACTGTGAGCTGCGGATTTCATTTGAAATATTTTTTCGACTGTGACCAATGTGTAGTGGTGTGAATTGTAGATTCACAAAATGGCACGATGCCTGGTATTGCAATATTGGTGGTGCCATTATGTGATTAAAAATGATCGCCTGTGCAACTGCTGATCTGTTGTTGACAGCGTGGGAGCTACTCTCGGCGGTGGCGGTAATCGCCGGAAAACCACAAATTAAGTCGCCGGAAATTCGCAATTGACACGTGACTGAGGTCCTGTTTTTGGTCGACATCTTTTGTGCCCGTTATTCAGGGGATAGCCGATCTGTGTAACAGCCACAAACAGCAGATTTTCGGGCACTATTTAGAACGTCTATCCCATAATTTCCAGATATAAAAGCATACTATTATCGGTAAGTAATCGATTAGACATAACTTTTTTTTTCGTTTCTTATTAGTTTTGACTTCAATTTTTTTATGTTTACAACACATGATACGTGACTGAGGCTCGAAAGGATATTTTGCGGCCGCCATCTTTACCGACCGTTAGTCGGAGGATAGCCGCCGTTACTGTACCTCACACATAAAAAATATACCCCCCCCCCCACCCCCTCCCATCCCCCACAATTTCCAACTGCACATAACGTATCCTACTAGAAAAATTACTAAACTCGAATCAGGAAAACAAAAATCAAGCTAAGATATCATTAAATCTCTCTTTTTATTTTAACTTCTTGTTTTATATTGTCTTAACCTGAATTCCTTAATCATTCAAGAAAACAGTTTCTTAAGCAAGCGTGAGCGCGCGTGTGTGTACGTGCACGCGTTTTTTCCCCTTTTTTTAGAAGATTTCTGCAATCTTTGTGATATCATTTCCTCGTGTCAGCATATACTGGTGCCAGAACTTTATCGGCTTCTCTGTTTAATTACTTTACAATAAAAATCGTTTCGCCAAGAAAATGTGCAAACTACTCATAAATGTACAGTACTGCTTTACATAACTGCTGTACCCTCGCCTTCGATTTTTTTTCCGCAGAGCACACCCTCCTTCGCCCTCCCTATCTCGCTCTCTCACTCTCTCTCTCTCTCTCTCTCTCTCTCTCTCTCTCTCTCTCTCTCTCTCTCTCTCTCTCTCTCTATCTATCTATCTCTCGTCGATTTTTAATGCACGTTCCACAACATACTGCTGAAGGCATGTTTATCTGTTTGTGAAATATACCGGGAACAGAAGAGAAACAAACGTTACGCGAACATATAAGCGATAGCACTAGGCAGACTGTTGAACCTGAAGATTGCAAATAGCAGTTATACATGAAGTATTATTAGCAAAAGAAGATCAGCAATAGATAATGGGTTCGTGGCTGAAAGACAGCGCATGTTTTCTTTCCCGAATGTAATTATTTACACAAAAAGATGAGGACGAAATGTGTGCGGCTGTGTGTGCGCGTGCGCGCGTCTCCTCACTTTCGCCTTGACCACTACCATCACCATTCGAAAAACCAAAATTGAAAGTAATTTGAATATGCAAAGTGTTATCTCCCCCCCCCCCCCTCCAACCCCCACACGTACTACCTGCAACAACATTCTAAATAAACGGTTTCTTCTTCTGTTTTGACTGTGGCTCCATCTCCCTCTAGATTCAAGGCAGCAGTGCATACAAGATAGGAACAGATTACGACAGAAATGCGCTGGGTGTTAGAAACAAATCAACAGAGCTCCCAGCCCCCCCCCCCCCTTTCCCCACCTACAAGATTTGCAAGATAGCACCTCAAAGAAAAGAATCTAAAATCAGACGAGTACAAGCTCCGGAAACCCAGCTCAAACATACAGCCATATTGCACAGTTATACTGGGGCAACACAAAACAGTTACGAAGTAAACTGTAGCCCAGTGTGGCTGGATGTATATGTTGTGCTCATCTTCCTTGAACCTTTGTGTAATATCTTTGTGTCCCCCACCACCCCCCCCCCCTTTTTTTTTTATAATTTCCAATTGCACATAATGTATCCTAGTGGAGAAATTACTTAACGCGAATCAGGAAAACAAAAATCAATCTAAGATATCAGCTAATCTCTCTTTTTATTTTAACTTCTTGTTTTATATTGTCTTAACCTGAATTCATTAATTATTCAAGAAAACAGTTTCTTAAACAAACGCCAGCGCGCGTGTATGTACGTTTACGCGTTTGTTTGTTTTTTCCCTTTTGTTTTGAAGATTTCTGCAATCTTTGTGATATCATTTCCTCGTGTCAGCATATCCTGGAGCCAGAACTTTATCGGCTTCTCTGTTTAATTACTTTACAATAAAAATCGTTTCGCCAAGAAAATGTGCAAACTACACATAATTGTACAGTACTGCTTTACATAACTGCTTCACCCTCGCCTTCGATTTTTTTTTTTTTTCGCAAAGCACACCCTCCGCCCTCTCTTCCCCCCCCCCTCTCCCTCTCTCTCTCTCTCTCTCTCTCTCTCTCTCTCTCTCTCTCTCTCTCTCTACCTCTCTCTCTCTCTCGTCGATTTTTCATGCACGTTCCACAACATACTGCTGAAGGAATGTTTATCTGTTTAACTGTTTGTGAAATATACCGGGAAAAGAATAGAAACAAACGTTACGCGAATATATAAGCGATAGCACTAGGCAGACTGTTGAACCTATAGATTGCAAATAGCAGTTTTTACATGAAGTATTATTAGCAAAAGAAGATCAGCTATAGATAATGGGTTCATGGCTGTAAGACAGTTTTCTTTCCCGAATGTAATTATTTACACAAAAATATGAGGACAAAATGTGTGAGGACAAAATGTGTGCGGCTGTGTGTGCGCGCGCGCGCGTCTCCTCACTTTCGCCTCGACCACTACCATCACCATTCGAAAAACCAAAATCAAAAGTAATTTGAATATGCAAAGTTTCATCTTTTTCCCCCCACACGTACTACTTGCAACACCATTCAAAAGAAACGGTTTCTTCTTCTCTGTTTTGACTGTGGCTCCATATCCCTATAGATTCAAGGCAGCAATGCATACAAGATAGGAACAGATTATGACAGAAATGCGCTGGGTGTCAAAAACAAATCAACAGAGCTCCCCTCTTTCCCCTTACAAGATTCGCAGTCTATAAGATACCAACTCAAAGATAAGAATCCAAAATCAAACAAGTTCCAGAACCCCAGCTCAAACGTACAGCCATATTGCACAGTTATACTGGGGCAACACAAAACAGTTACGAAGTAAACTGTAGCCCAGTGTGGCTGGATGTATATGTTGTGCTCATCTTCCTTGAACCTTTGTGTATTATCTTTGTGTCCCCCCCCCCCCCCCACCCTCGCTGTGTCCTGCATTGTAAAAGAGACAACAGAAAATATTTTCCAGGTTGTTAACGCTTTGGAACACGGGCGGGAAGATGGAGGTATGCAGGGAATTAATGTCGTGCACGTTGTTTGTTCCTATTTTCATTGTTCAGGTATAACGGGGTCTTTTTATGTATTTTTTCTTTGTTCCATGTTTGTCTTCTCTGTAGTGTGTGTCTGTTTTTTTTTTTTTTTTAGATTAGCTGGTGAATGAGTAAGTTTATGAGTGAGTAAGTAGATAAGTGAGCCTGTGAGTGAGTGATCATTACATAAGTGAGTGAGATAATTGTATGACTAAGTGAGCGAGCGAGTAAGTAAGCATGTGAGTGAATGAGTGATTGACTGAGTGAGTGTGTTAGTGAGTGAAAATTAAGGAATCCATGAAAGTGTGAATGATCATGCATGTGAGTTAATGTGTTAACACATACTAAAGTGAGTGAATGATCGAGAAGGATCTATCTCCTCATCCCCACGGAACCCAAATGGGCAGGCAGTGTCCTAGAACAGGCATCCTCGCATTCCAACAATTTATGGAGTAACTGATCACGCACGTATTTCGTTAATTGTAATAATACAATTATTAAGACAAATGTTACAAAGGTGGTGGATGGAGAGACTGAATATAGCAGACATGTAGGATTGTTTGACAGTTGAGATTGTCAGTAGATGTAATAATAATTATTATTATTATAACAAATAGCAACCACAACAACTACAAACTATAACAAAGAATCTTGATGATATGTAAACCTCAAATTAGAAAGAAAAACAAAGTTTATACAAATAAGCGTGTTTGTTCAAAGAATATCACTATCATGTAGCAGGTCCTTTGCAAAACGTTACTCTCATCTACGACTGTTTCAAAACAAATGGGCCTTTCGCCAGATCTTCCACCTCGTGCACTTTCATATCCAAGGAGTCGCTTATATTATGTGCCTATCTTCGTGTTGGTCGGTCCCTGCCCCTCTTTCCTGGCACCACGTCGTCTGCTTTTTTAGTCCGCCTTGGTACATCATATCAGCAAAATATTTCAGCTTCCGAGACAAGATGCTGTTCATTTTAGCTCAAAAGCCCATATTTTCTTCAATAAGGACTGGGAGATAGCACGGATCAAATACTATGTTGCTTCAGGGAAGATGCATGCTCTCAAAATTTTAACTTTGATTTCCATGCTGGTGCTTAACCACAGACTTTTAATGCTGTTTTATCTTTCAAAATGTATAATTAAACAAATAAATGAAAGCAAAGAAAGGCTGCAAGCAGTTCAAGAACTTCCAGCACAGCTGTGTAACAAAAGAAAGAAAACAAACGTCAGGTGCCCACGTGTCTAAAATTACCAGTCCGCCAGCTTTCTAACCTTCCTCTGTGTTGTGCCCAAGTATCTGGGCCTAATAACTCACCCGCATTTCTTACCCATCCCCCAAGCCTAATATTCCACTCCCTCCCAATCTTCTTACCTCTACTCATATTTCTTCTTTCGTTTGTGAGTGTAAATGTGTGGTTGTGGGCGTATGTGGGTGTCTCTACATGTGATTGTATGTGTGTGTATGCATATATGCATGTGTAGGTGTGTATGTATGGAATGAATGTGTGTGTGCATGTATGTCCATATGTGTCTGTGTGTGTCTTTTCTGTTTGTGTAATGCGTGTATGTATGTATTAGGTATGTCTGTATATGAATGTGCATTTATGAGAATGTAAGAGTATATATATACGTGTGTGTGAGTGTGTAAGATTGTGTACGCATGATGTGTGTATGCATTATTCAATAATGCATATTTATTTATATCAATAACATGCATTATTGAAAACAGGCATTGGTACTCTGAAAATGAGTGCTTAGAAGGGCCGAATGCCAGAATGCCTGCGTGCCCAATTTGTAACCCTTTGAAAATAAAGTTCGTTCGTTCGTTCTTTTTTCTTATTTCGTGGCTAAAGTTTAGGAGGAAGGAAATGTTAGTCTGGCTGGTACGCTATCTGCTTATTCCGGGCTTCACATTCTATTTTTTTAGAAGGATAAATGAAACAAGAATCATTTCGTGTATTTTACATTGCAAGACATCAAGATTACTGCTGACTCAGCAGTCAGTGATCAAGTAACGATATTCAGCAAATTATTTGCAAACCCTTAGCTGTACATCTCTGTCAGCAGGTACTTTGATTTTTTTTTAAAGGGTTCATAATAATCAAAACACTCAGCCAGAGAGGAATGCAAACGCATATGAAAGAAATACCAACGGATGTTTAATGTAATCATCACCTTAGACAGGAAATGTGACACACCTCCTGCAATAGTAGATACAGTAGTCAAAGCACTGATATCACTAAACATTTGAAGATGATGTCGTTATATACATGAGTGGTTACGTAATTTAACACAAACGAAGTGCTTAGATGTTTATGGAAAAAAACAAACGGAAAAATACATTAAGAAAGTCAGCGGAACCTTTGCAGCGACCAACAGCATCTTACCCATGGAGATTATGGCTACAACAAAGATCCCGTAATGGTGACAGACAAAAGAATCAGGGCCTTGCTATGCTATGATACAGAAACTTGGCCGCATCAGGGGGCGCCGTAAGGGGGGGGGTGAGGAGGGAATGAGGGAGGGGGGGGGGTTAGCAGCGAAATCAAAATACAGTTCGAACTTTTGATCTTAATAGATCCCTGGGGTAGGAGCCTGTCCTACTTCTAGGCGCGTCCACCAGGTGGCGGATGGTGGAAAGACCTCTAGATATAGAGGTTAGCCACGAATATATTGAATAAGTAGCCGTGGACCAAAACAGGTGACGGTCATTAGGAGGAGGTGAGTTAGTTGGTGGGACAGTTAACTCTATAGAGTACCTCAAAACTTTACGACATGGCCATCGGCGGGTAAGAGGCGCCATAACCTCTCCCCCTGCTGCTTTGCAGAGTGTCTCTTTAGAGAAAGGCTATTGGAGTCAAATAATATACAAACCGGCGGAAGGCAAGGGGAAACCACCGCTGTATTATCCATAGTCAATCATGCCTCAGAATATTACGAATTCCGATAACGGCGTGAATGGGGATTCCAATGGAATCACCTCGTCCGGTAGGGAGCATCATGTTCTACGGGTGATACCCGACTGTCATCCAACTAAGAAAAAGTAAATTATAGAAACATCCTGAACACTGGTACATGGAATGTCAGAACACTCGTACAAAACGGAAAGCTGGATAACATCAAGATGGAAATAAAGAGAATGAACATCAACATATCAGGTTAGAGAAATGCGATGGCCAGGAGCAGGGAAAAGTATTCAGATCAGCACATAATTATTTACTCAGGTGGGAAGGAGTTGGTATAATTTGGGTCCAAAGAACTCAAAAACTGTGAAAGAGTTTTGGACAATATCACATAGACTACTATTAGTAAAACTTCGCGGCAGACCGTTTGACATCAACTTAGAACAGATTTATGTCCCAACAGCAGATAGTTCAGAGGAAGATATTGACGCATTTTATGACGAGTTAGACATGGCTGTTGATCAATGCAAAAATTGTGAAGTAACAATGGTACTTGGAGCTTTTAACGCGAAAATAAAAATGAAAAAGTGTACGGAATAACGGGTGGCTATGGCCTAGGAGAAAAGAATGTGAGAGGTGACAGATTAATAGCATGGGCTGAGTCGCACAGCATGATAATAAGTAACAACTGGTTTAAACACCATCCTCGAAGATTGTGGACTAAGTCCTGGCGATAATGTCCGCAATTAGATTGATTATATTTTTATTTCAAGAAGATTCCGGAGCAGCTTAGTTGGAGCAAAAACTAGACCAGGAGCAGACTGCTTCAGTGACCATGTTCCAGTTGTAGAAAAAAATTAGAATAAAACTAAAGAACATTAGAAAAACACCACAGAACATCAAGTTAAATTTAGGAATTCTTAGAACGGATAACGAAATTAAGGAACAGTACAATGTCACTGTACAAAACCGGTATAATGCAATGGAAATTATAGAGGCTATTGATGAACAGTGGGATATGTTGCATTAGTCAATTCAGCAGACATCAAAAGAGACAATTCCACCAACCCATTCATTCATTCATTCATTCATAGCATGTCCCTCGCGGAACCTCGCTGCCATAACAACCCTCCGGAAAACTTTCCTATCATGAGCAAGATGTCCTGCGTCTGATACACCCATCTGGAGATCATCTGCCACATCCTGCACCCATCTTCTCCTTGGCCTTCCTCTTCCTCTCTTCCCAGGCATATACCCCTCCATTATTGTTCTCTCTAGACTTCCATGACGTTTCAAGTGACCAAAATATTTCAATTTTCTTTGTTTTATTGTCTTTACTAGCCAACCCTCTTCAATATTCAGCTCTTGAAGTATGGATGCATTTGTTCTTTTCTTTACCCAAGATATTCTTAGAACCTGTCTGTAACATTTATATTCAAATGCATTTATGCGCTGTTCCGCTTGTTCAGTAAGTGTCCAGGTCTCACAGGCGTATGTTGCAATGGGAAAGATGCATGCTCTTAAAAATCTGACCTTTGTAATTCTATCTGTACAATTCCATAATTTATTCAGTTGTTTTAGTCTTTGAAGAGCAATTGATAGTCGTCGTTTAATTTCTTTCATTGTGTCACCATTGTTGGTAACCAGTGACCCAAGATATTCGAAATTTTCCACCACTTCCAATCTTTCCTTATTAACATATATTTCCTTCTCCATGGCAGTTTTGTTTGTATGCATTATCTTTGTTTTTGCTATGTTAAGAAATAAGTTATGATTTTCACTATTTCTTTGGAGTGAGGTTAATAAGTTTTCTAAACCACTTTGTGATGTTGATAGTAATACTGTATCATCAGCATAACGAATTTCTGGTATTTCATGACCACCGATGTTTAGGGCATCATATTGTTCTTTGTTTATATCATCTCTTACATTTCTCATTATATTTTCGGCGTACAGATTGAACAAATACGGTGACAGCACACATCCCTGACGGACTCCTTGCTTGATGCCAAACCAGTCTGATGTCTCTCCATCTATTCTGACTGCTGCTTGCTGATCTTGATAGAGCATTTTAATGAGCTGCACTATATGTGATGGAAAGCCCATATTCCTCATGATTTCCCAAAGCTTCTGATGTTGTACACAGTCAAATGCTTTTGAATAATCTACAAAACATAAGAACAGATTTACATTAAATTCTCTACACTTCTCTATTATTAAACGCATGTTGAATATATGATCTCTTGTTCCTCTTCCCTGTCTAAATCCAGCCTGATCTACATTAATCTCTTCTTCCATTTTCTTATGCAGTCTTACTTTCATGATTGTCTTGGCAAAATTTGCAGAAGGTAGTTTGCCGTTGCTTTCCTCCTGAGCAGTGACTATACTAGTCGGTGGCCATAGCCATTGTCTCTACTGATGAGATCATCTGCCTATCGCCGCAGAGTGCAGACCATAACCAACAATACCTGTCGGCTGCTCTTACACTCCATCCACCACCTGCTTCCATGGCTTCACGTAACCCTGATTGGGGGGCAAAACGGGTACTCCACCTTGCCCAAGGGTGTCCCGTAGACTAGCGGAGGAAAGGAGGCGTCTTACTTCTCCTTTGATAGGGAATACCCCTACCCCGCTACCAACCCATAGAGTTGCAAAAAAGAAATGGATGTCAACTGATATTCTGCAGTTGATGGATGAAAGAAGGAAGAAAAAGAATGATAAAGAGGAATACTCTAGAATACAACAAGAAATAGTGAACAAATGCAAAGTGGCTAAAGAAGCCTGACTGAATCAAATGTGTACAGAGCTTGGGGAAAATCACAGGAAAGACTCACATTCCATGTACCAACAGATAAATATGTTAACAGGAAAGATGACACTTAAAAGCACTGGATGTTAAAAATAAAAAATTGGTGACTTAATAATGGGACATAGTAATATAATTAGCAGATGGACAGAGTATATAGGGGAATTGTATGATGATAAAAGATCAGATGTAGAACTGCCGACCAACAATGATCGTCCACCAATAATGACTGCAGAAGTTGAGGATGCAATACATCATATGAAGAAAGGAAAAGCACCCGGGCCAGACAACGTCTCACTGGAAGAAATCGAAGCACTGGGAAACTTTGGAATTGAAATAATAACTAAAATTTAAAATGATATTTATAACAGTGGGTATATTCCAAATGACCTTTTAAAATCCATATTTATAGCTCTGCCAAAGAAACCAGGCACTTTAAAATGTGAAGACCATCGCTCAATAAGTCTTATGATTCACATGAGTAAGATTTTACTGAGAATAATTATGAGAAGACTAAGAAACAAAATTAAACCAGAAATCAGCGATGAACAATGTGGATTTGTAGAAGGAAAAGGTACAAACAATGCCATATACATCCTAAGGACATTGTCAGAAAGAGCTATAGAAGTAAAGACTGATTTGTACTTATGCTTCATAGACTATACAAAAGCATTTGACTGTGTGAAGCATGAAGAAGTAATCAAACTGTTAGAAAAATTAAACATTGATGGAAAAGATCTACGAATAATAAAGAATATGTATTGGCAGCAAACAGCAGCTATAAGAATTAACAACTGTTTAGGTAAATTTCAAAGCATAAAGAGGGGCGTACGACAAGGATGTGTACTATCACCTGATTTGTTTTCAATATACAGTGAATATATAATGAGATCTTTAATTGATATGCCCGGAATCGTGGTTGGTGGGCACAATATAAACAATTTACGTTATCCTGATGACACAGTCTTAATAGCAACAAGTCAGAAAGAAATACAGGAAATTATAGAGATCGTGGATTATGGAGAGGCATGATCGCCCACGCCAGTCGGCATGGCACCTGATGATGATGATGATGATGATGATGATGATGATGATGATTATGATGATGAACTTTCGATCTGACAGTACAAAGCTAATTAGAGGCGGCATTTCGACAACTTGCATCATACAGAGAAAATCTACCTCACGGGACTGACAAGAATCCACAGGCGTATGTTTTCTATAAGTCACTATAAATATGATTTGTAATTAAAATTTAAGATTAAATATTGATCGCTGCGAGGAGAACTGCATCAACCATTACAAAAAGCAAGGTTTTGTAGTTCACATTCATATTTGTGCCAGGAAATGTAGGCGTGAACGGCAACGAAAAGGTGGGTGACTTCGTAGGCGACGCCATGATTGGAAGTGGACCTTCCGTGGACATAATGGACATTATTAATGCTATACAAAAGACAACTCCTGCTGCTTGTAACATGAGCATAATGACTTCTCTCTGATTCAGGTCCAAAGTCTAGATATACTGTACAAGAAAACCATACAAGAGTTCACTGTCGCTACATCAACCAGTATAGAGTAGGAGTCGTCAGCGTACACAAAAACAACTATTTAGAGGTTTTCTTAAATTTTCTTAAATTGAGTTATGTTGGAACTGAAGACGCTGATATCACAGCCGCACTGTAAACACAGCGTGCCAACTGCCTTTTAAGAGCGGACGCCTGAAGAAGAAGAAGAAGAAGAAGAAGAAGAAGAAGAAGAAGAAGAAGAAGAAGAAGAAGAAGAAGAAGAAGAAGAAGAAGAAGAAGAAGAAGAAGAAGAAGAAGAAGAAGAAGAAGAAGAAGAAGAAGAAGAAGAAAAGAAAGAAGTCATTACTGTTAAAAAACAAGAACAAAATGTTGATGACGTCATATGCGTCTGCGTCGTGGGGCACGTTAACCAGTAGCAGCGATAAGCTAGAGAAATAAATTATCTGGTGCCAGGGCTATCATAAATTGTGTGTAACAGTATAAAGATTAACAGCCTTGGTCCCGCCGATAAACCGGGAAGTCATGTAATAATTCTGCTTAACAGTTATCATTTTGCCGAAACCCAGGTCCGGTCGTAATGATTATTATTGTTCAGCTTGTGTATTTTGCTTCCTGTCGGGTTTATGCTTCTTACAATGTGTATCAGCGCCTTGTGTTTTTTTTTTTTGGTTCATTTAATGTTTTTGTTTTTTACTGCACTTTTATTTAATAACATGTATCATTTATACCATATTTTGTTACTCACCATGTTTTTTGCTTCTGTATTTTTTGTTTATCATGTTTTGCATCCTAAAGTGTTCTGTTTTTTATTTTTATTAATGTTTTAAGCTTTTTAACATAATTTTCCGTTCTACCATGATTCTGCTTCTTCGTCTTGCTTTTTTTTTTTTTTAAATAAATAATATTTACCTATTAAAATCTCTATTAACTGCTCTGAAAAAAACAGGCACTTTAAAATGTAAAGACTGTCGCACCATACGTCTTATGAGTCATGTGACAAACATTTTAAGAATAATAATGAGTGGAATAAGAAAAAGCTTAAACCAGAAATTGGTGAAGAACAGTCTGGATTTGTAGAAGGAAAAGGAACAAACAATAGACACCCTCAGGAATGTCAGAAAGAGCTATAGGAGGTTTTTTTTTTTTTTACGACTTTTACCTATACTTCACTGAATATATGAAAACGTTCGATTGTGTGAAACATGAACTGCTGGAAAAGTTAAACATAGCTGATGGAAAAGATTCATAAAGAATCTGTACCGGCAGCAAACAGCAGCAGTGAGAATTATTAACCATTTGGGAACATTTCAAAGCTTCGAAGCATAAAGACTGGGGTACAACAAGGGTGTTTACTATCACCTGATTTCTGCTCATTAATCAGCGAATATATAATGAGATCTGTCGTGGATATGCCGAGAACTGGGGTTGGTGGTCATAACAAAAACTATCTACGTTATGCTGATGACACCGTCTTGACAGCAATCAGAAAGTACTACAGGAGTTAATAGATGCGGTGGTGGTAAAACATGATATAATGGGCCTCGGTTTGAATAATGTGAAGAAGGGGGTAGTGGTGATTTCCAAGAAAAGAATAGGGCCTAAATGTATAATAAATGCCAAAGACGTTATTTTAAGACAAGCACATATTTTGACTGACTGACTGACTTTCTACCCCACCAGGACATCACACAAGCTATAAACACCCGACGACACAATGTGCCACAATGTGGGTGAGGATCACTGTGGAAAAGTCCCAGAAACCGCGTTCAGCCTTTAGTCCATACTTATGACCAGGCTATATTGCGGCCTCTGGCAAGAGCCAGGGTAGAGCTTCAAAGAACGAAAAATTTCATCCTGAAAAGGACGACACAGCTTGTGCATAATTTTAAGTTTCTAGGCACATGGGTAACATCTGAAGGAAGATGTATCACAGAGATAAAGAACAGAACATGACAAACTAAAACTGCATTTATAAAATAAGGAACATTTTGTGCAATAATTCCATGTCATTGGAGGTTAGGAAAAGAACTCTCGCATGCTTTACAGAGCCAGTTTTAACATACGGCTGTGAAGCCTAGACATTTAATACACAAGCTAAACATTTTCTTGAGGCTTCGGAGATGTGGTTTTACAGAAGAATCCTTAAAATTCCTTGGATAGCAAAAAAGAGCAACCCAGATGTTTTGAATGAGTCGAGGGCTCGAAGACAACTCATCACAAACTTCAGAAAAAGACAGTCATCATTTTCTGGTCATGCTATGAGAAGATGAAAGCTGAAACATTTTGTGACCAATGGAAAGATCTGTGGAAAAGGATACAGGGAAAGTCAGCACGAAAAGATGCTTTACAGCCTCTTGTTGTGGTGTGTAGGGGTGTCAACACACGAACTGATGCACGCAGTTGCAGATCGCAGATCGTGGAGAGCAAAAATAGCACACGCCAGACGGCAAGACACTTGATGATTCAGAATACAAGTTTTAAATTGTTGCCACTTGTTCATTAAGTAGCTTTTTATAGGGGGGGTGGGGGGGGGGGGGGGGGCTTTATTTTTGTTACTTCAGAGAACCGTTTTCTCACCAAACATATATAATTGTCTCATTATGTATCCTAACATTTAGTCTTCCCAATGTGCCCAAATCACCTGGCTACCTACCAACCTTGTAGCCAAGGAACGAGTAATTAAGTAACATACCGACCTACTTGTTCATCTGCGCATTCATTCATTTGTTCGGAAGGTCTTGGATTCACGTCCTGGCAGAGCCGGACTTTTGTTGCCGTACTTTTACTTTATTTTGTTGAAATGTTCCTCACAAACTGTGTTTGTATTAGGGCTGTACCGAATAGTGATTTTCACTATTCGACCGAATACGAATAGCTGAACCAATTATTCGGCTGAATACGAAAACGAATAGTGAATCATCATTATCAGGTACTTTGCCAACAGGCGTAGGCGATTACACCTCGCCACAATCTGCGATATCCTGCAGCATGTATTAGTTCGTGTGCTAACACACCTCCATGCCATGCAACAAGACTGTCAAGAATCTTCTCTCGTTGTCTTCCTCTATCTCTCCTTCCACATATCTTTCCAGTAGTCACCACATGTTCCATTTTCCCTCATATCATAACGTGGCCGAAAAATGATGACAGTCCCCTTCTGATGTCTGTGAGTAGTTGTCTTCGGGCTCCTGCCTCTATCAAAACCTCTTGGTTGCTTTTTTTTTTTTTTTTTTTGGCTGTTAAGGGTATTTTAAGCATTGTTCTGTAAAACCACATCTCTGAGGCCTCAAGAAATTGTTTGGCCTGCCTACCGATTGTCCAGGACTTACAGCCATATGTTAAAACTGGATGTATGTAGCAAACAAGAATTTTTTTTCTAACCTTCAATGACAAAGATATATTGCATAAGATGTTCTTCATTTTATAAAATGCAGTTTTTGCATGTCCTATTATGTTTCTTATTTCAGTAATGCATCTTCCATCTGATGTTATCCATGTGCCCAGATTCTTACATTTCTGTACTTGTCCCAAAATAAAACCACTGACTTTTTTTTACACATTTAGGAATAATTATTTTCTATGATAGCACCATTACTTCTGTCTTCCCACTATTCAAACTGAGGCCCATTCTTCCACTTTCGTGAATAAAATAGATCTAAAAAAAAAACATCCATAATTTTAAATGTCCGATGAAATTTTACTTCACGAAATGTAGTACAGAATAGAAAACATTTAAAAACATTTCATGTTTTGCATCATTCAGTCAGTCAGTCTGTGGTAACTAATACCTAGGAATGAAAGTATTCTTAGTTTTATAACAAGTAATTAAACTTGTAAATTGTCACTGACATCTTAGTTAATCCATAAAAGTGGCATTAGCTTTCAAAAAAAAAAAAATCGCTTCATGTTGTCAGCAATAGGGCAGCTTGTTGTCTCACTGAAGCTGTACTAAACAGACGTTCACTTAGTACGCTCGTAGGTGGTGCACAAAGATAACGCTTGGCAGTAGGAACCAAAGTGGGAAATCTTGATATGTTTATTTTCCAGCATTCCAGAAACGGATGTAAGGTAGCCACTATTCGTATTCGGTCCGACCGCAACTATTAGGCCGAATACCGAATAGTTATTAGGTCCACTATTCGGCCCCGAAGCAAATACGGAGCGAATATTCGGTACAGCCCTAATTTGTATACAGTTAACATATTTATGTGTTATTTCCAGAAGACTCACATACAAACACATCCGCACAGTTGTTAAGAAAAACCAACTTGATAAACAAATAGTACAGACAGGGGGATGTCAATACCCTTTGATGTTTAGGCGAAAGCAAACCATCTTGCAAATATAATAACCCATTATACAAACGTATAGAAAAACAGGAGCTGGTTGGCTGTAAAGTATTCATCCTATCGGCTAGTATTTAAAACATTTGTTTGGTGTCAAATGGCGGTTTGTAATGTTATGGCTGCAGCTCTGTTCATTCCCAGGATAATATCTATATCTACATTTGCCAATGCTGGTGTGTGTATTGGAACACACACAAGTTCCTGAGGCGATATATATATGTATGTGTATATATATATATATATATATATATATATATATATATATATATATATATATATATATATATATATATATGTTATATATGTGTATATATGTATATATAAATATATATACAGAGAGAGAGAGAGAGAGAGAGAGAGAAAGAGAGAGAGAGCGAGAGAGAGAAATATATCTTCGATGTTCGCCTTTAACACGAAGGTTGACAAGTTGCGTTGAGGTTTATAACTAGGCTGAGGTATCTACACCTTTTACAAAACACATTCGATTTAAATAAATCTCTATTATTTTCCCACTACCAACCCTCAGTGGGGACTTGAATCCACACAGACAAGAAAATAAACTCGTCAATTGTGTATGTATGTGTGTGCGTGTGTTTGTGTGTGTGTTCTGTTGGTTCCACAAGAAGGCACGCACATAACTGAAGATGAACATCACACTAGCAGGTACACTTTTGAGACTATTTTTTTTTTTTTTTAGATTTTAGTGAGTAATTTTTTAACAAACGCCTGAAGCAAACTACATTTGTAAAAACTGATTATGTGCGTAATACACCCATTTCCTGTATGGAAGACTTGATAATACATTTAGCTCTTGACTTTTAATACACAAATGCTGGTTGCTTTGCTCCATAAATGCCAGATATAAAACAGGCGCTGTCTTAATCTGGCATACACATGGCGTTTTTCATAGATAAGACAGAAAAAGGCAATGGAAATGTCTAATGGATCCCCAAAAAATTGAAAATAGATCTTGACAGGCGCATTTCAACATTGGCAGGTGGCTTCTGTCGGGTTTCCACGGATCAAAAATTCCCGCTCAATCCCTGTTGCGCTTTTCAAGCTTTGATGATCTATTCTTTTTTCTTCATTATTCACTCACTTCTAAAAGACGATGGTAACATCTAGTTTGCCATGCCTTAATTTACAGTCAAGTGGTACAGAACCACCCAGTCTGTCTTCCTGCCCGTTTCTTTATACATCTAGATCTGAAAGTCATAGTACGCTAACTTATAGGGACCTCTAAAACGATACTTCCCACACTGCTTGAAGCGTGTCTGTCGTCGCCTTTATAATCTACTTTGTTAGATTTTACAATCCCATTTGTGTGCAGCTAAAGCCAGAGGAAAAACCCAATAAGGATCTTCTCCTTCATTCTTAAACTAGATGTTACATTATAAACTAGGTTTTCCTGCACGCATCATCCACGCGCTTCTGATTTAAACCTTCCTGTACTTTTCAAAAGGGAGAACGCCACCATGTGTAAGATTGACAGTTCCGTCACCGCCAATTAAAAAGGTAAAGGACACTTTTCCACGCTTTTAGGCGTATAGGGCATATAGGGCTAGACCTATATTTGTATAGATCAATCGGCACAAGATAGGTGATGTGGCCAGCATCACACCGGCTGCCTTTACTTTCCCGGGACTGCACCCGGTACCCACTCAAGGCTGGGTTGACCTGGGAGCCACGGCGACTCCCACCACCAATTAACTAACCTATTAATAAAGACGGGTGTGTAACACCTTCGCTGCCCCTGCAGTGTAACATCTTCATTGCCCCTGCATTACCCCTTATGACGTGGTCTGATTTTGTAGACAGACTCTTCCTTCTTCCACAGTGAACATCGCACAAAGCAAGATACTCAGCAATATCCTTAAAAAAAACTGAACATATACACAGAAGGACGAGTACAAAAGCGATCACAAGATATTTTAAGTGAAAGGTAAGTATCTCACCCGCGACGCCCCTAGGACCCCCTCCCCATCCCCTCAACCTGCTTATAGCAACACGACAACTAGGACAACTACGGTGAGCAAACATGCTTACCTCAGAGTGATGCATCCCACAGATGGCACTGCTCATACTGCACGTCTCTCCTGAAGAGGAGGAGTTTGTATCAGCAGAAGAGGACACGGTCACCATGGAGGTCAGAGACTCGGAGGAGGGCAATGAGGCGTTGTCTGAGAAGGCTGAATCTGTTTCTGTAGTGTCACAGACGCCTTCTCCTCCACCATGACCTGACCCACTAACTGTATGATGATGGTGGTAATGCCGATGGTGATAAGAACAATGACCATGTGGTTTATTGTACTGGAGACTCCGTGTAATCTCCACTGCCAGCTGATCCAGCTCTTCCTATAACAAGATAGTGCATATAATAATCAGCCTCATTATATAGTTCATGCCAAGAACAATGCAGCTGTTATAACGATTCACAGATTCCTACGTCATGTCCCTATACACCTTTATTAGTAGTGCCAAACCCAACATAAAATGTGATTTCAAAGCTCAATGCAGAGAATTGAAAAAACATGCACAAACACAACCCAACATTTAGTTCATTCTTTACCAAAAAAAGAATACAAAAAATGTAATACAAGCATACGTCATCTTTATTAGTAGCCTACTTTGTGATATAAATGTCCTCTTACTTTGTGATATAAATGTCTTCTTACTTTGTGATATAAATGTCTTCTTACTTTGTGATATAAATGACTTCTTACTTTGTGATATAAATGTCTTCTTACTTTGTAATATAAATGTCTTCTTACTTTGTCATATAAATGTCTTCTTACTTTGTGATAAAAATGTCTTTGTAGTGTGTAATATAAATGTCTTCTTACTTTGTGATATAAATGTCTTCTTACTGTGTAATATAAATGTCTTCTTACTTTGTGATATAAATGTTTTCTTACTTTGTCATATAAATGTCTTCTTACTTTGTGATATAAATGTCTTCTTATTTTGTGATATAAATGTCTTCTTATTTTGTGATATAAATGTCTTCTTACTTTGTAATATAAATGTCTTCTTACTTTGTGATATAAATGTCTTCTTACTTTGTGATATAAATGTCTTCTTACTTTGTGATATAAATGTCTTCTTACTTTGTGATAAAAATGTTTTCTTACTTTGTGATATAAATGGCTTCTTACTTTGTGATATAAATGGCTTCTTACTTTGTGATATAAATGTCTTCTTACTTTGTGATATAAATGTCTTCCTACAGTGTAATATAATTGTCTTCTTACTTTGTAATATAAATGTCTTCTTAATTTACTTTCTGAATACCTATTCATACTCGGTGTTGTATACGACTGTTCTGGCTTATTTCGTAATGCTTGTCTCTAGTAATTTTTATAGGTGTATAGCTAATTTCTTGTGTATAATATCTAGCTTACTTTGTAATCACCACTCTCAAAGGTTTCACAAGGAATAATCGAATTTATTGTGTATAATATCTAGCTTACTTTGTTATCACCATTCTCAAAGGTTTCACGATAAATTATCGAATTTACTGTGAGTAGTTTTATCACACATGGCTGGCCTGTCTCCGTAGGTAGCGAGTGGACTGCCAAAAGCAGAGCACAAAGCATGAATTCTGAGCTTTAGATACGATCACAGATTTCTTTCAATACTGCATTTGTGAACAAAACGATGCAGTGCATACATTTACACACAAGCATCAGTGCGAGGTACCATTTTCCATGAATGCTAACTTTTATCCATCCATCCATTTATTAAAAAAATATCGGCCACGTTCAACCTACTGCCAGTAGTATCGGTTATAACTGTGGTTTAGCTTCTTTGTGCCATTTATGTTGGCTAAGAAATGTTAATTGCAGTTAGCTTACACTGAAGCATGTGTAACTAGTTGGGGTCATAATGCACACATCTGGTATAATTTGTAATATCTATCTCTATAGCTTTCTATAGCATATTATAGAAAGTCAGGGCAAATTATTAAAGTTCACAATTTAACAATATACTTTTTTTTTTACAAGCTACTACTTCTTTGTCTTCTAAAAGTCCATTCCGTGTGGCGTTGGCAGTCAGGTCTATTCACAACTTTCTGTCTCGTGTATTTCCAATCAACTTTGACACAGATGATCCTCAATGACATGATGTCAAACTGTCCAGAATCTGTTCTCTCAGTCTCCTTCTACCTGCCCTACCCTCCAACTGTCCTATCATCACGATGTGTCAAGATTTCTCCTTCTCATTACTTGACCAAAGCATATTGATTGTCTCTTTCTGATGTGGGATGTGGGCAATCAGTTATTTTCGTGAGTCAGTTTCTTTCATCTTAATTACTCTTTTTATCGGCGCAGGGTATTCTAACTATTCGTCTATAAAACCACATCTTCGCAGCTTCTAAAAAACGTGTTCACTTCTTTTTTCGTTCTCCAATTTACTAACTGTCCATGATTCACATCCGTATATAAACAGAATTTATATAAATTTTAAGAATTCTCTTTCTCGTCACAATGACAAAGAAAGACTGCATCAAATATTCTACATTTTGTAAAATGCTGCTTTTTCTTGAGGTATTTGTCATTTGACCTCCCTAATACATCTTCCACCCGATGTCATCAGGGTACCCAAGTATTCAAACATATAAACTTGCTTGATGTTTGTTCCATTTACTTTGATGGTGCATTTTGGAGGGTCATTAAAAACATTATTCGATTTTTTTTAGAGACCATTATATTTTTTACGATCTTTATGAGAAATTGTGAGATAATGGTAGAGTGCCTTAATATGCTCATATTTAACAACAGGAACGGTGGCAATGTACCTGCTCCGACGAATGCCTGGCCTCTCTGCTCTCTTGACTTTCTCCATCCTGAAATGCGACGGGTGGCGGCGGATGATGACCTCCAGTCCCCAAAGACCTGGACAGCTCAGTCTGAGCACTGTTAAGTTGGGATTCCAGCTCATAGAGTTCCCCAAGAATAGCATCAAAGTTCACATCTTGGTCTGGGGAGCAAAATAATAAAACATGAGTCGCGCTAACAGAGTCTGGTTAATAATACTTCAATGATTGGTCAGATTGTTGTGCTGTCTTCATGAATGAGTCTGGCAGAGAACGTAAACCATACTCTTTTCACAACCGATCTCGGCAGTTGAGACCTTAGAATAACAGGCAGAGATATAGCTAGAAGTGTAGAGAGAATGTAAATTTGCAATGTTCTACTCCAAATATGCCGGTCATTTGGGTCTGTTAATTAGCGTTCGTATTTAAGTGTTTTTTGTTTTTGTTTTTAAGTTATTTTGTGTACCATGCGCATATTAAAGTTCCGACATCAGTTAAGTTTTGTAAATACTGTTGAACGGGAATTCTTGGACTGGCTCTTGTTGAACTAGCATCCGATGTGTGACTCCGTGGGCAACTGTGTGCGAATCTTTTGGTCTGCAGTCCTGAACGGGATCAAATGTTAAGTAACATAAAAATGTGACGACAGTTTAAAGAAAACTATTCAATCAATTTTCCGATAACTTTTTTTTTTTTTCAGGGGTTGTGTGTAATAAATCACTTTAATCAAATGTCTTAACGGGAGATCAAAGATTTAACATCAGAAGTGTTCTCCTAATTGGCAGTGTATCTTGGCGTGAGAACAATTCAAGAAGAGCTTAGGGGCAATAGAGATGTGGTTTAGAAAATACTGCAAGTATATATTGAACTGTCAGAGTAACTATTAATGATTACTGGAAGAGGCTAATAAAAATTTGCATAATCATCATGAAATGACAAACAGTGTCTTTGTTTACACAGTGAGTGGACACTTGGAGTACAGCATGACGACTGACAACATCAGCAGTGAACGACGCAAAAAGGGGACAGAGACAAAATGGTAGCTAAAACGATGGCATGATGGGGATTGGGGGGGGAGGGGGGGGGGAGAGAATACCAAAAATAAACTAACACAGAACAGTAAGTGCCACAATGTGTAAAACAAAATGGAACATCAACGCTGTCTGAAAATAGAGTTAATAAAAATTATGTTGCATTTATCATCATCATCATGTCTCGTCTCATCCGAGGAGGGTGTCCAGAGCTCTACTGTTCGAATTTATTCTTTCTCATAATATGGCTAAACTGACAGTTTGTGTCCAGTTTCTGTAATCGCTTTGCGGTTTTCATCTTGCATCTGAAAGACTGTTCTGCTTGCTTTCTGTAAGTCAATTTAATTATTTGCATTTTCCTCAGAAACACCATTTCCGCTGCCCATTGATGTGTGTATACAGACACACATACAGGCTTATTAGATATGATAGATTCACTTTGCTCAGAAGTGTAGGGTTTTTGGTGGCACAAGCATGCGCACACGAGTGGTTGGTTACGCAGCTGCGCTCAACTGGTGTCCCCACCCGACCTTCTCTCCCTCCCTCCCTCCCTCTCTCTCTCTCTCTCTCTCTCTCTCTCTCTCTCTCTCTCTCTCTCTCTCTCTCTCTCTCCCCCTTGTATGTATATTATAATTATGTATTGTATATTCAAGGAAATATACATGAAACATGTGTATCCATTATTTTTAATAACCATGTGTGTATGTATATGACAGAATCAAGATACAAACATAGTTAACGGACGTCAATAGGTGTATTGGTGTTTTGTGACATGTCCGTCAGGAGAAGTTACGCTGAGGCCTAAATACTGTGTTGTGCATGCTTTTTCTTCTATTGAAAAATCAATAATATACCTGCAACTTCAGATAAAAAATACAATTTGTAAGAAAAACCTCTCTTCCAATATATTTTTTTTTTAAAATACTGATTTTATACATGGGATGCAAATATAAAATGAAGCAGCTCTTTCATACGACAGAAAACGACAATATTTGCTTAGATGCAACAGAGCAACAGCAGCAACCGTCATTTCATCAGACGCTATTTACTGGAAGTTCATACTAGAGACAAAACTGCAGATATAGATAATCTATCTCACGAAGAAGAAAAAGAAGAAAATTCAAGACAGTAATACTATTTTGTGAGTCCCGCCAGCGCTTTTACGGAAGCAAAAAAAAAAAAAAAATTAACAAACAAAATCACTATAAAAATTACAAGGATCTATCGATCTTTCTTGGTTCATCGCTACATAGCTCTTTAAATCAACATAAGGAGACAACTTGTCAGTACCGTTCGCAGCCAGGCGCTAACCACTCTCCTCTGGGTGTCTTACCGCGTTATCTGTCATTGACTTCTAGGACTAACTCGCATAAGAAGGGAGGGAGATGAATTTGAAGTCGATGGTAGCACTAAGATCGTTTAATTTGACAGATGTCATGCGTTCAGAGAGACGCCCACGATATATAATTATAATCTGTACTTTTCTTTTATTCTGTGCCGTCCCCTCAAGAAATCATTTACGCAAATGCTTATTCTTGCTTTTCAATCTAATTTGGTTTTCTGCCCTTTGAGGATTCTATGTTCTGGCATTTATCTAGTTACGCAATGAAACACGAGCTGCAGAATTGACTGCAAGCATCGGCAACCTTTATATAGCATTCGTGCCAAGAGAGGAAAATGGAACGATTTTCAGTGCCATGCTGGGTGAACTGAAATGCAGTGAAAAGAAAGCATTCGGTGTTTTAGTATAAGCATACCATTTTTATTAACAGGTTAAATAATTATATTGCACACAAAAATGACCCGGCCTTAAAAATTAGTACCAGGTACAGAGCTGTTAAGTAAAGCCAGCTGGCGTGATGCTAGCCATATCAACCATTGATTGGCCTATAAAAGTACAGGATTTGAACCTAGCTATAATATGTTTGTTCTTCCTCCTAGTTTAGGTTCGAATCTCGTATGTCCATGCCTTTCACTTGTTATACTTTCAAGTTTACACCATGAATTCCCATGTTCACTCTGCTTTTACGCAGCTGATCAATATTATTCATTTGCTTATTATTCTGTTTCTATGACCTACAGGGTCCTCCAGCAATTGATATTTCTGTGTGCGCAATGTTGGTGCGAATGTCGAAATCTAAAGAATATATGCGCCCACACGCACACATAATTAGGTAAATAAGGTTAATCATGAGAAGTGATATTGTTTTCCCTTCTGATATTCCGATAACTTACTTGCAGTAGCCTACATTTTGGCATCTTCCCTTTCTGACTCGCCTCCATTCCCCCCTCCCTCACTCAATCCCGTCTCAATCTCTCTCTCTCTCTCTCTCTCTCTCTGTGTGTGTGTGTATATATATATATATATATATATATATATATATATATATATATATATATATACATACACACAATACGCATTAAAACACGACAATCCGCCTAGTTTAGCGTAAATTCAATACTACTATATATTTGTAACATTCTGGATCGATCGCAACAAAGTTGACATTGCCATACATTTACAAGCCTTGGACGATTTTCCACATAACTCTCACAGCCACTTTCTCATTGATCAGTGTACACTTATTCTCTGAAGTATGTGCTGTATGAAGACTGATATATCAGTTGTTTGATCCGCTACTCACAGGAAAACCATGTGACTGACTGACCCTCCAAGAACGCCGACATATTTCAGGCGTGACCCGACGCTTGTTGACAACAAGTACAGCTCAAGTAACTAGGCTAATATCACACACAAAATAAATGTATTGTGGAAGACGATGTAAACATGGCGCATATAAAATAGAAACCCTGATAGGAACTGTACATAGATATATAGGAATTGATTGGTACTATGCTATTTATGCCAAACGTGGACACTAACATCTTCCAATGAACGTAAAATTGTGACAACACAGATGAAATGCATTAGAAGAGCTGCAGGAAAGAAGGAATACGAAATCACGAAATCAGACGAATAATAGGAAAAAAGCCAGTCCTACAGGTCATCAAAGAACAACAAATGAAGTGGTTTGGACACCTAACAAGAATGCCCTGGTACTATGTGCCACAGCCAGCCACACTAAAATGTTACAACGGGTATAGAGCGAGTGGAAGACTTCGGAAAACATGGAGTGATGGCATTAAGAACAGTCTTACAAAATTGAACTTCAGTCTTAATAGTGCTCTTGACAGAGCTCGTCAACGAACGTTACATCTCCCCCCGACACTTCGATGAGGTACAAGGTGGAAAAGAAGAAGAAGAAGAAAAAGAAGAAGAAGAAGAAGAAGAAGAAGAAGAAGAAGAAGAAGAAGAAGAAGAAGAAGAAGAAGAAGAAGAAGAAGAAGAAGAAGAAGAAGAAGAAGAAGAAGAAGAAGAAGAAGAAAAGAAGAAGAAGAAGAAGAAGAAGAAGAAGAAGAAGAAGAAGAAGAAGAAGAAGAAGAAGAAGAAGAAGAAGAAGAAGAAGATCGGTACCGGCGTAAGTATTCCTTTACCGAGGTTCTGTTATCGTTATAGGTTTACGGGCTCGAATCTAAAAGCTAGCTTTTCGGTCTGAAGGGCCTGGGTTCTAGCATACTTTTTTTAAAGGCTTTTTATAACAGTCTAAGGCGCCCAACTGACCCAGTCTAAACGTAATACCAGGAAATCTCATGAGAAGTCAAGGTGGCCGGCGTAATATTGACCTCGTTACCTATTGAGTGTCGTTTGTTCTATAAAATACAACGAGTCTAGCACCCTATGTCTGACACATATGAAAAGGTCTGTTACTTCACATGCGACATTCTAATGTGCCTTCTAATTCGGCTTCGTTTCTTCTTTAAATGTCGCTGTATTCTCGTGACTCAATGTTTCGTGTTATTCAATGTTATTCAAATGACCTCGTTGCTTTCTCTGTACTGAAATTTACAAATACGGGAATAAGCTCAACATTTTTGTAGGTTTTGCACACACACACAAAAAAGAATATGTTATTATTAACAAGTAATTCCGTAGATGTAGGAGTAAGGTGTTATACAGTTTTTTGTTCATATATATCTCGCTCTGTCTCTGTCTCTCTCTGTCTCTCTCTCTCTCTCTCTCTCTCTCTCTCTCTCTCTCTCTCTCTCTCTCTCTCTCTCTCTCACACACACACACATCATTTTTTTCTGTGGCGTAGTCTTTGCGACTGCGCTTTGTAATACCGGAATGTCAGGTCTAATCCCAGCTACAGGCGATTTGGCAGCAGACGCCTTTTATTAGTTTTAACAGTGGTATCGACAGACGATCGTTAAGGAAGCAAAGAAAGTAGTGACAAACACTTGAATGTTAACTTGTCTGGAAAATTAAAAAAAAATCAGCCAGACGATTCTGGGTGTGTGTGTGTGTGCACGCGGTAAATACTATGTGTGTAAATATATGGTTCTGCACAGACTGCACAACATAAGATTTAAGAAGACTGACTATTTTCTTATAGACTCCACTGCTTGTACAACAATCATCGTGTTCAGACTGCCGTAGCTGTCGCCACGTCAACAAATATCTACATTATGTAACGTCAGGCGCCTCTTTTGCTACGGGTGATTCTCATTCTGGTTAAAGTAAAGTTAGTCCTCCCATTTACACGCTTTTACAGACTACCCCACTTCTGATTGGTCGACCTTCAGCCTAGCTCACTTCTGACTGGTCGACCTTGAGCCACACGTCTTTCAGACAATGTTACGGGGATTTCCACAATGCCGTTTATTTTAGCACGCCAGCGCTTTTAACACTCTTAAAACATGGACAAACTGGCTCTAACACACAACCCCCTTTGGTGGAGCTGAAACCTATGTCATATGCATTCTCTTTTTCTAAAGAAAAACGTAAATGCAAGACAAGCCAGAAAGTAAACAACAGAGCGGCACACCCGTAACCCCGAGAAATGTAGACCAGTCCGACAAAGTTATCAATAGAACGTGATCTACTTTGTCTGGGGAGATTAACGTTTGTTGAGGGGAGCATGCACAGCAGGAGTTTACCGATCATCAGTAGAATAGTCACTCATCGATAATTGTTTCGGCCCACTTTCTTCCTAGACAATCTCAGAAAGTGGGCCAACCTAGGTCATGACGCCAGGCCTCAGACATCCCCTGCTGCACTTTACTGGACGTTCAGACACGGACAAGACGAAATGGTGACTTTGCAACAGGTATTGTGAGATTTGGTGTTATATATTGTCGCTGCAGTAGCAAATTAGCCTACTACCTTCACGACCAGAGTGACAAGCTTGCCGTTGGTTCATCGGTAGACTTTGGCAATTGACAGAGAGACACTGGCAAATATTTATCGGGCCCTTTGGCTTTTAGAGATGGTAAGCTCTTTTCCACTAGGACTCGGACCAGTTAACCAAGGCCCATCCCCCCCCCCTTTCCCCCTCTTTTGCCACGATGTTCCGTCGTGTCAACAGCCAGCTCGAAGCTCTTTCTGCAGCTTAGCCCAGTTGCTTTAGCGCCCGTTTACACTTTTTTCTCACAAACCCAGGTGATTTAGTACATTGTATGCGAAAGTGAAGATGAGTCCTCTTGCGCCTACCTCGACGGCGAATATTTTTATTGTATACGACTCATCTCTCCTCAGACCAGCTACCAGATCATCATACTTTCTAGCTTCTACAAGCGGTTTTCTTCCATCCGCGACTTGTACGGCACGGTCAGCTCTTTCAGGATGAGCTGGCGTTTTTTCCGCAGAGTGCAGAACCATGTCTGGCCTCAAGCCGGTCTTTTGGTACTGATTCTGGATACTTCTCAAAACCAGGCAGGTCGACCGCCAGTAACCAGTCTCTCGCACGGTCAAGTATTGATGAGCGTAATTGACCTTGTTGACTTAACCTTTAGAGATCTGCCTAGCTTTGAGGAAGCGCATGGGGGAGGAGGGGGGGGGTGTAGGACTGGCCCTCGCGTTGACCCTCATCCCTGGCCTAGGGCTTTTCTGCACGCTGATAAAACAACGTGCTAGAGCGTCTGCTTTGCTCTGCATAGAAGACATGTCGGGTCTGTGGTCACACACCACTTGGCCATGTTGGCACTATAGGGGAACACAACATGGGCAGATCTTATGACAAAGATCAGCCACTGCGGGGTCATTCGCCAGATCTCACCGCATGTGAGCATTCGTGGCAAGGCGCTCTCGAGGCCAGACCATTGGACTTGCTGCGACTGTTGGGCTGAATTTTGGACCCGAAACTTGTTTTCGGTGTCCTTTATCTGTTGTATTACCACTACCTAATAAAAGTAAAGATATCTTTCTTTCATCATTTGTCTTCAGTTGGGATCTGCGTAGCGAAGTGATTAAGCCGTTTGTATCGCGTTCTGAAAATCCAAGTTCAGTATCTGACTTTTTCATTCGTTTTGCAAGTGTTATTTAACTGCCTATATTTCTTGAGTCAAGCCAGACTCATAAAAATGGGAAGCTAACAATTTTAGGATTTCTTTTTCTTGTTCTTTTTCCTCTTTTGCTTTCACCATAAAAAGGGCAGTGGTGACGCCGTTTTGTGGTGTATAATTATGCTTCGATTTCGTTTCAACATATCTGATTTCAGCAAAGTCCTATATAGTTGCCTTTTACGACATCCTTGTTGGGGATCGTTTTGTGTATTCTTCTCTTCACTAGATGGTTGAAGTGGTCAACATCACACTGGCGTCATTTCCTTATCGTGACATTTCTGGAGAACTATGTTTAGCGACATCGATTTAGGATTCAGGATCAAGTGTTAAAAAACCTGCTCGAATGCCAATACTAAAGTTCTGTTTAAAAAAGAAAAAAGCTCATTTACTGAAAATAGAATGTGAACTGCATGCAAATTTATTCTGAGAAATTGAAAGACAATAGACAACCGTCAAGTTAAATTCCAAATAATCAATTAAGAGCAGTCACTAATTAAATTTATGGTGTAGTGAGGTGTAGCAATAAAACAACTATACCAAACGCCTGGACTAAAACTAACGTGATAAATAACTTTACAAGTATGGATCGATATTTCGTTGGCCTCAATGGTTCCCCAACAACGCTCATTAGTGATTCTGTCATACCATTGAATTCCTTTTTTTCTGCGCAGGCACTAGTTAATAAATGTTTGAAGTTTATTGTCTTAGTTGCTCTCCATGTTTTTGTTCCAGACATCAGTACTGATTTGACATTAAAATAAAACAGTTTTATGTTTAGTATTAGTATTCATTTCATTTGACCTCCACAAATTTCCTAGTGCTATGGAAGCTTCTCTTGCCTTTTGTATTGGTGTTTTAACCTCTATCTGTTTCCCCCATTTTGATCTACATTACTGTCCAAACCAGATGCACGACTCCACGCCTTGAAGTGGGATACAATTAAGAAAAAGAACATTACTATTTGCCTGATTTATTCTCATTATCTGTGTCTTTCCTTTTTTTTTTTTTTTTTTTCTTTTTTTTTTTTTTCACGGCTCCACTGAATTTCATTCCTGATGTTAGAAGTTGCTATCTTCATATTTCAGTCTATTGCCAGTGAAAATATAATAAACGACAAAAGACATTCTTGTGACACACCTGTTTTTATTTCAAATGTATCTGTTAGCTTTCCCGCATGAAGAACTCGATCATTTCATGTCTTTATATGTCGCCTTTACTAAGTTAATAATTTTCACTGAGTTCTACAGTGTCCTGTTGACATGTCTGATTTAAATGTATGCAGAGTGCTGGTTTCTTGCCTCTCAGTAGATGCACTCGGACTTTAAAGAGAACACCCATCACTAAGTCGTCTTGTACGACGCATGCTGTTGGGGGTGGGAACGGGTTGGGGCCAATTGGGTCTTTTCTTGTTTTCCCCCTAAATGAGGGCCCCAGAACCGACACGGGTCCACTATAAAATGAAAACGACACCATTATCTTGTCTTTAGAAGAAATAAAAACACATAACATAATTCTGTAGATGTGGAGTAAGGTGTTATACTTTTTTTTTCATTTCTACCTCTCTCTCTCTCTCTCTCTCTCTCTCTCTCTCTCTCTCTCTCTCTCTCTCTCTCTCTCTCTCTCTCTCTCTCTCTCTCTCACCCTCACCTCCCATGTTTTCGTCCTTATATATAAAGGTCTGACTACCCTGCCAGTCGCATCTTTGACAACAGGACAAATCACAGAGACCCATTTCATCTTCAAAGAAGTTATAATTACGGTACCCTACCAGCTACACCAAGAACCCCACCGCCCCTTCCCCTCCCTTTCCAATCCGCTAGCGGTCAGGATTCTTCAACATGTGACTTTGCATGCGTGTTTGAACGATAACGATCAGCCGATCAGACATAAATGAGTTATGAGTCATTACATACACGTAAAAAAAAAGGAATTCCTGCTGTTTGCCAGGCAACGTAAGTACTCAAATAGTTGCCGTCAATACACATTAAAACGCGCAATATTCTACACAACTGACTGGGTCCTTGCAATAGTTAACGAGAATGTCTACAAGTTCCTGGCACTTCCATTGATTTTCTGGTTGCTATCTTCAGTCTAGCCATAGTAGTAACAAAGTTGATTAGGCTAGATGTTACATAATTCGTATGATGCCCTGCATGGGCAGCCACAGCTCCAAATGTAATAAATGTTGCTCAGATAGATAATACATTCATCTTTCTGCGTATACCCTGCATGGGTCTCCCTAACATGGAATGTAATGATGTTAAAAAAAAGCCCACATTACAATACTTCACTGCTAATAACTAGCATGTCACTAGCGCAAGCTTTTCACAAGACAACAAAGAAGACAAGAAAAATGAAGTCAATAACTGAAAACACTAAAAAAAAAAAAAAACAGAGAAGGAGACAATGACAGACGTTTCAACACAACCCCAGACAGCGATAATTCTGTTATCACCAGCAGCTATCCCGGAAGAAGACAACAAATGTGAACAAGAAGCACTGAACGACCAGTCCCAAATAATGACATAATTAGACAATGGCAATGACAAATGGCCAGATTTAGAAGCTCGGTCAAATAATAAAAAAACGAAACAAGAAATCGGATAACGACTTTAAATATAACCGGCGGACACAGGAATTATTGATCGGAGTCCAGATAACTTCCTGTTGCCTGTGTAACAGCGTAGGATGGAGGTCTCGTTCGAAGATCCTAATTTGGTAGCAAGTACAGTTCACAAACAAGCTCTGGAACCTGTGTTTGAAAGCATTGTATTTAAGTTACAAATCAAGTAATGGATAGTATCTTCTTTAACCTGCCTAAGCAACAAACTGAATATTACTTTTCCTTTTTTTATTTCCTATGTGTGGTTTTATCGTCCCATTCTGGGGAGGTGGGTGGGTGCGGGGAACTCACTGCCATTTAACAATCGAGACGTATAAGGCGACTAATTAGGGGAGTTTTCTTTGAATTCAGAGTACATCTTCTTGAGATACGAGGAACCAATAGTCTGCATACACAAAAGCCATATCTGTAAAGCTATCTGCACGCAAAATTCAAATTCTGGAACACGACCGAAGTCCAGAAACTAACGAACAACCAGAACTTTTTGCCGGAGTTAACAGTCGGTGAACGTTAAGACAAAGAAATAACAGATTTCCAGTAATGGATTTGACTAGTGGATATCAGACCTGAGCAGTACTTTATATAGTTGACTGACAAATGACAGAGTTGACTGGGTAAGTGACGGGTTTGATTAGTATGTGATGTGTTTTATTTGTAAATGGTAGCGTTGACCAGAAGATTACATAGCTGATTACTAGGTCGTAGAGTTAATTAGTGGGTGACGAATCTAATCAGTGGATGATGGATGTTATTTGTTGATGGCAACGTTTAAAACTAGATGATAAAATTGATTAGTGGATGACGGATTTCATTTGTGGATGACAAATCTGATCAGTGGGTCACAGATGCCACAGATGCCACTAGTGAATGACACATGTGGTGAAGGGCAGATGTGATCAGTGAATGGCAGATGTGATTAGTGGATGCTGGATGTGATTAGTAGATGCTAGATGTGATCAGTGAATGGCAGATGTGATTAGAGGATGCTGGATGTGATTAGTGAATGGCAGATGTGATTAGTGAATGGCAGATGTGATTAGAGGATGCTGGATGTGATTAGTGAATGCTAGATGTAATTAGTGGATGCTAGAAGTGATTAGTGGATGACAGATGTAATTAGTGAATGCTAGATGTAATTAGTGGATGCTAGAAGTGATTAGTGGATGACAGATGTAATTAGTGAATGCTAGATGTAATTAGTGGATGCTAGGTGTGATTAGTGGATGCTAGATGTAATTAGTGAATGCTAGATGTAATTAGTGGATGCTAGAAGTGATTAGTGGATGACAGATGTGATTAGTGGATGCAAGATGTGATTAGTGAATGGCAGATGTAATTAGTGGATGACAGATGTGATTAGTGGATGCTAGGTGTGATTAGTGGATGCTAGATGTGATTAGTGGATGCTGGATATGATTAGTAGATGCTAGATGTGATTAGTGGATGCTAGATGTGATAAGTGGATGCTAGATGTGATTAGTGGATGAGAGATGTGAATAGTGGATGACATATGTGATTAGTGGATGACAGATGTGATTAGTGGATGCTAGATGTGATTAGTGGATGCTAGATGTGATTAGTGGATGCTAGATGTGATTAATAGATGCTAGATATGATTAGTGGATGCTAGATCTAATTAGTGGATGCTAAATCTGATTAGTGGATGTTAGATGTGATTAGTGGATGCTAGATCTGATTAGTGGATGCTAGATGTGATTAGTGGATGCTAGATCTGATTAGTGGATGCTAGATCTGATTAGTGGATACTAGATGTGATTAGTGGATACTAGATGCGATTAGTAGATGCTAGATGTGATTAGTGAATGCTAGATCTGATTAGTGGAGGCTAGAAGTGATTAGTAGATGCTAGATGTGGTTAGTGGATGCTAGATGTGATTAGTGGATGCTAGATCTGATTAGTGGATGCTAGATCTGATTAGTGGATGCTAGATGTGATTATTGGATGCTAGATGTGATTAGTGGATGCTAGATGTGATTAGTGGATGCTAGATCTGATTAGTGGATGCTGGATGTGATTAGTGGATGCTAGATGTGATTAGTGGATGCTAGATGTGATTAGTGGATGCTAGATGTGGTTTATGGATGAAAGATGTGATTAGTGAATGCCAGTTGTGATTACTGAATGGGAGATGTGATTACTGAATGGCAGATGTGATTAATGAATGGCAGATGTGATTAGTTGATGCGGCTGTGATAAGTGAATGACACATGTGGTTGGTAAAGGACAACGTAATTAGTGAATGGCGGATGTGATTAGCGGATTGTTACAGTACCTGTATGGAATGGTTCGTACACAGCCACGTCTAATGACCACGGACACAGTCTGCTTTTACGAAATATTAATATGAGACATCTCTTGACTATGAAGAGACACACAGACATTAAGCTCTTTAATTTTAAAGGATCTTGCAGACATGGCATTCAGCAACGTAACAACAAAGACACATACGATATGAGACATCCCTCTGGAAGTCGTAAATCCAATAACTAAAATTATCAATGTCAAAGACTACGAATAAACAACTAATCTCTCTCTTCTGGCACAATACTCGATTAATAGTGCAAATGCCCCTTCAGTACAATGTTTAATGAATGATAAGAAGCTTTTTCGTCCGTCCCATCCAATATGATGCTTTTGTAAGCATGTGGTAATAGTGCTTCAGAGTAGGTTGGTCAACATTGTTTCTTATATATCTTCCTTTCAAGCTTCTATGGTTTCTTTGGGAGTCTCCTGTACTGAATCCTATTAAAACTTGTTTAATATCTTTCCTTTAAAAGTCTGTCAAGCGGACTGTCGTCCAGGCGGGCGCCACCGACCTGTTTCAGATTTGAAATCGACTGTGGGCGATATGTTTTAATTCATTTGGGCTCCCCTTGTGACTCAAAGACCCCTAAGGGTATCTTATGTCTAGCTTCCACCAATTGTAAAGAGGAACTGTTTTTCCAGTCTAGAACCTTCTCGAAACTTTCGCCTTTGCCTGGATGTCATTGGTGTGATGTGAATTATGACAAATTTATAGGTGTGAGATGAATTTTGTCGCGAAATCCAACCTGTTGTTGTGTGTCAGGGACGATGTGACACTTGTCCGTAGTAGTCCCCGTGTTTGCTGGTCCTAGTCAAGGAGACTAGTTTACAGGCCAAACTAGGCGACAGTCGCATGTTTGGAGCAGGTAGATAGTAGGTTAGGTTAGTTGCGTATCCTTTACAGGACGTTGCAGAACCAACCCCAAAAGCTCCTGGCTGTTATGTGGTTTTTCTAGGCAAATTGACGTCCAGTAGTTTGCCATTGTTTTCTGGACGGTCGGCTTTCTTGATACCACTGTCGAAACCAACGCAAGGCGCATAGCCCGCAGCTGGGATCCAACCCGGCATCATGAAGCGTTCGTATCGACATAGCCACAGAGCCGAGAGGTGGATGGGAACCCTGCTGAAATGTCACTAAAATAACAAATTTAAATAAGCTAAGCGTCCAGTGCCAAGATCCGCCTTCGGTCGCTTTTGTTAGCGCAAATATCCGTCAACTAGGGGAGGTAATCGAATCTTATACTCGAAGACTTTATAAGGCCATGAAGATCCCTATGGAGTATGGGAGCTGCAGTTTGATACTACATATAGGTCATTTAAATTTGTACGGCTGGAGTCATTCTAACTCTATTACAGGATGGCGGATGTTGTTAGTGGATAATAGATGTGATTCCTGGATGACAGATGTGCTTTTTAGAGGCCTGATGTGATTACTGGATTACATAAATGATTAACTGATGACAAATCTGCTTAATTGATGATAGATGTAATTAGTGGATGACAGATGGAATTAATCGAAATAGCCACTGCTCAATCTAGGAGCCGGTTAAAAGAAGCGAGAATTTTTTTTTTTTTTTTAACCAACATCAAGATGGAATTAGTCCATAGCGGAAATGATAAGTGGATGATAGATGCGATTATGTGATGACAGGTGTCATTTGTAGATAGCGCACTGAATTAGTGAATACATGTGTGATTAGCTGATAACATACTTTATTAGTGGACGACTGACTGATTAGAGTTGATTAGCAGATGACTGAATTGTCCGGCGGATGATGGATTCAACTGACTGATGATAAATGTGATTACTAGATAGATGACAGAGGTAATTACATGATATTAGATGTGATTAATGGATGATGGATGTGATTACTAGGTAATATGTGTGATTAGTGAATGATCAATATTGTTAGCTGAAGTTTGATGTGACACTTGGATGATGGATGTGAGCAATGGATAGCGAGTGTAAATTGTTGTTGACGGACTTCATTTGTGGATGGCTCACTGTGTTAGTGGATTAGAATAATTTAGTTGATGATTTGTTTAGTAGATGATGAATTTAAATACTTTATTATATATATGTGATTAGTGGATAAGGCATGTGTGTATGTAAGTTGAACCTCACCAGGACATTACACAAAGCGAAAAACAACCGGTGACACAAAGTGCCACCATGCGGATGAGGATCACCCGTGGAGAGGTCCAAAAATCTCGTTCAGCCGTTAGGCCATATTTATGGCCCCCCAGGAAAAGCCGGGGGCGGGGGGGGGGGGGGTCAAATAACAAAAATACTGCATCCCACATAGGGACGGCATGGTTATTGTATAGCATTGGTGGATAACAGGTGGGATTCGTTGTTAGCGGAATTGATTCGGGACTGGATGATTGGGTTAGTGGATGAGAAATTATTAATAAGTGACTGACCTGTCTAGTGGATGAATGATTGTTTAATGGGTGATGAATGTAATTAATGGATGATGGGAATAAATGGTAAATGACAGACGTGATTAGTGGATAAGGAATAGATTAGTGGATGATAAATAGATTAGTGGATGGCGGATGAGTCTTTAAATGTTAACTGAACAGAATTTAATTAAGGAGAAGCAAACACTCACAGATCTAAATATGACAGAAAACAAACATTCTAAGCAGCCTTAAACATTTTAATACACACACAAAATGTATGATTAAATCAAAAGCAGCCTAAAAGATCACGTATTTTTTAAATAGTCGCGAAAACAGAAAACATGTCATTAAAAATCTGACACACAAGATCTGAGTTTTTAATTCTTGAAAAGCTAAATTTTTAAATAAACTAAAAACTTTAAAAAATAGGCAATAGTGAGAGTTTGTATTGTCTTGTCATCCCTTTGTGGGATGCAATTTTTCGTTATTTGAAGCCCTACTCTGGCTCTTTACAGGGGCCGCAATATAGCCCGGCCATAATTATGGTCTAATGGCTGAACGCGTTTTCTGGGACCTCTCCACGGGTGATCCTCAACCACATGGTGGCACTTAGTGTCACTGGGTGTTTAACGCTTGTGGGGTAAAAGTAAGAAAAATATTAACAAACATAACGAATGATACAGTGTGGAGTGATTAATGCTATGGCTTGATCACTGGTCGGTCATAGGATTCAAAACCCACTTTTCACGACAGCATGTTTCTGGGTTCGACCCAGCATGAAAAACGGGTGTCAGAGAATGTACTGGCAATTTTAAAGTGTGTACATTATCAATGGAATCATGAGCAAACATCATGTCATAAAACGCTATTGGGAACTGGGAACTTATACCTGCGCGTTTATCCACGCGTGCAAAATGACATACAGGACGCAAAATGTGCATAATAAATAATAGTTCGTTGGCTTATGTGGCCTTAGAGGTCAGTGACATCGTTTCACAATGCAATCCTCCATGTATACCATAGTACGATTCTCGTGGTAAGCGGTTGAGAATCGAACCATTGCCGTGGCTTTCAGTTGCACCGTAAAGGGAACCGGTACCTCACCGTGAAGGGAATCGGTGCATCACCCTGAATTTAACCACGACCTCACCGTAAAGGAAACCGGTGTCTCACCGTGAGGGAAACCAGTGTATTACCGTGAAGGCAACCAGGACCATACCGTGAAGGAAACCGGTGTCTCACCGTGAAGGAAACCGGGGTCTCACCGTGAAGGAAACCGGTGTCTCACCTTGAAGGAAACCAGTGCATCAGCGTGAAGGCAACCTGGGCCATACCGTGAAGGAAACCAGTGTCTCACCGTGAAGGAAACCAGTGTCTCACCGTAAAGGAAACCAGTGTCTCACCGTGAAGGAAACCTGTGTCTCACCGTGAAGGAAACCAGTGTCTCACCGTGAAGGAAACCAGTGTCTCACCGTAAAGGAAACCAGTGTCTCACCGTGAAGGAAACCAGTGTCTCACCGTAAAGGAAACCAGTGTCTCACCGTAAAGGAAACCAGTGTCTCACCGTGAAGGAAACCTGTATCTCACCGTGAAGGAAACCAGTGTCTCACCGTGAAGGAAACCAGTGTCTCACCGTAAAGGAAACCAGTGTCTCACCGTGAAGGAAACCAGTGTCTCACCGTGAAGGAAACCAGTGTCTCACCGTAAAGGAAACCAGTGTCTCACCGTGAAGGAAACCAGTGTCTCACCGTAAAGGAAACCAGTGTCTCACCGTGAAGGAAACCAGTGTCTCACCGTAAAGGAAACCAGTGTCTCACCGTGAAGGAAACCAGTGTCTCACCGTAAAGGAAACCAGTGTCTCACTGTAAAGGAAACCAGTGTCTCACCGTGAAGGAAACCAGTGTCTCACCGTAAAGGAAACCAGTGTCTCACCGTGAAGGAAACCGGTGTCTCACCGTGAAGGAAACCAGTGTCTCACCGTAAAGGAAACCAGTGTCTCACCGTGAAGGAAACCGGTGTCTCACCGTGAAGGAAACCAGTGTCTCACCGTAAAGGAAACCAGTGTCTCACCGTGAAGGAAACCGGTGTCTCACCGTGAAGGAAACCGGGGTCTCTCCGTAAAGGAAACCGGGGTCTCACCGTGAAGGAAACCGGGGTCTCACCGTGAAGGAAACCGGGGTCTCACCGTGAAGGAAACCGGGGTCTCACCGTGAAGGAAACCGGGGTCTCACCGTGAAGGAAACCGGGGTCTCACCGTGAAGGAAACCGGGGTCTCACCGTGAAGGAAACCGGGGTCTCACCGTGAAGGGAACCGGTGTCTCACCGTGAAGGAAACCGGTGTCTCACCGTGAAGGGAACCGGTGTCTCACCGCTAAGGAAACCGGTGTCTCACCGTGAAGGAAACCGGGGTCTCACCGTGAAGAAAACCGGGGTCTCACCGTGAAGGAAACAGAGGCCTCACTGTGTATTATTTCCGCAGCTGGCCGCGACACTACTGTTGTATGGAGCGGAAACACGGAGAACAACCAAGGCAATAAATAATAAACTACAAACGTTCATTAACTGGTGCCTGCGCAAAACAGGTGGAATTAATGGTATGAAAGAATCACTAATGTGGAGCTTTCGGACAGAACTAAACAACTTCCAATAGGCCAAGAGGTAAAGAAATGACGCTGGAGTTGGATACGACACACTTTACCTAATTTTTTTTTTTTTTTTTTTCTTAGTTTAATTATTTTTGTTCAAACCAAGTACATTTTTAAAAAAAAACAGTTTGTATATCTAGTTACAAATCAAATTAATATGATCACACCGGAATTTAATTATAAATTAAGAACACATTCTGACCAAAACGTATCTCCATGATGTCTGTATCACTTGTTGTGAAATCCACTAGCTCCTTTTTTCAATCATATTTTGTTACGTTGGGGGAAGGGGCGTGGGGATTTAGCCATGTACTTAAAGGACATTGGGGGAGGGGCGTAGGGATCTAGCCATGTACTTAAAGGACATTGGGGGAGGGGCGTAGGGATCTAGCCATGTACTTAAAGGAATTGCGGGGCCCTTGCCATACACTCTAAGGGGTGCTTCCTGAACAAAGTTGGAGACCACTGGTCTAGGCTGAGCGCCGTACAGTGCAAAGTGTATCAGCGTGTAAAAAGATTCCCGCCGCTATAAACTTAACGTCATTTCACAACGTTTTCCTGGGAGAGTGTACTTCTGCAGTCTGGTCGGTGCACTCTACAGTGTCCCCATATGTAGAACAAGGTCTGTTAATTACCGCTACACGACATTTGTCATGTAAGTGTTTCCACCATTCCCACGACCACGACTTACGCAAGTATGCAGGACTGCTGATTCCGAAAGTCGAGGTCATACATTCCATGGTTCAGGGGCGACAGAGCTTTAGGGCCTGGCTCCCTTCCCTCTGCTAAAAAAAAAAAAACCATTATGGTGGGGGAGGGGAGAGAGCATTTTAAGTGGACTGATTATACACCTCTCCTAATCATGTATATAAGGTGCCCTTTGAAGTATTTATTGTTAGCAAATGTGATATTATTTCTAATATAGTGTTTTGTTTTCTTTTTTGTTTTGTTTGTTATTAGGCATATTATTATACGCACTTTAACAAGGCTTTGGCCTTTTTATGGGTCCCCAAGAAAACGTGTATCGCTGAAACAGAGACCAAACCACTCAATGATTTTCTTTGTGTCACTGCCCCTGCGTGGTTTATGTCCTGTGGGAGAGCGATAGACAAAGATATAGAGACAGTCCAGTCGATCAATACATCTGAAGTTAGTTCCCATGTTGTGCCAATAGCCTCATGAGTTGATATTTTGAGGTGCCTTTGCTGAGAAATGTAATCACTCATTTTTTCGTGTATTAATTTGGGTACTCTGTCTATATTCTTCTGATTTCAAAGTTTCGTTTAATTCTTGGAGCCGTTTCAATCAAACTCGTTTCTGGACAAAACAATCAGCAGCTGCTTTAGACTAGTCGTCAATTAAACATTTATAGTGGAGACGAAAACGTCGTTTATGTTGAACGGTATTTTAAATGCCTTGCCAAGATCTTGTGGTTTCTTTCCTCTTCAAAATGCTTCCGTTTTACTTGTTTTGGTAACTGGGTCAATTGAATCTTCCTCTTCTTCCTCTTCGTCCTATTTCTCTCCTTCTCCACCTTCTTATTCTTCTTCTGCCTCTACGTGCTTCCAGCTTTTTTATATGATACAGCACACCGTAGAGTCAACTCTCCGCCATGACGTCCAGTCGAATTGCCTGCCATAATGTTGAAAGTGTGAAATAGAAATCGACATGACAGCAATCGGGATACTCCTATAAGCGCCCTGTCCCCATCGTCAACAGCAAGCGAGTAGTTCTAATTTCGATGGTACCAGTAACTGATTGTACATCCGTTTCGCTTTTCCTTGAGTGTTCAGCGTCAGCCAGATCGTCTGGTAACTCCCTGAACCACCATTCAACTCAGGCCATAATGATTTATTTATGTCTCCTCACTGTTCACTCGCTCCCAAAGGGCCCTCACAATATCTAGTTTGTCATACATCAACTCATCACCAAGTGGTGCAGAACCGATGAAGTTATCTGCCTGCTCGTTTGATATAATGTATGTTCAGTAACCTCTCTGCTAGGGCGCAGTGTCCGTTTACATTACATAGCGTATGCTGGAAATGTAGCATTATATAACCCTGGTGTATCAGCGCCAACTGTTGGCCCTGCAATTATACCGACAGCAGCTGTGAGCAAAAAAGACAACTAGTATTTGTTTATTTTTTTAAGCGACAGTTTTAATGAATACTGAATAACGTGTTGACTTGCCGTATATTCATGCACAACATTATTTATCTTATTTTGGTCAAAATTGAAAACTATTTTGTACTTCTAGATGTTTCGGTAGGTGTTTATTTGTAATAGTTATGTTATGTTTTAACTAAACAAACAGTGTTACTGTTCACTTGTCTGGTGATAGAAAAACGTACTTTCTGGTGTCCCCGTGGGGAAAACAAGACCAGACCCACTGTCTCCCCAAGAAGTATGTCCTGGGTGCTGACTTATGTATGGTTTTTTTCGAAGTCGTCGTGCATCTGCCTGGTAGACAAGGAACCAACAAACTTTACACAAATCAGTCAGATCTGTAAAACGGATGTGCAAACAAAACTCAGGTTCTGATAAAAGTCCAGAGGCAGACGAGCTACCAGAACATTCAGTTGGAGTTTACAGTCAGTGAATGCGAAGAAGCAGAAGCAACTAACAGATACTAATCCTGAGGCCCATGTATTGTAGGATGGATTATTCTTCTACTCTTGTGCCCTACATCCCCTAAATTAGCAAAGGCCGACTCAGCGAAGTCGTCCTATCCTTTGCTATTGTTGTTAAGCACACTCCATGTCCACCATGTCCTTTTCAACTTCATTCAAGTTCATTTCTCTGCGTGTTTTTTTTTTAATCTACCTGTATTTCCACACACACACACACACACACACACACACACACACACACACACAATCTGTCACTAATAGGGGGAAAAAACGTAAAAACACATATGTCGGTTTGGAGAAGGGGGTGGGGGAGGGGGGAGGAGAGATTATGTATGTGCTGTCTTCACAACGAAGATCGACTTCAGTGCACTCACAACAGTGCCACATTGTGGAATGTTACATAGCAAATCCCCAATTTATCCTACTGTACTACTGTCCAAACAATAATAAAAGTACTTTAAAAAAAAAAATAAACCGTCCACCGCAAAAATCGAATCCTAGCACTCGACGAGCAGTATTGTTAAACGCATTAATTAGGTTCTAAACCACAGAACCGCACTGCTTGTGTCAGGAGGCAACTGTCCGAATCAATGTCCTTCAACGGTAGGCAAATTAAAAGTGAACAAACTACTACATATACTCCTTGAACAGACAAGCTATGAAACATACAATGGTAGTGGAAATGTGGTCTTTAAGATCAGCACAGCGAAATCCATGAAAGAATATAAAGCAAATCATTCTAGAAATAAAACACAGAACACAGAAAACCATGAAAGAACATAAGGGCCATCATTGAAGAAATAAAACCAAATTTAAAAAATCTTTAAAATACTCAGATAAATTAGGCGCAGACCGTCAAGATCGTCTGGGTATGTCAGGAACAGATATAAACTTGAGAGCTTAATGATAACTAGCAAACAGCATACACACAAAGAGTAATATGAAGACAACCAGATACAAGCTCGCCGCGGATCGGAAGATCGTGGGTTCGCTCCCTGGCGAAGCCGGGGTTTTTTCATAAATGACCTTGGCTCTCAGGTCGACCTAACCTTGAATAGGTACCGGGTGCAGTCCTGTGAAGTAAAGGCGGCTGGCGTGATGCTGACCCCATCGCTCATCTTGTGCCGATTGGTCTATAAAATATAGGTCATTCTCTATATGCGCTTTACAACTCAAGGTGTGGGAAAGGGTCCTTTACTTACTTTTTACTTACCAGATAAATACCTGCAATAAATGACCACATGGCATAAGCATGTTACTAGGCAGTCATTCGTTTGAAATAGCAAACAAGACCGACCATGCTAGGCAAATAGAACATTACAACGATGAAAATACTGTATTCTTTCTTTTCTAATAGTTCTCAATATCAAATGTTGTTAGCCTGGCAATTAGAAGAACCAATTAGAAACCTGCCTAAACTATACGTCAGTGTACACACGAAGCTTTCCACCAAAAGCCAATTAGAAACCTGCCCAAACTATACGTCAGTGCACCCACGGAGCTTTCCACCCTAGAAAGTGCACAGCCAGCACATGCTGGGCCAAGCAAGCATTGATGGAATGTCAAGAGTAACCACTTAGTGAAAGTCAAATAAGAGGAGAAGACTTGGCGTTGAACTAAAGACATCATTTCAGCTTGCTCCTCCCTCTCTCAGTGTTGAAGGTTGTTTATACGTGAACTTTGGCAGGGGGGAGCTCTCTTCATAATTTGAGCAGGGGGAGCTCTCTTCATAATTTGACCTTGCTGAATGAAGTAATCATTTTATTACAGGTGCAGACAATCACTGTTAAAAAAATGAAAAGCATAGTTATCCAAAGGCGCTTTACTACTAAGGAAAGATACGCGAAGCTGCTGAAAGGAAGGTAATAAAATAACTGCGCGTTAAATTTTTTTTTAGAGTAAAGTGCCACAGCATAACTATGCGTTTTTTAAGCAGTTTATGTATATATGTATATATATTTATATATATATATATATATATATATATATATATATATATATATTATATATATATATATATATATATATATATATGTATAAGGAGAGACAGACGGGTGGGTGGATGGATGGACGGATGCAGGAAAGAATGAAATCACAAATGGATAGACCAATGGACGACCGCACAAGGATGTATGGACAGACAGACAAATGAATAAATATGTAGACATTTAGACACACAGGTACGCAGCTAAGCAGACATGTACACGGATGAATTGGTGGGAAGGGTAGGATAAATGAATGAATGGAAAGACAGGTAGATAAACAGCCATGTGGACAGTTAATGGTTTGGAAAATGTACAATCACAACACACTGGTTTCCGTTAAGTGTGCAGTTCAGTTAAGGATTATCGTTGCTGTAATCGTAAAGTTGCATGTGCTCAATCTGACACATGCCATTCAAGTGGCTGAAAATGATTCGACTGAATCAGCCTGCCTTTTTTTCCACATCATCCTTTCTTTTCTCCTAGCTTGAATGGACAAATTCATGTAAGGCTCCCAAAATACCTTTTGCCCAGGTAAATAAAGCAGAACACATCGCTCGCTACCTTGACTGCCAGAGAACTAGCGTACGTGTATGTATGCGTGTGCGCACGTGCGTGCGTGTGCGTATATACTGTGTGTGTGTTTGTGCTGCTGAAGTAATCTTTAACCGCCCCCCAATCTCGTCTACTCTTCGATGTCAAAGGGTTCCGTTCCTCCATCCTCTTAGGTGTCTTAAAGGTTCCGCCTCCTCTTCCGATTTCCACCTCTTGCCTTCAGGATGGGCTTGGGCAGTGTTGCCACTTTGGATGTTTTACATCCAGATTTATATATTTTCCCTTGCATTTAGATGGCGTTTTTAACCTTTGATGGTAGATGTTTTTCTAGATGTTTTTCATTTGGAGTGAATTTATCAAATCTAACCTAAGAAACAGGATGAAATTTGACCCCTTAAATGCTATCTTGACAATAAAATTCGGCCTGATAAGAGTAGGAAAAGGCTGTTCCACTTATCAGCTCCCTGATAAGGTAATAAAAGAAATTGGAACAGCTAAAGCATACCAGTCATTTTGGATCTGTAGCTTCAACTTCATCATCCAAGCTAAGTTTATCCTGTGGATCTTGTGAGGCAGACTTCAGTGAAGATGAGGACATGATTCTATAGGATAAGTCATATCAATTGCTATGTAATTTGTGACTCTTTCTATTTGGATGTTTTTTTTAATATGTTTTCCACGCAAATTTAGATGTTTTTATATCTTTTCTGACTCCGTTTTGGATGTTTTTGGTAAAGAAAAGTGGCAACATTGGGCTTGAGTGAGATAGTTTCCAGGGCAAGCCTGCAGGTATATACATGGCGCTCTCACAGTAGGCCGGAAGGCATGTGGATGTTGCCGAAACTGGCCTATCTACCTGTGCACGCGTTGCGTGCTGATCGTTGGCTCATTTCTTATGGGTCCGTTATGTGTTTTGTCTACAACAACTACAGCCTCGACCACAACAGTTCCTGCTGCTACTGTTGTTGATGCCAATGCGGCTGCTGCTACCACCACGACTTCTAAGAAAAATAATAATGATGATGATATCACCATTACTACGACTAATGCTGCTGCTGTTAATACAGCTACAGACGTTACTACCACTAAACTTCTAAAAGTATTGTTGTAGCAGCTACTGCTATTATTTTCAATACTACTGCAGCGGCTATTACTGCTATATCGGAAAAAATATAATCAACTATGTGGATTGGTCAAAATAACAATGAAAAATTCCTCAGCAACATACAGACGGACAGAATAACTTTATCGCTCCCGCTCCCGCCCTATCGATGTCTAGTTTACAGAACTGAATCTGCACATAAAATGTGAAAAAATGTTTAGAGGAGAAATTATGAATGTTAACAAACTGCTGCAGAAGTTATTTATGCAAACATGAGCACATCACCTGAATTATGGCACAAATAATTTAGCACAGACAGTGACTGAAGAAATACTAGCAGACCAGATAGATAGAAAAAGTGACAAGACTGTATCTGATGCAGCTGCAAAATATAAGGAACGCCCAGGAGTGCGAAAAATATGGAGAGTTATTTTTACTGTAATACAGCAAACAGCAGAGCAAAACTGGGAATACAGAAGAGATGTACACAATGTTTTTGTGGATTTTAAAAAGGTAATTGATAGTGTACATAGAAACAGTTTATGGAATGCTATAAATGATTTTGGAACACCAAAGAAGCTCATTACTATGTATAGAAGACACTTATAATATAGTAACAAATAAAGGTAGAAAGTCAGACCCTTATCAAATAACATCTGGTTAAAAGTAGGGCTGTACCGAATATTCGCTTCGTATTAGCTTCGGGGCCGAATAGTGAACCTAATAACTATTCGGTATTCGGCCGAATAGCTGCGGTCGGGCCGAATACGAATAGTGGTTACCTTACTCACGTTTCTGTATACACAGTGATGGACTGAAATAAGTCTCCCATTAACACAATAGTTGCTGTTGCCTAAGTCTGTCGTAGCGGGGGAAACTGCGACCCGGTTGCGTGGTACAAACTGCATAAAATGCCAACCGCAGTGTGTGTGCGTGTGTGTGCGTAAGTGTGTGTCTGTGAGAGAGAGAGAGAGAGAGAGAGAGAGAGAGCGAGATAGAGAGAGAGAGCGAGAGAGAGAGAGAGAGAGAGAGAGAGAGAGGGAGGGAGGGAGAGAGAGAGAGATCATGCATTTTTCGTTCTTTCATAGTGTATTCACCGAAATCAAATTTGAAGATATTGCTAACGAGAATTTAAAGGTGCGTTTAAATTACATGGAACGAACGACCAAGCGAACGATGGTTTTGAAAGAGGCGGGAGCCCGAAGACAACAAATCACAGACATCAAAAGGAGACAGTCGTCATGTTTAAGCCATGTTATTAAAAGAGGGAAAATGGAACATTTAGTGACCACTGGAATGATCTGTGGAAGGAGGGATAGAGGAAGACAACGACAGAAGATTCGTGACAGTCTTGTTGCATGGCATGGAGGTGTGTCAGCACACGAACTGATACATTCTGCAGGAGATAGCAGATTGTGGAGAGGCATGATCGCGCACGCCAGTCGGCAAGGCACCTGATGATGATGATACACTATTCGTATTCGTATTCGGCCGAATAGTTGGCACCACTATTCGTATTCGGCCGAATAGTGAAAATCACTATTCGGTACAGCCCTAGTTAAAAGCAAGATGATGCTCTGTCCTCACTTCTTTTCAACTTAGCCCTGGGGACAATTATAATGAAATTGAAAAGAGTGACTATAGGAGAAACTACAAAAATACTTAGTTATGCAGATGACATTGATATAGTTAGATAAAATGAACTAGAGACTGTAAAAACACTCTTTTTAAAAAAAAAAAAAGCAGCTCACAAATTGGGACTAGTTAGCAATCAAGATAACACAGAATGCATTCTAATAACAAGACAGGGAAAGGATATTAACTCCGGCCGATAATATAAAAATCAAACGAACGAAAACATAAAAGTATTTGGAATCAAACTTCAACTGCTCCAACATGCTGAGAGATGAAATACAATCCAAAATACAATCTGGAAATAAAGTATACTATGCCCTTCAACATCTGCTAAATTCAAATCTTCTATTTCGCAACACCAAGATCAAAATCGTCGATAAGACTAATCGTTTTATATGGCTCTGAATCTTGGAGCACAACTAAAAGAGATGCGGCCTCATTACAGGTTTTTGAAAACAGAGTTTTACGACGAATCTTTGGACCTATCAAAAACGGAAACAGCGGAGAATGGAGAGTGAGAAGCAACAATGAAATTCCTAATCTGTTTAAAACACTGGCATCGTGAGATCTAATATAATGAAATGGCTTTGGGCATATTAAGAGAATGTCAAATGACAGAGAGGTATACACAAGAGAGCTGAATGGTCGTAGACCACGAGGCAAATCAAAAAAACTATAGAGAGAAAACATCCAGACAGACGTGCAAACACTTGGGGTCCCCACCTGGAAAGAGAATGCCAACCAGTGAGATACGTGGAGGCGGGTGACATCTGAAGCAATGAACCTCATGGGCTCGGAATGCTGTAGAAGAAGAAGAATGTTACACTAATGTCGGCGTCTGTGGCTTAGACGTTGCGAACGCGCTTCATAATGCCGGGGTGCCGTGTTTGATCCCAGCTGCCGGCCTTGTTACTTCCATTGATTTTAACAGTGGTATCGAGGAACTAACCGTCTAGAAAGCAATGGCAAACAACTGGACGAAAACTAACCTAGAAAAACCACAAAAGCCAAGAAATGCTGGGATTGGTTCTGCAACGTCCTGTATAGGACGCTTTAATGTTACTAAAAGTTTCTGATAAAATAATAAGGAAGAATTTTTGAAATATGTTAATATTTCCTACACAAACAATTAAGAGGTGAAATTATGGTAAGTTAAGAACAGTTTTCTAACTAAAAGAGCCTGCACTAACCAGATACCATATAATATATATCGGGTGAACAGACTGCGGTTTTATTTTTAATGTTAAAGGCAGCAATGCTTTTCTAAACCAGTAGCTAATGTATAGGAGTCAGCGGAAATTAAATCTAGTACCAAGCAGTTACTTACAACTCTCATTGCTAGTTATTCGCGTTATCTCTGACAGTAGCTTCTTAGTACCTACTATCATCACTACAACTGTACCAGTAGCGACAGCCGTAACGATTATTCTAGATAGGTTATCACGTGATATTTTCTCCGCTTCTTCCCTTTGCTGTTAAGAGTATGCTAGCAATGTAGTACTAGTAACTTGTAGCTTTCACACGTAACAGTTTCAACCTGAGTCGCGTAAATATGCAGCGAGTGTTCTCTTTATTATGTTCTAGACGTAAGATAAGAGGCGTATTTGTAATAAAAAGTAATCAGTAATTGCCGCTGCTTATTACGCAAATTACCTATTTGTTTAAACATTGTAAACAATGGAACATCTGAAGAATTCTAAGTGCATTTACAATGAATATATTTCCGTTACTTATTTCGATTAAAACTTAAATTGTAACATCTTTCAAACATAAAAAACATCAAAAGGATTAAGATGTTACTTGCAAAAAACCGCAAGACATTGATACTGACAACAATCATATCATTTGTTTAACAGAAACTTATTATACACAGACAACAATAGGTGGAAAACGAACACCAGGAAAAAAACCAAGGATATCGCTTACCGTCATTTAAAAAAGACAGCCTGAAGCTTTCCATCGCCATCTTTGGGGTGACGATAGTCTTTGCTCGCCGACGCACTGTGCCTGTCTCATAGGATTCCAGATCCTGACAAAAGCATAATTAGTTCATTATAGTCTCAGTACATATAAGAAATGAATAGTAATGGCTATAACTACAGGACCTTTTTAATGGAAATCAGACATTAAACAAACAAAGGCAGACTACAAAACATACACAGAAGAGGATTAGGAAATGTGTTAACAATGATGGGGGAGATCATGGGGCCAGGGTCTCACAATCATAAAGGATATAACACAGAGGCCTGATTTAGTGGATAGCCTATGATTTACTGTGGGATAAAGGGCTGAAGAAGGAGAAGAAGACGAAGAAGAAGAAGAAGAAGAAGAAGAAGAAGAAGAAGAAGAAGAAGAAGAAGAAGAAGAAGAAGAAGAAGAAGAAGAAGAAGAAATAGAAGAAGAAGAAGAAGAAGAAGAAGAAGAAGAAGAAGAAGAAGAAGAAGAAGAAGAAGAAGAAGAAGAAGAAGAAGAAGAAGAAGAAGTGCGAGGAGGAGGAGGAGGACGACGACGATGACTAAGAAGAAGAAATGCTATTAGTGAATACACATTTGATTGCTAAATATAATGTTAACAAAGATACCAATACGATGTTTACTACTGCTGCTGTTGTCGCTGCTGTACGACTACTACTACTACCACCAACACCACTAGGGCCGTATTTAGGCACACTGCAACACATGCAGCTTCACAGGGCTGTGCAACATTTGATGGTCTGGGAAATTCCACAACTTACTGTATGTAGCATGTAAACGAACTAAAACGCTGAAGCTTAGCTGAGGAAGGAGAGTGCGTAACCCGAGTGACTGTACATGGGCGTAATACACCATAAATATGAGCCGACGACTACTATTCTTACTGCAACCACCACGACCATAAATATTACGTTTGTTTTACTTAGATATGCACCACCAACAAACACATGTGAAATATGGAAACAATAAAAACGAAACGTAAATATTCAGCGGGGGGCGTACACCAATTACGTAAAGAGAACCGGGCCGTGTCTGCTTCCTTGCACATATACACTACGAAGATATACTACTAAGTGCATGTTAACTTTGCATTACTTTAAAAAAAAAGGGGGGGGGGGTGAGGGAGCGGGTTGATGAGGAATGCTGTTCACATAGGCACTGGAACCTAGGGGGAAAAGGAGCGGGAGGGAAAACAACTAGATCCCCCCCCCCGCCCCTTTTTTTTTCTTTATCGGGAGGCAGGTTGACCCTGATTATTTTGCAAGAAGACTAAGATCCCTTGTAACAACTGATATTTATTTTCTTTTATATTAATTGCTTTCACATTTCGTATTATTTCGAGTAAATTATTAAATTTACTTCGTATTTGATAATTCACATTTACATATAATATATTAAATTTAGCGCAGTAAAAATAATCACATTTATAAAGATAATATAATAATAATAATGCGCCCAATGACAAAGATATATGTATATAACATGCTCGACATAATATGAAATGTAAGAACAAATACTTGAAAAGATCATTTCTATTCATGGTTAATGGTCGGTCTTAGCCTCTTTACAAGAGTTAATGGGTGGGGGGGGGGGTCTCTTTGAATTGGGGGCGGGGGTTGGCACAAAAACAGAGACATATCTCTAATCAATAATGTGTATAGAAAATCTGTAGCTAGCAGAGTGGAGGAGGCCAATGGTTTATCACATAATTGAGAACATAGGGGGGCTGCACTGGTCTGAGCTCCAAAACATGTTTGGCATGAGTAGTAAGGAGGGCGTGGTTGATGGTGGGACTCAGCTCCCTCCCCCAGTGTCTCCTAATTTTTTGCTGGGGTGAGGGGAGGGATGAAACGCTCAAGATTTACACAGTGTTACACACTAGCTCACTTCTGATCGGTAGACATTGAGCCACGTGGCTTGGCACAAGGTTACGGAGGTATTCCGCAATGCTGTTATATATTTGTTGTATATTTCAGCGCGCCATCGCTTTTAATACTCTGAAAAAAATGGACAAATTGGGTCTAATAAAACTCCCCTAGAGAGTGCTTCAACCTATGTCACATGCATTCTCTTTCTCGGAATGAAAAGGTAAATGCAAGACAACCCAGAAAGCAAACAACAAATCAGCACACCCGTAGCCTGCAGGAAAGTAGACCAGCCCAACACACCGATGAATTAAACGTGACCTACATTTTTTGGGGAGACCAACGTTAGTTTTACCAAATTGTTGTAAATTCATGGATCTCTAACAGCGAGTGTTAAATTCACACATAGGAAAATGAACTTTGCATCGGGTTTTCTACAAATAAGTTATTTGTAATCGCAGTCACTGAAAAGTAAGCAAGAGGAAAGGAAGTAGATCAAGTGGCGTGACCTCCCTATTCTCGGCGTTTCTACCTCACACAGCCATTATTTTATATATACAACGCTTACGTAAAGTTATTACTTACACATTGGATAATTCACGTCTTTAGTAGCATCACACATCTCACACAAAACTGGCTTTAATTACACGCACTGCAAATAATTAACGTCACAACCACGGATATCCGGTAATAATTAGCCGCCATAACACTGCATGTGTTTTGTTTCGCTATGTGTGTTACAACTTTTGTAGACAGCATCAAGTCAATGAACGAGTGTGTGGGTGTGTGTATGAATGTCTGTGTCTGCTCGCGCGCACGTGTGTGTGTGTGTGTGTGTGTGTGTGTGTGTGTGTGTGTAGTGGTTTTATTGTCGAAGACATTTATCCCCCAAATGATGGCGCCGGTTTCAAGTGAATCAGGAAATGGTGCGCTCCAACACATGGACAGCGGAAATGTAAATAATTTGCCATTGTTTACAGAATATGCTACCTGATTAACTGCGTGCTGGTGGAAACAGAACGTGGTGGGGAAACTGAATGTGCAAGCACGATTTCGTGCCTAGCTGTCCGTTTCTGTCGGCATCACGGCTGCCATGTTGGTGATGACTGGAGAGATAGCAGTGATAATGATTGTAGAGTTTTACAAGATTGTGTTTAGGTTTAGGTTTAGACGACAGATCAACATCATGGCACAAAGGGGGGAGGGGGGGGACCCATAAGTGCTCCGTTCTACTTCTGACTCAGGCCTGAGTCTGACTAATCTCAGTACACTGCACAAACTCCGTAGGACCGGCGAGGATCCCAGGCAGCGCCGTTAGGCTACTCTTTTCGATTTCCAACTGCTATGATCGTCTTACTACCCATAGACCGGGGGGGGGGGGAGGGGCAACTAAAAGTCCATGTAAAAAAATCCCAGCCTTCAACGGGGCCTGAACGCGGGACCTCCAGCACTCGAGGCGGACTCCATGCCTTGAGATCACGCAGCTCCCTAAACAAGATTACATCACAATGTTAACACAGGTCCCAATGAAAACCACGACTCGTACAAGATTGTATTTGAGGCTGGCTAACGAAACAGGCGATGGGTGGAAGAGATCATTTAGCACAGAATATTATGAAAACAGTTCAGTCCGGGTGAGTAATAGGAGTAGGCTTCACATCACAATCATGAACGATTTAATAAGCATTCCATATGTAACGCACTTATTAGCATACGATACAAGCGAACAATGAAAAGTTACGGCCCTTGCCTGGCACACCTATTTCTGGCTAGTATGCAATTTTTGTATTCACACGTGCTTCAGAGCTTCAACCGCTCAGAAAAGAGAGGCCTCGGGTAATAAGAGATATGTATTCTTGTTTGTATATGTAACAGTGTCTATCCATGTCAAATACTGATGAAGATTTTCTAGCAGCAGTGCTTACTTGTCTTTCCTGATTATGATATTGTAAAGACGACCAGCTTTACTTCTCGTTTGGTTCCATATCTTTTTAAAGGGCGATGGTACAAGTTCCAATGAAAATACACACAATCACTTATCTGTAAAATGACGTTTGTTAAACACATATCCAGAAAGAATGTTGAATTAGGAATTGACATCATAGCACTCGGGACACCACCATAAGTGCTTCGTCCCCATTTTCAGCAGCTAGCGAAGAGTTCCAAATCCGATGGCACGAGTAACTGTCTGACTGTATATCCGTCTCGTCTTTCCCCTGATTCTCAAGCGTAGGACAGATCCCCTTGTAACTACTCGCAGTACCATTCTCCTCAGACGGTAATGATCTATCTTTGCCTTGGCACTTTTCACTCGCTCCTAAAGGGCACAAATATCCAGAACATGTCTGGACAGTAGAAGCTCTAAGTGTATGCACAGTTACAGAAAGTCCTATTTAACCATTAATGCACATAATGTGCATAATAATGCCTGATTATGTTTCTTCTTCTTTAAAGTAAATGCGTGTAGAATGGTCATCGTGCCCCCTCCCCCCCCCCCCCCCCCCCACCCCCCCCCCCCCCCCCCGCGGACTTCTGGTTCGTGTCCCGCCATTAATTTCAGACTAAGGTTTCCCTCTAGGTCATAATGCTAAAATTTCATAAATGATCTCATGTTGCTTCTCCTCTGTACGAACTTCGATGTTATCAAAACATACTATAGTTGTCCGCTATTCGTGACATGCAAAAGGGATATGGACTTTGTTTTCACGTGGGTAATTAGCGTCTGTGGACTGGGCGTTGCGAATGCGCATCGTAATGCCAAGGTCAATCCCAACTGCATACGACTTGGCAGCAGACCACCTTGCATTGGTTTAAACAGTGGTATCGAGAGCTGACCATGTTGTAGGAATGGCAAACTATTTAAAGTTAAACTGCCTAATAACATCGCGAGCGCGCGCACACACACACACACACACACACACACACACAATACACACACACAAACAATACACACACACACACACACACACACAATGCTGAGGTTGGTTCCAAACTTCCTGTAAAGGAAACGTAGTTAACTCTTTTCATCATCATCAGTTCTCGTTATGCCTAGTGGCACATGAGGCTTCAGAGAGGACTTTCCATGCTTTCCTGTCCTGTGCAATATTTAGTGCAGTTTTCCATGTCAAAGATGCCGCACTCAGGTCACTCTCCATCGTTCGTCTCCATGTTGTTTTTGGGCGCCCCTGTTTTCTCTTTCCCTCTGGTGTCCATGTGAGAGCTGTTTTGGCAGGTATAACTCTATTAAACAGTGATAATTTTGAACAGTTCAATTCTTTTAGACATCCTAATTGCAACTGTTATGTCCTTGGGGTTATCGCAACTCCTCTATAAAACCACATTTCTACAACTTTCAGATCATTCTGCCTAATCTGATCAACGAACTTGATTCACTTCCATACTCTAAGATTAATTTCGCACAGTTATCAAAGATTATGATACGGGCAGAGTTTTGCTTGTCTGTCTGTTTACATATTTATCTCTCTGTCTGTCTATACGTTTGTTGTCCGTCTGTCACACGGTGTTAAATACAGGTTCATATGAGAACCACGATTCACACAAATAATCCAGTATAATCATTGTACTAAAAGAGTGTCTTGGAAACGATGACGTGTTCCGTTTAGAAATAGTCACTCACTGTTAACGAAATACGATCTAACATCAAGTACTTGGATAAATGGCCGTATTGCGTGTCAGTTGTCTACTTGACCCTACAATTTATTACTTCTTGATGACTGCAGAAAGTTTCACAGCAAGCTTGCGTCATTAAGTGGCGCAAGAAACTTCACGCTACAAAACTACGTGCTGTTTGTCCATCGTATTTTACCAGCCATCAAACGAACATGTGACACTGAATCCCCAGGCCGTTATAATGCATCGAAATGCCACTGTAATAGTAATATGTGTCAAAATATTTACAGAACAACTAATTTATAAACATGACGTTTTCTGCAACATGGGAACAAATTAACTGCCTCATGATTTAGAATCGTGCGGTTGGGGGGGGGGGGGGGGGGGGGGGGGGGGGGGGGGGGGGGGAGAGACAAAACCAGCTGTCGCTTAGACTGAAATTAGGCCGTCTCTGCTATAAACATGTCGACAGACAGTGGTATGCAAAACTGCAATATTGTTAGGAAATTGTCAGTCGAAGATGAATTACAGAGACAGCTCATTCGGAAAACATCTTGGCAATCATACAGCATTCAAATTCATGAAGTAAATAACTCTAATTACTGACCAGACCATTCTAGAATATGAACCAACGAACAGCAGCAACAGATGGAAGAAAAGGAAAAAGAGTAGTAGCAGCAGCAACCGCTGTAGTAGTAGCAGCTGCTGCAGTAGTAGCAGCAGTAGAAGAAGATGATGGTGGTGGTTAAGATAATGATGATGATGATTAAATCAATGCAGCTTCGTCAAATAGGTACATAAGGTACGTATAAAAAAGGAAAGCTGCGACGAAGTGAACTAGTCACACCGCTTCCTAACTGCTGTGTAACCCATGTTATATATTCTACCATTCACACCCTTTACTCGTGTATGTGTTTCAATCATTTCTTTCCGGCTGCTCCCCCAGCCTGCACTAACACGCTAAATTCAGCGATCATATTTCACAAATTACAAATTTTTCTGCTCCTGTTTGTGTTCTGCAGCTGGCATTTTTCCATGATGAGATACCTGACAATCAACGCGTTTTTTCGCTATTCTGTTCTCTTTTCTTTTGTCTGAATCTTGCTGCTTGTTGTTGTAATAAATCCCACCATTTCCATTATGTCTGATTAGTCGTTTGCGATAGGAAACAGGGCAGGGTCATGGTTCGTGGTTAAGACCTTTTTGACTGGTTTGATGGCAATGCACTGGGTCTTATTAGAGGAGGGAATGTGTTTATTTGGCCCTGGTCTGTCCATCCTTATTAAACTGTATCCGAAATTGCTTTCCTAAAGTTAAACCCAGGCGACATTATAGAGACGAAACTCACAGACTTCCCCCAGAAAAAGTCAAGTCGCCCCAAAAAGAAAGATATTTTTTTTTCCCGATTGTGGCTTTGGACGAAACAATCTTCTACTTGCTATAGGCTTTACGTTTTTCGCCGCGAAAGAGATGTATGTCCATAATGTGCTTCCGCGTCCTAGAGAGCATCGGTTTAAAGTGCAGTCTTAATCAACTGTTTTTATCGATCTTCATAGTTGGGGGAGTGGGGGAAATGGGGGTGGGCATTTGAGCATTAGGTTTACAGAAAAAAAAAAAGTAAAGTACTTTTTAACGTCATTAGCACATCGGAGACCAATATTTAATAAACCGTTAGTATTCCATTAGCGATATGTTCAATAACAACAGCGACCGTATGTACTTCCATGAATATTTATTGGTTTGTTATAAGGCTGGTTCTATCTGTGACCCATAGTTAAATTTTAAAAATCAACATCGGAATCGAAGCTAAGACCTTTAGGCCTATAGACAATACCGCGGTTTCCTATACATAAAGTCACATATATTTGTCTATGGACTTCACACACACACACACACACATATATATATATATATATATATATATATATATATTTATATATATATATATATATATATATATATATATATATATATATATATGTGTGTGTGTTGTGTGTGTGTGTGTGTGTGTGTGTGTGAAGTCCATAGACAAATATATGTGACTTTATATATATATATATATATATATATATATATATATATATATATATATATATATATATATATATATATATATATAGATATATATATATATTTATACGGTTTAAGTAGTCCCAGTTTTCTAATACTAATTCATTATCATATCATTCTATCATATGTCATTAGAGCTCATAGTCTATTCCTCAGTATCGTTCTATCTTGTACAGTGAGTTCAATACCGTGGATGGAATCCAGTCCAGCCATGGTCAAATAATCAAACAACAGCCTGGTTTTTAAAAGGAGTGGGTGGTGGGGTGCAGGACAGCGTACAGTCGCAGCAGCACCCCATTTTACGATGAAGGATTCAAGGTATTTAGAACTTTAGAACGGTGATTTTAACAAACATTATCATCAATAGCAGCTTTTTCAAATGTATTAATTATGAGCTTTCAAAATTAGATACATTATGTGTTTAAATTTTTTTTAAATCTGATATTAAACTGTTAAGTTAGTTGCGTATCCTTTACAGGACGTTGCAGAACCAACCCCAGCATTTTTAGCTGTTGTGGTTTTTTAATGCAAATTCAAGTCCAGTAGTTTGCCATAGCTTCTGGGCGGTCAGCTTCTCGATACCACTGTCGAAACCAACGCAAGGCGCAAGGGCCGCAGCTGGGATCGAATCCGACACCTCGGCATTACAAAGCGCGCTCATAACGCCTAAGTCAGAGACGCCGACTATTAAACTGTACAGAATTTTAATTTTAATCACTTAGTTGGCAGAGGGTGTGAAAATCGCCTATCATGGCAGCCTCTCACACCAAGAGATGTCATTGGTGTGCTAGGGTAGACCATAAGGCGAACACAAAATAATAATAACAGTAAGACTCTAACCTGCATGCATGCCGTAAGAGGCGAGTAAGAAGCGTTGACATGAGAATGGCTACTTTTTTTTCAAGTTTTAAACTAGCTGCAAAATTCAACCAATCTTGAACAAGTCTACAAATGACTTGTTTGCTTTAGGTAGACAGACTACATATGGAAAATAAGATCAAGTTAGATGTGATAGAAACTGAAAGCAATGCATATAATCGTGCAAACAGAATGTTGCTCAGGGATATCCAGAGCCAAAGAAATAGAAGAAAACCAAAAACACTTAAAGAGAATAGGAGATTCCGATTTGAGAGATGCCGTTGGGAAAATAGGAAGGGGGATATAGGGTGGTCGGGGCTTGACAGCCAATGGTTGGAAGATTTGCCGTAAATTGGCTGAGGCCACTACTTCATTGGGGATGAAGGGAGTGAGGTGAAGGAGGTGGTGGTAGGTGTGTTAAATATTAATTATATTAAATTCTAATTTTTATAAAATATATTAAAACAACCACGGCAGTCTAGTGGCATTTATCCAACATCGAACCAGCCTTAAACATTGGTACCAGGTCAAGTCCTGGCAAGCTGAGTCGGCCAAATTGATGTTGACTAAGTCATCAGTTGAGATCTGATTGCAATACACACACAAAAATATGTGTCTATCCTCAAGTGCCTGATGTGCCACTTGCGGTTGTTGTTTTTTCCCCGACACATTTTTCACACTTATCGGCCTTGACTGTTAAGTACTAACTCCTCACATATTTTAGACTACGATAAAACGAGATGGAGAGAGACAGTTCTCTTCCTCGCCAGCTTTGACCAAATTTGTCAGAAAATTCTGAAATTAATCCAGCACTAATTCTGCGAGGCTGGGCCTAACCTAGAGCCCCAGGGGTTCAAAAACACACCAAAAAATACTGCCACTGAAAGCCATTAAAATCTGGTAAAATATTGCCTGTTATTCCTTAGTATTGAATCTACTGATTTTTAGCGCAGAAGGAGAGTGTGAAATCCCGTCGCCGCGACTGTTTTTATAAATCAAGACTCCGGGAGAGAATTAGACCAGCTATCTGTAAGTCAATAATAATAGCAGGAAATACTGTCATCATTCGACTAGATCCATTCTGATCCCAACACATGGCAATAGCAAGTTATCCACAGGCAATAATTTAGGTCATTTATATCTGTGGCACGGATTGACTTTAAAAAAAATCTATTCGCTACTACTAGGCATGGAAATAAATAGAGACTAAAGTGATGATTAAAATATAAGTGCAGTGAAATAGGCATGCAATAAAATCTACAGTTTGAACTTAAAAAAGGGTATTATGAACTTGAAGAGGAGAGAGAGAAGTACATTGAAGACATATGGAGCAATATAAAGACCGTTATCTTGGAGGCGGCAATCAGTAGTGCAGGATTAAACACGAGTGATAGAAAAGCATGTATAAGTAATGAGACCTGGCAGGGCATTCGGAATAGAAAGGCAGCAAACCTTGCGACATGTAATGCTGTGACAACACAAGATGAAATTAGAACTAAAGAAGATATAGGGAAAGAGACACTCGGGTCAAAAGTGCTGCAAGATAATAAAAAATAAAAACAGCATAAGTTGATAAACTGCCTGAAGAAGGGGAACAGGCAGCTGACTGACTGACTGACATTCTATACCACTAGGACATCACACAAGCGATAAACACCCGATGACACAAAGTGCCACCATGTGGATGAGGATCGCCGTGGAGAGGTCCCAGAAACCGCGTTCAGACAATTGGCCATATTTATGGCCTGCCTATATTGCGGCCCCTGACAAAAGCCAGAGTGGGGCTTCAAACAACAAAACATTTAGTCCTAAAAAGGACGAAACTAGATAATGTATCATCATCATATTTAAAAAACATGCAGCTAAAGTGGAACATTCAAATTACGAAAGGGTCCAATCAAAATCAAAGATGACACAATGCTCGCATTTGATGTTGACTGAAGGAAAAGATAGGCACAACATTTCAAACAGACCTCAAACAAGCTGACCAACTAGATTTAAGGACGTCAGAAGAAGAGATAAAAAGGACCACACTCTAGATAAATGTAAGGTAAAGGATCTTTTTTTTTTTACGCCTTTAGGCGCATTGGGCATATAGGGCTAGACCTACATTTTATAAACCAATCAGCACTTGATGAGTGATGTGGTCTGCATCACATGCAGAATATTTAACAAAATACGGGATGAGGAAACAGTCACAGAACAATGGAAGAAAGGAATAATTGTGAAATCCCCCCCCCCTCCCTCTCCACCCCATTTTTCCCCCTCTGATGGTCATCGTAACGACCGCAATAATTGGAGAGGAGTTACCTCATTATTTGTTATGCTAAAAACCTTTTGCAAACTAATCCTCAAGAAAATCCAAGATGCAGTTGATACAATCATGAGAGAAGAACAAGCTTGTCTTCGCACTGGAAGAAGCTGTCTAGATTAAATAATTATCCTAAGACTTATTGTAGAAGAAGACATTGAGAAACAACCACCTCACATCCTGAAGTTTACTGATTTCAAGAAGACCTTTGGCGGCTTAAAAATAAAATTTCACAATGGGGTTAAAATAATACGCATTATTAGAAATGTATACGATGGTTCAGAATATGCAGTGCAAACTGGAAATGGTCTAAGTGACTGATGTTTAGTTGAAACTGAAGGGAAACAAGACTGCATTCTATCTCCCTTGTTGTTTGGAGTAGCCACTGATTGGGCAATGCAAAAAAATAAATGTTGCAAACGTAATACTGACGTTGATTGGGTAGAAAACCGACAATTGGAAGATCTGGAATACGAAGATGACTTTGTTCTGTTAAGCAACAGAAAAAAATACACACACACACACACACACACACACACACACAGACGTCAAAAATAGGTTCACAGATAAGTTGCGAGAAAACAAATGTAATGTGTTATATACATCCAAAAACCATGAGTTGTTAGCCCTTTAGCTCGATACTATGCATATCGCAACCCTTCGGCCTTGATTCCATGATAGATACCGTAAATCTGAAATAAATGTGGCTTTTCTGCCTACCCATGGGGGTGAACCGGACCACAAGAAGTTTGTCACCCGGTTGCCGCTAATTCAGTTTACATAAACGATACCAACAACAGATCAAATAGATGTTATGGTAGATAAAAAAACCAATAAATGTAACGGACTATTTCACTTAGGTGGCAATTTTGAATCTCTCAAAAGAGATACAACAAAGGAAATTATTATACGCATTGGCAAAAGCAACAACAGTCCTTGAAAGTCTTAACAAAATATTGGGCTCCAAGTTAAACAGCTTTAAGATCTAACTAGGAATCTTCAGTTCTAATGTTTTTTTCAATTGTAATGTATGCCAGCAAACTTTGGAGAACCATCAAAGATATGGAACGAAAGTTGATGAAAATTAATGTCTGAGAAAACTCGTGAACATAAAAAGGGATCAATTCAAAAACAGTGAGTAGATCAGAGAAATGTCTGGATAAATACCTTTATCGACTGCAGTAAGACAGAGAAGGTGGAGATATATTAGACACACCCTGAGGCGATATGAGAACAGAATGAGTAAACAGGTTCTGTAATAAGAAACAAAAGGTCTGAGAAAGACAGGACGTCCAATGGAAATATTAGGAAGAACATTATTACGAGAGGCAAAACATGCTGGGCCTAATGTCAAAAAGTGAGAAAGCTGAATGCAAAAGAGCTGGGTGGATGAATAGAATACGAGCCATATGTAACGTCTTGTGGCACACAAAGGATGATGATGATAAAAAGCTAAAAACCTTCCTTAAATAATACTAGTGCACAGTACTGATGTAGAGGCCGACTAGAAAAACTTGGAAACAATTCGATTGCCTGAAAATGTCTCAAAGATATAAACATGACCTTGATTGCGTCTGACTTATGGAGGCAGAGGGAACTGCTCAATAGTTTATGGTCGACCTATGACACGTAGTGTTATGGGATTTTAATATCCCCCCTCCCCCCCCCCCCACCTTACAACAGCTAATGGATGTCGCAATACTGTGATGTCAAAACCTACTGGTTGCAGGACTGCTTGCAGGTAACGCTAACAGTTGTATTGCCAGGATGGCTGCTAGGCATTGCTTTATGCAAGTAATATTGAATTGCAGCTATGGTATTTAGCACGATTTTCACAATTTTTACTTGCGTCCATCTTCTATTCATATAGTTTAAAATGCACTTAACTAAAAGTTTAAATATATATACACATACACACACACAATAAGTAGATATGTTTTTCATTTATATAACATAGGAGACACTATGTATAGTATTACTCTGCACACACACAAAACTAGACAACGCTAAAGCAATCAGAAAACAAACTAATCAAAAACATACTGCAGAGTCTCACCACACTGGCCCGAAAGTCTTGCGTTCGAATCTGCACCGAAAAGGATTTTTCTCAGAAATCACTTTGGCTCTCATGACGACATAACTAGCCTAAGATTAGTAGCAGGCTATGTCTTGGCAAATAAACGCAGTCGATGTGATGCTGAACATATCCTTCAGTGCGTGTCTATTTGTCTATGGAAATAGGATTCCAGCATCGGTTAGTTCTACGTTAGTCCACCCAGAGCCCGCCCATATACACACTAGCTCAATTCTGATTCGTAGTTCCTGAGCCGCGCTTCCTTCGCAGACTGCTAGGGGATTGTTCCGCAATGCCGTTCATATCGCGTGTTGTATATTGCAATACGCCAGCGCAACACCACCAAAACATCGACAAACTGAGTATAACACACAAATCCCTAAAGAATGCCACAGCCTATGTCACAGGCATTCTCTTTATTGGAAGGAAAACGTAAATGCAAGACAAGCCAGAAAGCAAACAACAGATTGGCACACCCGTAACCCCCCATAAAGTAGACAAGTCCAACAAAGTTATCAACGGAACGTGACCTACTTTCTTTAGGGAGACTAACGTCGAACTAAATCCAGCATCATGTGCCCAATAAAGTGCTTGTGTTACTTACTATATTACTTATAGCCACACTTTGTTTCGAACCTGTCAGCTTAACTGACGACGCAAAACTGCAGCTAACACCCACTAAGAGATCACGAATCAATATCTCTGACATTTATCACTCAAGTTATGACCATTCTGAGCTCCTATAAGAATTCGACGAACGCTCTCGTCGCTACAATTAATATTCTGCAAATATCAAGGTCGCGATGCACATTTTGCCTAACAATCACGGGTATACTTTTTAAGTTTGGGATTTCAAAGAATACATTCTAGAACACAGAAATGTAACTGTTGTGGTCTACTAACTGCTTTTGTAACTATTCAGAATTTAATTATGTAGGGCCTTTTTAGAAGTATACTATCTGTAACTGAATAGATAGAGAAGAAAATGCAGTGGTAAATATCGGAAAATAAGTAGTTACGACCTTAATGACCAAATGAAATAAGTACGTACGGTTGTTTTCATATATATATATATATTATATATATATATCTGTGTGTGTGTGTGTGTGTGTGCGCGCGTATGTGTGTGTGTGTGTGTGTGTGTGTGTGTCTCCCCCCCCCCACCAGAGACTACTACCACCTGCATAGATTGTGAAAGCACTACCGTTACGCCTACCCGCCCCCCCCCCCACCCCTCCCCCACCCCTCCCACTTCCTCGGAGATCGCATCTCTTCCTGAATGTTTCAGCGCCCTAAAGAGCTCAGTATCGCATCAGAATGGATCAGTATCGCCGTTTTATATCGACTATCTGCTAGTATAACACATGTCCCGCATATGCAAATGTCTTGAGCGTTTTTGTCCTTTCTTACACACACTTATAAGAAAGAAAGTCTAAACACAGTACCCCCCCCCCCCCCCCCCCCCCCCCCCCCACCACCACCACCACCAAACCCTAAACCCCCACGCCAAAGTAATTTACAGCGCATTACAAGTACAAATATAAAACAAATATTGATCCGCGCTAGATGGTGACTCATGTGACCTTGGTATTTGATTTCATTGAAATGCTCTTTCTGTGTAAATGTATGTTGTTGTATTGTGCTTTCATGAACGCCTCTCAGTGGCTTTATTAAAGCTATATGATGATTTCCCGAAAGCATCATTTTAACTCACAGAAAGGTCATGATGATCTGCCCTTCCCCGCAACCCCCCCCCCCCCCTTTCCACACATACACCTTTTCTTTCCACCAAGTATTCAAAAGAGTATCATAAAAAGAAATTAATTAATTTAGATGTCATTAGAACATTACCAGTATATACTCATTTCACATTTACAAATACATTACAGGAATTAATTACTTTAAGTACGGCAGTCTGAGGACTTTGTTGCTTTATATAACAGTAATATTAATAACCCGGAGATATTAAGAGATAGGGTGACCCCAGCAACAACCTAGACATATGACTATTATTCTGTTGACACCCCCCACCCCCTTTCCCCGCCCTAAAACACACAAATGAACGTTCTCTGTGTGACATTTAAAACTTAACAATTTATTATGGGAGTCTCATGATTACCCCACTGATTCCTAATGATGTATTAACTGTATGGCTCTTCCATGCTGTTCTATACCAAGAATTCACAAGTAAATCCAAATGCAGTGCGTATCTAATATATTCGTATGTGCGCGCACACATAAAACACACACATACACACACACTGTCACATACTTCTAAAGCCCTTATAAATAATATATAATAGGACACGGATACGTAAAACCTCTTGACAGGGGATCGTCTGTATCAAACACAATACTTGCATTTTTACATGCATTAGTGCAGGGTAACGGTAGAGGCAGCAAAAGCTAATATCATACAAGACACGATGTGACAGGGAAACATAAACCACTTTACAACCCAGTGGGGAGGGTTGAAAGCATAATAGGAATATCAGAATTGCTCGAAAATCACAAAAAACAAAAAAACCCGGAACCAATAAACAGTCATCGATAATTTAGTCTAGAATGACTGTACAAGATACATATCGTGTGTGTGTGTGTATGTGTGTGTGTGTTGAAGACATAACTGCGCTGTGCTCGTTTACAGCATGGCTGCGATACTTGCTCGTTTCGGCGGACACATCCGACTTCTTCAGGCATTTGTTGACCGGTTGCAGCACAATTTTACAAGTAGTTCCGCGATACCAGTATGTCTACAACCACCTTCACAACAAGCGGGTTGAAATATTAGGAATCTCCTGTTATCATTAATAATAAAAATTAGTAATTACTTGAACTAGGCTGAAGGATGCTGAAACACATGATAACAAGAAGAAACCATGGACAGAATTACGTTTTGTTACAATATCAATTCTTCTGAGCTATAATGGGAGTGGAAAGAGTACATGATAATTCACATACAGTAATTTCATCTCCAAGAAAATTACTAACCGTACAAGGGACATTAGTGGAGTTAGTAAATGACGTCAGCGAGGTGGAAGAAAGATACGAGACTAGCTTGACTGAAATAAAAATGACAACAAATTGAAGAAATAAAATTGCAGACGAGCGGGAGTCGCGGGAGGGGGAGCGGGAGTCGCGGGAGGGGGAGGGGGTCTCGTCTTCTTCACGTTCGTCGACTGTAAACTCCAGAGTAAAGTTTTGGTTAAGTGTTGGCAATTTCAACGAAAAGACTCAAGGACAACAACGACAGCAAAATCTCCGCCTGTGTCTGTTCACTTTACCTCTCCTCCAAAATGTAGGTCTATTCCATATTTGGTTTTAAAATAAAACACTGATTATCTACACACGAGTCATCAAAAACAGAATCCTGCCTACTGTTTCAAAAATTCATTCACAAATTCATTCACAGAGTAGCAGAACACGAAATTTGAAGAAAATAAAATGAACTGAAAGGAATTCAAGTTTATGTGTTTTCCTTAATTGCCAGTGCGAAAAAAAAAAAAACAATACAAATACCTTCAAATTCAGAAGAAAATACATGTCTGCATATTACATTATTTTGGGTAATTTTTGTAAATTTTCTTTGCCCCGTGAGTTACGTATCAGAGACTCAACAACTTAAGCCTACGTTCTATTCAGAGAGCGGGAGAAAGAAGGAAAAAAAAAACACTCGTGAAATAAAACTTACAGCTGGGAGAGTTAGAGAAAGTTAGACGTCAGCGTTTACTATTTAAAGCTCATAAAATGAAGAACGTAACATTAATTTGCAATTTAAAAGAGACAATTCATTAAGCATGCTGATTACTTTATTCTGGACTACACGAATATTCTCTTACCCGGTCGAAAATGTCTCATTCTGGTGTGTATCCTAATCACAGACAGGCGGAGATGCAAGAAAAAGAGCAACCTGGCTATGGCTCAGGCGATGGGAGGTCTGCTACTGTTTGAAGACACCAGCCGTGTACTATATGAGCTGTGCTCACCGTAGATTTGGTATTTCGGGCCGTATACACCTTATCTAGCTACTAACTGGGTCACCGCTGCCTATAATCAGCAGGCGAAATTACACAGAAGGGAAGGATGAGTACTTCCGGCCGACACAAAGGTAACGCACACGTTTCTCCAGCCAGGCTTGGAGCCACCAGCACAGATGGTGAGCGTTAGTATAATCGGGTGATTTTCGGTGTAAACATATTGGGTTTTCAGTAACACGCGGGTATCGGAATGTTTCCTTCTGCTAAATAAAGAGCAATTGTTCTCAACAGCTAGTGTCTAATATAAAATTACGTACTGAGAAACATTATATTTTATAGGTATGATATGATGTAGACATGCAGGGATCCTTGGGGAAATGTAATGTTTCAAAAATACCGTTGACCTCGCGCTTTGAAGGTGGGTGGTTCGCTTCACAGCTGTGCCGTTCAGTTTACAAATGCATTTTTTTACGGAGATCACTTCGGGGTCGTTGCCGGAGCTATGAAGTTTGTGCGTTGTGTGGTACTCTCAGCAGGCGGTGGCCCTTCTGTGGATGGAGACCGAGACGTATGGGGAAAAAAACCTGGTGCAAAGAAGTCGATCTTCTCGACTTTAAACTTTAGATACTACTAATATTAGATGTCACGACTGTTGTTAAAACTAAATAAATCCTAATTTGGACACCCCCAAAAAAAGAATAAGAAAATTTACTTAGTGTGGCTCCAACCATTGGCACTCATATCTGCACAACTTATTGTGGTGAATTAAGGTTGGCTTGCCAAATGACTCGGTTACAATACTACTAAGAGGTTGCCCACAGGCTTTGTCATACTCCTGTTGTCCTTCTGACGTGTAAACTATTTATCATCACATCCTGGAGCTAACTAAAATTACTGTCTTCCTCTTCTCTGCTTTTCAAGAACACCTCCCTCGGTGATTATCTACTCCAGGCTTTCGTGTCTCATGACATCACTAAAATATGGCATTTTCCTGTAACGTATTTGGATGCCAAAGAATACTTATCATATTTCATAACTTCCATCCGAACCTTTATATGAAAAAGACACATTTTTGAAAATTTTAAATGTTGCTGGGCTTTTTGTGGCTGCATACCACAAGATCGTCTTCAGATATACAGTAAATGTTTCAGGTGTGTGGGGAGGACGTTAAGCTAACGGTGATGGAGGATGCAATATCGATAAAACGAGCCAGAGGCAAATCTCTGCGAAGATGGATACCATGCATTGATTATGACAGCACATAGGAATGGAGAAGTGGCTACTGACAGAAAGAAAGACTTTCGTGCGCTCTGTGAAGAGAGCGACGTTCTGTGTAAAGCCTATGCTGACTGACGACGATGATGAACAGTAAGGAGACGACACTAAGTGCCTACGTTTAGGTTTAAACAACGAATCAACATCCTGGCTCAGGGATATTAACCCATAAGTGCTCCGTTCTACTTTTAACTCGAGTCTGAGTCCGAAGAATCTCAGTGTAGTGCACGAACTCCGTAGCACCGGCGAGGATCCTGAACGACTTTGGGTAGATTTTGCCCGTACAGAGCCGTTAGGATACTTTTTTCAGTTTCAAACTGCTAAAGGGTTTTTTACATGCGCAATAATACACACGGTGGTCTGATCTTGCTACTCAAAGACCAGGGGAAATTACTAGACGTCCACGTGAAAAAATCGAAGCCTTCACCGGGGCATGACCACAGACCACTATTAGTAAGAACACTAACATTAGGGCTCTGTCGCAAAATATATTTGCACTTCCTTCCCAGAACTGTCTGTAAAAGTAAGTAAGTAAGTAAAGATCCTTTTTCAAACCTTTAGGCGCATCGGGCATATGGAAAGAGCACCCATATTTTTACAGACCAGTCGGCACTAGGTGGGTATTGTGGTCAGCATTAGGCCTGCCGTCTTTACTTCCCCAGGACATACATCCTGGTACCCATTTTAGGCTGGTTCAACCCGCGACACCCCGTACCAAAATAAAAATCCACGCAGCCAGCAGTGGGTTTCGATCGCGGTACGTTGGAATTACGAGTCGGACTCGAAACGCCTTAGCCACGGACGCCACCCAGAATTGTTTGTAGGCTCTAACAATATACTTGAGGGCATTCTTTGTAGCCCAGCTAGTCAGTCATTACTGGTCTTATTAGTGGCTTCGATGAATGAGAGGTTGTTCTAGTTGGTGGAGAAGTGGTAGGGGGGGTCAAAGTGTGAACGGTCACGATCTCGCGAGAGAATGGTCGCGAGGATGCTAATGCAACTTGAGAATTTTGAGGTTGTGACTAATTACAGGCGACCACTAGAAGTAGCATGGTTGGTTTTACAGCGAGGTGCTAACCACTTTAACAAATCGATGCATTGTCCCTGTGTGTCAATGAGTGGAGACAGAAAGAACGCAGACAGGGAGAAAAAAACATAGGCGCAGATAGATGTGCAGGAAGAATGAGATATAGAGACGATGTGAGAAACTGAGAGATTGATGAAGAAGGTCAAAATGCAGTCTGAAATAAGTACCCCTGACAGTATAGGAGATTACCTCCTGCAATGGTTGATTCAGAGGTCAAAGCACTAATATATAAATACATCCGAAGATGATGCAGTTATATACACAGATGGCTCTGTGATTCGTCCATAAAATGGCTACAGACACACGAATTTACACACGCATGTTTTCTGAGTGATTCTGTGAGTATGATAAAATAAATCAAAGCCGGAATCATGCCAAGAGAGTGGTATCATTAATTACAAAAAAAAAGCAGCGATCCACTTCATTACATTTATATATGTCACAATATATGCCTGTGTGAAAGGCAACAAGAGGGTGGGGGGGGGGCGATACTGCAGGCAAAGCCATCCCAGAAATTGGAGCTTCTATAGAAAAGAAATTAACATAATCAATGCTATACGCGAGGCATCACATGCTGAAGATCTCATAAGTGAAGAAAATCATGTCTCGCTAACTCAATTGCGAGGTCTAGCTATACCAAATGGAGCAGTGTGGCGTGAAAACCATGCAGAACCTTACAGTCGCTACAGCAAATCAACCAACATAGAACAGCAGTCGTCAGCATAAGCACACTAAGAAACATAAGAAAAAGAAGACGAAGAAGAAGAGGAAGAAGAGGAAGAAGAAGATTATGATGATGGTGATAATGACAAAGATAACAAGTTAACATCATGAAACTCTCACAACCTGCTTTCGTGAATTGTTTTCATAAATTATAATCATCCCTGATATCATCACGTAACACAGCAAATCGCTGGGTCAGTTGCTGTTGACTGACTAATCAGATGCGTCCACTTTTGGCGGTCAGATGCGATGGACTTCAAGGCCCAAGGCCTGTCCAGTCAGTCAAGTTCTGTATCCAGCTCTTTCTTGGTTTGCATAGTCTCCTCTACTAAGCCCTAAATTATACTAGATTTTATTATTTGAGTATTGTTTCCTTTCGAGAACAGATAGATAGTTTATTCGAAATACTCTGTTGCTTCCCTGTGTGGGTTTGGGAGCCCCATTGTGAGGATATCAAGAACAGAACCACTGCCTGTCCAGCAAGCATGTAGTAGGAATCGACTAACTGGCTACTTTCTTTGAAGTAAGACTGCATCTGCCTGAAAGGCAGGGAACCAACAATCTGCATACAAATAACTCAGGTCTGTAAAAAACTGATGTGCAGGCGACACTTATGTTCTGGGACTAGACTAAAGTCCAGAGGTGAACAAACAATCAGTTCTTTCCGTCGTAGTTTACCGCCGGTGAACGTGAAGAAGAATGAAGAAAATGATTCTGTTACTTGGATTTATTGTTGACAGCAGCTCAACTGTAAAAATTTTACATTGATTTAGTTTCTACCAATCAGTGGACAAAAGTCCCACACACAAGGAGTTCCCACACCCCCACAATGAACAACGGAAAGGATCCGTCTTCGCTGCATCCACACCAAAGATATAACAGCCCATCTGCTCCGCGCGCCATGATCTGGCCTGCTATTTTTAGGCTCACTTCAGACAAAGACCCGGCACGATACACCCGTTTTTAGTACCCCGCTCTTTGTAATATATGCCCCTCACCCCTGAACGACTGTAGTCTGTTTACATACCGCTCTACCTGTATCTACCCGCTATCTATAAGCTGGTTGTCTGCCTGTCTATCCGACTGTATGTGTTTATCTCTAGGTAAATAGTATGTCTATTTCTGTACATAGATCCTAAATATATATATATATACGCAACTGATAGAAACTGTGTTAGCATGTGTGTGAGTGGTGATGTATGCAGAGTGGTTCTCAGCCTTCATGTAAATTGTAATATTGGTTGTGCGTAAATAATTTTTTTTTTTACTTTCTCTGTGATTATTTTCTTTTATGCATGTATATATGTACTATAGATGTATTTGCACCTATGTACGTACAAATACATACATACATAAATACATACATAAATACATACATACATACATACATACATACATACATACATACATACATACATACATACATACATACATACATACATACATACATACATACATACATACATACATACATACATACATACATACATACATACATACATACATACATACATACATACATACATACATACATACATACATACATACATACATACATACATACATACATACATACATACATACATACATACATACATACATACATACATACATACATACATACATACATACATACATACATACATACATACATACATACATACATACATACATACATACATACATACATACATACATACATACATACATACATACATACATACATACATACATACATACATACATACATACATACATACATACATACATACATACATACATACATACATACATACATACATACATACATACACTTTTTTTTTTAGTATCCGGAAACGATAAGTTGTTAAGCCTTTGGCTCGGTACTATGGATATTGCAACCATTTGGCTTGATTCCATGATAGATACCGCAGAGAAATAGGAGAAATGTGGCTTTTCTACATTCCCCCGGACGTGAATCCGGACCACAAGGAGTTCGTCACCCGGTAGCTGCAAAGTCAGGTTTAACCAACTGAGCTAGCGAGTCGGGCACATACATATATACATAAAAATGGACACACATACGGACACACACACACACATACATACATTGTTTTGTTTTTATTTGACCTCTCAGATGCATGTTCTATGAGCATTTAATATAACACGAAAGGACCATTTAATGTAAAAATGTCGACAACATGCAACCTTTCTTTGCCAACTTAAAGGTGCCAGCCACGAACTATTTCGCAATCGTTTAAACATTTTAAAAATCCGCGTATTTTTAACTTAAATGTCGGTTCAATAGTCGAATTCTCAAACTACCTTTGTCTTTTTTTTTTGGGGGGGGGGGGGGGGGGGCGGGGGAGCATGCTAATATTCTACAAGAACTGTTTGCAAACATCATTAAAGGCCGGCCTAGCACCTTCTATCCATCCGTATTTCGCCATAGAGGATATCATGAGGAATTCATCTTATCCTCCATCAATCAAATGTGCCTTAGCCAAAAAAGCCTTCCAAGCCTTGATGAGCTCTGTGAAAACTGTCGCGATACCTGCTCTTTCCAAAAACTAGGTGTTTTTGATCTTGCCTTGCACTCAATGCCACATTTTCTTCTTAGGCATCGCATATGAAAAAGCCAAGACTAATTTAGATCAGGAATGGAGTTCCTCTTCTCCATAGCACAAAGCCTGTTTAGTATTTGATAGACCTAGTATTGCCCACACATGATTCCACGCTCGCAAACTACATAGGCCTAGGAAAGCATCAGGCAACGATATAGGCTGAGGGAGGGATCACGTATGGATAAAACTTAGTACGATACTGCCCAGGAATGTCCAAAACTGCTCTGGTACGTTGCCATTCTCTTGATAGGAAAGTCCAACCACTATAGTAACTATTTTAAACTGCTGTCTTCGGTTATCTAAAGCAGATTTTTTTTTTAAATTCCTGATTATTGCCGCGGCAAACTATAGATACCTTAGCATCCAGTTTAAGAACCGCTGGTCCAAGGTATTGTAGTCATTCTTTAGTAAATCCATATCCCCAAGGCCTAACCGAATTGTTAACTCATTAACCAGGATACACGGCCAGACGTTACAACTGACATGCGTTGGCTATTTGCACCGGTTTAAAATTTAAAAGAAAAAGTAATGAAAGGTGTGGATACACAAAGCAGAGGCAACAGGCGACCAGCAACGTAGTGGGCCCAACTCATACGATGGTGTAACAAGGTCAGACGGTACCGTGTGTGTGTGCGCGCGCGCGCGCGCGTGTGTGTGCGCGTGTATTGCCATTTGTCACACACCTCCCCCCTCCCTAGTGATCACATTGGGGTGCCCCCCACCTACACCACTGAACACGGCATCTTACCTCGCTCAGGACTAGGCAATTTGGGACCGCAGAACATGGAGGCGAGGCGTCGGACACTTTGCAGGGAATTTCCGGAAAGTTCCATATTATAGGGGTAGGGGGCAGTGTTGCCACTTTGGATCTTTTATATCCAAATTTAGATCTTTTTCACTGCATTTAGATACTGTTTTTTGACGTTTAGATCGCAAATATTTATCTAGATTCTTTTCCTGTGTAAAATATTACTACAATATTTTTTTGGGTCTGGCACGTACATTGTGACAACTGCCATTACTTTAACTGTGAACTCTCACTGGTGTCAACGCACAAATATCTGGCAGCCCCGGTACTGATTAATAAAAACGCGCGTAAATCATACTAACTTTGTTTCAACCGTATATCACTGTGCTGACTTTGCGTTTCTTTTTCATGTGATTAAAAAAAAAATAATTGCTAACCTTCTTATGTGGCTTTCACTTTGAAAAAACCTTTCAACACGCCAAAAGTAAAGTATGAGCAAAAAATTTGGAAAGAGTGGTTGCATGATGACAAAATTAAAAACTGGGGATATGACCAAAGCTTGTTGTAAGTACTGCAAGTGTGAAATTAAAGCGAAAATACAAAACTTAAAAACTGCAGTTTCTTTTAAAGATATTACACCGCTGACATCTGTTTTCAGAACTATACTGATAAATGAATCATCAACAGTTGAAGTATCAGTCGTAATGTTTTTAATTTGTCACTGCGCAGTTTCAAACTGTGACCATTTGATCGATTTGTAAAAATCTTGGACTAGTTCAATTTGAAAGTGTGATGTAGAAAGTATAGTTTAGGAACTGAAGGACCTTTTCATCAGCAAACAGTTAGGCTTGAAGAATTTGGCTGTAATTGGTATTGATAATGCCTCAGTGATGATTTTTATAAACAATGGCGTTTATGCCAAGTTTAAGGAAGCTAACCCATTGTTAATACTTATAAAATATATGCGTTATTTATTGCAGCTAGCATTATCACATGCTTCATCTAAATATTTACCAAGGAATTTGGAATACCTTATTGCTGAAACACTTTACTGGTTTTCCAAATAATTTGTCAGACAACAGCAATACAATACATTATATACAGCCTTGAATGATGGTTCCACACCACCGAAAACTCTGTCAGATTGCAAAACTAGATGGTTATCAATTTAACCAGCTGTTGAAAGAATTATGAAGCAATGACTGAAGTTGAAGACACACTTTGAAATAACAAGACAAAGTGAAAAGTGCTACACAGCTGAAATACTATATGGAATGTACAGTGATTAAAAAAAATGTGTAATTCATTCTCTTTTTATAACCTATTCTAATGGAAGTGCAAAAAGTTAATAAACTGTTCGAATCTAAACTTGTTGATAAAGTTAAATTACTTGATGATCTCACCTTGCTATTTCACTCGGTAAAAGACTGGTTTTGCCAACTTCTAAAGCTGATTTGCTCACTTGCACTATAGAGAGCTATTTGGCTCCTAAGCCACACATTGGATATTATATTGAATCAAAAATTGATGATTTAAAAACAAAAGGACTGTTAACAGAGAATGAAGAGAACAACTTAAGAAAACGCTGTCAAGATTTCCTTATCTTATTATAGAAGCAATTGAAGCAGAGACTTCCTGAAAATCTAGATGTTTTGAAAAATATTTCACTTTTTTCTGTGAGCAACATACTTCAGCCATTAAAGGACATACCTAAATATTGTAAAGTTATGAACATTTTAGGGGCTACTGATAAAAGTGTCGCGAAAGCAGAATATCAGTTAACCAAAATAAAGTTAGCTGAATGGACAAACAAAACAGAAACTAAAGCGTTTTGGAGTGAAGTGAGACAATTTAAAGATGCCTCATCAAACAATCCATTCTATAAGCTCTTTAATGTGCCATGTCTGCCATGATACTACCCCACTCAAATGCTGACGTAGAAAGAGTTTTCAGTGCTAGGAATTATATCAAATCTAACCTAAAAAACAGGATGAAATTTGACCTCTTAAATGCTATCGTGCCATTAAAATTCGGCCTGTTGAGACTAGAGAAATAAGCCTGCTGTTCCACTTATAAAGAAATTTGAACAGCTAAAGCATTCCAGGGTCATTTTGAATCTGAAGCTTCAACTTCATTATCCAAGCTAAGTTTATGCTGTGGATCTTGTGAGGCAGACACCAGTGAAGGTGAGGACATGATTATGTAAGGTAAGTCATAACAAAAGCTATTTAATTTTGGACTTTTTCAATTTGGATGTTTTTTCTAGATCTTGTCCACGCAGATTTAGATCTTTTTAGATATTTTTGACACCGTTTTGGATATTTTTTGTCAAAGAAAAGTGGCAACACTGGTAGGGGGTCAGGGTTAGTGTAAGTCTGCAATAATTTCACTCCCCTGTACAACTGGACTTTTCCGGAAATTCCTACAAAATCTCTGATCGGAAAGAGGTGAAATAAAAGAAGAGAATCAAAAATGTTATACTAAAAAGTGGCAACTTCGTGCAGTAAAGACCCTTCCCTGTGTTTCTAAAGAATTTCAAATAACTATTTTGAACACTATGCGTTAATATAAAACGTGAGATTCAGTGGGGCTTTATGTCAAGAGTGCCTAGCGTTAACTGTCACGTAATCTCCTCTTTTGGCCGTTCACCGGCTGTAAACTCCAGCGAGAAGTTCTGGTTGTTCGTCCACTTCTGGACTATTAGTCTTTCTCCAGAAGCTGAGTGTTGTGTGTGCATCGTTTAACAGATATGACATATGTTTGCAGCTATTGGTTACTTACCTCGCAGGCTTCCAATTAATCGACTATTACGACAAGCTTCTGGCCAGGCTATGGGTCTATTTTTTTCCCTACGATAGGACACTAGAACCTACATAAGGATGTATGTTACATAATAAATTAGTCGACTCGAAAGAAAAGAAACAGGATTCAGAAAATTGGGATTTAGGGAACAAACATTCTAAAGCTAACAGCAACTCTCAGATGCAACCAGTCTCCACTGAGGTAAGAGAAAGGCGAGTGGCTGGCCTTGCGAACACACGTTTTCAAGGAGTGCTTACTTCAGGTAGAAGGTGATTAGGCTTGGCACAGGTACTCATGAGTGACGAGGGGAGACAGATTGGAAAGAAAAAAGTTCCGGCTGAGAAACCGAATGATTTCAGCCAGAGGCCAGCAGTAATGAGCGTTCTCCATAAACATTTTCACAGATAAATATCACTTGGTTGAAATGTAAAAACGGGTGCATCCAACCAAGATATAGCGAACTGTGCTGTGCTAGTTGGAAAAAAAAAGTTGCCTGTTTAAAAAGAATTTAGGTTTCCGTTAGAGGAGTTGGTTAAGTTCAGGGTAGGTGTGTAAGGCTGAAGCAGGAGACAATACTGCGTTCTGCCAAAGGTAATTTACTGCGTCATAGATCGTGAGTGAGCAGTTGATCCGAATGTTGTACAGTCTCGAATTATGTCGGGAGACAGCAAATATGTGAGGGACATATTTACTGTCGTTTTTAATATTGTAACTCACAGTGTGGGTTACAAGAGCCCATTGGAGGAGGAGGGGGGGGGGGAGTAGAAAAAAAGCACGTAATAACAGGCGACTAATTAAGGGGTATGCTGAAATCGGATGAACTCGACAGAAAGGCACCGATTCGGAAGCCTGGCTGCAAACCGACCCTACATCCCTAGCTGCGTGCCTTTACTTTCTAAGACTTCATTTTTGAGCTTCATTATTTGTTCTATTGTCTTTACATCTTGAACATGTGCCTAACAACATCATTAGTTCTGTGATTGGTGTCTTCACAGAGATTAAACCATATGGATGCATTTAATGCTTTTCCAACACAGCCATATAATTTGTTTATTTCCCAATAGCTGAGTGGTGGTGACACTATCTATCCACGACTGAACCAGGTCTGACTGTTGTAATGTGGATGTGAACTGTGACTTCGCTACGGCTGATTTATGGGGCGTGGTCCCGATATTTTTCAGAGTAGTAATACTGCCTTTGTCTTGAATCGATCAGGCTAGCTAGCAAAGACAAGAAAGTGTGACGCGTGAGTGACAATAATATATACGATATTGTACATTTTAAGAAAGTATTTGGCGTATCTCACTAGAGCATATTTTATTCGTCGATTAACACTGCTACTTTACTTTAGAGAGATTAAGTCTTCAGTACTAGTGCGTTTCTGGGTCACCAAATCTGCTGTCTGACCAGCAGCCTTTACCTCTGTCGTGACATGGTAGTCGTAAAAAAAAGATTGCCGGATGCAATGTACTTAAAGCCTAGGTCATTACAGCCCCCCCCCCCTCCCCCATTCCGGACTGCTACCAGAAGTTCTGACAACATTGGATTTTTTTTTTTTAATCCTAAGACTATACATACCTGTTAGATGTAATTTTAAAAAAGTTATAATTGTGACACTCTTAGCGGATTTTCCATTGTGGTGAAACCAGTAATCTGGTACAGGTTATAGATGCAGTTGTTGTTTGCATACTTGAGACCTGTTCTTTGGCCAAAATCTCTATACAAGTAGTTCTAGATTTGCATATCTTCTTCCCCTCTACACAACTCTGTTGAATATCGTTTTGGAGAGGCTGGCATATTGTTGTACTTGTCCGTACTATTGCATTTTCGGTATTTAGTTAAAAAAGGGTTCATTGTTGTGTTCAATGTATGGCGAAACTGGTCACCTGTGATTTGGTTTCTATAAGATATACCTAGATAGAATCTTTCGAAAAGATTTCAGTTCCAATGCTTAGTTTGATCTAAAACAGTTGAAAAGAAAAACCCCCATGGGCAGTAAAGTTAAACCAACCATGCTGATATAATGATATGAATCACTGTAACAACTATCAGCGACTAAAGAGGGTCAGAAATACTGTCTTTGGACGAGCTAATTGATGTTGAACTGCCTGCTACCAAATGAGTTACCAGGTCATACTAATCAGGGTTTATCGCCGGTCATTTGGGAAACCTTGTTTTATCTGTAGGGTGTTGTCATAAACACATTTGTTCGCAGGAGACTGTATGCTATAAAGGTTTACAAAACTGCATGGTTATAGTTATCTGTGTAAGGGAACTTTTGACAACATGAAAATTCACGCTTTTTATAGGCATGTTATTCTCAGGTTCTCATCTCCAACATAAACCCCCAGTGATTTATGGATATTTTATTGTATACGGGATAGGCTATCAAAATAATCACCACGCTACTGCACATGTGAATTGATTTCTAAACAACCTCGACGACTGTGTCAATTTTTTTTTAAGGGTATATCAATTATTAGTGAAATAAAGATCAAAGACATTTGCCCTTTTATGAAAACACCTGTGCAACTATAAATTATAAAATTACAAAAACGTGAAAAATCTAAGGCAACAAGCAAAAATTCGACTTGATCCGTACAGGAGTTTTCGAGCAATTCTTAAGATATGAGGGTACGACTTTTGAAACTCATTATAGAATATACGCTACATTATGTGGCGATCACTACACCTTGAATGTGTGAGGCTGTCGGCTTCCTCGTCTGTTTTATTCTACATAAACCCAAAGCCAGCGCAGAGGCTCTGCGCTGACCCCAGTCAACTATGCCTGGTAACTTCAATCTGGAATGCTAAAGTTAATTTACATAAAACAGCCTACCCGGTGTCCACAGAAAAATCACATGCCAATTCATTAATCAGTATGTATTTAACGGGGTACTGCGGCCAGTGCTGGATAGAGAATGCGCTCAAACAATTATGCCTTAATAATATATGAGGTTGAACAGGCAATTTGGGATCTGTCTTGTAGGTCTGCCGTCCAGATTAGGATGATTTTTTTTTTAAATCTCACAGTGTAAATTACCAACACAAGAGGAGAGAGGTCAAGTTAAAGGACAATACGCTAAGTTACAGGCCGTGGCTCTAAAGAGGCACTGTCATGATAGATGAAACAACATCACGTTAAGGCCGCGACGTTAATTTAGAGGAAACGCTCAGCTCAGAAGCATAAACTCAAGCTAGAGGATACATCGTCACGCTAGAGGACATGACATCAACCTAGAGGATACATCGTCACGCTAGAGGACATGACATCAACCTAGAGGGCACGGCGTCAAGTGTACACCAAGTTAGATGACACCATGTCAAGCTAGAGAACAAAATGTCAAGCTAAAGGACAGAATGTCAAGCTAAAGGACCGAATGTCAAGCTAAAGGACAAAATGTTGAGCTATATGACACAACATCAAGTTAGAGGACACACCGCCACGGTGAAGGGCATAGCATCAAGCACGACGTCAAGAGTACATCAAGTTAGATGATACAATGTCAAGTTAGATGACACAATGTCAATCTAGAGGAAAAAACAGAAAGTTCCAGGACACGATGGCAAGTCAGAGGACCAGCGGTATGCTAGTAGACAACATCAAGCTAGAGGACACAACTTCAAACTAGAGGACACAACGTCAAACTAGAGGACACAACGTCAAACTAGAGGACACAACGTCAAACTAGAGGACACAACTTCAAACTAGAGGACACAACGTCAAACTAGAGGACACAACGTCAAACTAGAGGACACAACATCAAACTAGAGGACACAACATCAAACTAGAGGACACAATGTCAAACTAGAGGACACAATGTCAAACTAGAGGACACAGTGTCAAACTAGAGGACACAACATCAAACTAGAGGACACAATGTCAAACTAGAGGACACAATGTCAAACTAGAGGACACAACATCAAACTAGAGGACACAGTGTCAAACTAGAGGACACAGTGTCAAACTAGAGGACACAATGTCAAACTAGAGGACACAATGTCAAACTAGAGGACACAATGTCAAACTAGAGGACACAGTGTCAAACTAGAGGACACAATGTCAAACTAGAGGACACAATGTCAAACTAGAGGACACAGTGTCAAACTAGAGGACACAATGTCAAACTAGAGGACACAATGTCAAACTAGAGGACACAATGTCAAACTAGAGGACACAGTGTCAAACTAGAGGACACAATGTCAAACTAGAGGACACAATGTCAAACTAGAGGACACAATGTCAAACTAGAGGACAGTGTCAAACTAGAGGACACAACATCAAACTAGAGGACACAATGTCAAACTAGAGGACACAATGTCAAACTAGAGGACACAATGTCAAACTAGAGCACACAACGTCAAACTAGAGGACACAATTTCAAACTTGAGGACACAATGTCAAACTAGAGGACACAGTGTCAAACTAGAGGACACAATGTCAAACTAGAGGACACAATGTCAAACTAGAGGACACAATGTCAAACTAGAGGACACAATGTCAAACTAGAGGACACAATGTCAAACTAGAGGACACAGTGTCAAACTAGAGGACACAATGTCAAACTAGAGGACACAATGTCAAACTAGAGGACACAATGTCAAACTAGAGGACACAGTGTCAAACTAGAGGACACAGTGTCAAACTAGAGGACACAACATCAAACTAGAGGACACAATGTCAAACTAGAGGACACAATGTCAAACTAGAGGACACAATGTCAAACTAGAGGACACAATGTCAAACTAGAGGACACAATGTCAAACTAGAGGACACAATGTCAAACTAGAGGACACAGTGTCAAACTAGAGGACACAATGTCAAACTAGAGGACACAATGTCAAACTAGAGGACACAATGTCAAACTAGAGGACACAATGTCAAACTAGAGGACACAATGTCAAACTAGAGGACACAGTGTCAAACTAGAGGACACAATGTCAAACTAGAGGACACAACATCAAACTAGAGGACACAGTGTCAAACTAGAGGACACAGTGTCAAACTAGAGGACACAATGTCAAACTAGAGGACACAGTGTCAAACTAGAGGACACAATGTCAAACTAGAGGACACAATGTCAAACTAGAGGACACAGTGTCAAACTAGAGGACACAATGTCAAACTAGAGGACACAATGGTCAAACTAGAGGACAGCATGTCAAACTAGAGGACACAATGTCAAACTAGAGGACACAATGTCAAACTAGAGGACACAATGTCAAACTAGAGGACACAGTGTCAAACTAGAGGACACAATGTCAAACTAGAGGACACAATGTCAAATAAACTAGAGGACACAATGTCAAACTAGAGGACACAGATGTCAAACTAGAGGACACAATGATCAAACTAGAGGACACAATGTCAAACTAGAGGACACAATGTCAAACTAGAGGACACAATGTCAAACTAGAGGACACAGTGTCAAACTAGAAGACACAACATCAAACTAGAGGACACAGTGTCAAACTAGAAGACACAACATCAAACTAGAGGACACAGTGTCAAACTAGAAGACACAACATCAAACTAGAGGACACAGTGTCAAACTAGAGGACACAATGTCAAACTAGAGGACACAATGTCAAACTAGAGGACGCAATGTCAAACTAGAGGACACAATGTCAAACTAGAGGACACAAGGTCAAACTAGAGGACACAGTGTCAAACTAGAGGACACAGTGTCAAACTAGAGGACGCAATGTCAAACTAGAGGACACAATGTCAAACTAGAGGACACAATGTCAAACTAGAGGACACAATGTCAAACTAGAGGACACAATGTCTAACTAGAGGACACAAGGTCAAACTAGAGAACATGGCGTTAAGCTAGAAAACACAATTCCAAGCTAGAGGACACACTGTAGATAGCAGCATTTTTGTGAAGGTCACAGAAATTGTCTAGTTGCACAAATGTAACACAGAGAAAATATTGATGCGGCAGCGGCAGACGTTAGAGAATGCGCAGGCGTGGAGACTTTGTTCAGAGAAACATCGCAATTACTTCTCAGTTTCATTGATTGTAAGTATTTATATCCTAGCATGTTGTATTATCAGTTGACTGCGCATAGTTTCAAATACGTCCTCTCTGTTCAGTCAGCACACATCATGTTCACTCTTTGGTAAATGAGACTAATGAAATAGGAATGCCACTGATATCCACTAGAAACCTTTTACGTTGAAAGTCACAAGGCTCCGTCTCCAGCATCGAGATTAAATTAGAATGGCCCCCGTGTGGGTTCCGGGGCCCCATTGTGGCTAAAACAAGAATAGACCCACTGCCTCCCCAAAAGCATGTCGTAAGAGTCGACTAATTGGGGAGCTTGCTTTGAAGTCGGAGTGCATCTGCCGGAAAGGCAAGGAACCAACAGTCTGTATTCAAGAGAATGAGATCTGTTAAACTGATGCACACGCAACACTCAGGTTCTGGGGCAAGACTGCAGTTTAGTAGTGGACGAGCAACCAGAACTTTCCGCGAGAGTGTACAGCTGGTGAACGCGAAGAAGAAGAAATAAGAATGGGAAACAATACTCTCAGTCTTTCGCTCTGTCGTTAGACAAGCTGCTGACATCCGTTGATATTGCCTTTCTACTTGAAAAGCTGGGTTTCTGACAGCGTTTAATCAAGCATGCGAAGAGAGTAGCACATGAATTCGTTCGTTCTGTTGGGGGTCAGGATCTGGGAAGAAGTACGATATTGATTGTGGTTGTGGTGGTAAGGATAATGATTACGCTGATGATTGTGATCGTGGTGGTGTGGTAGGGGGCAAAAGGATGGGAGGGGGAGGGGTAATGATATTTCGCTGACGATGGTGGCAGTAGATGATGATAGTAGTAGTAGTGATAGTGGTGCTTGTAGTAATGATGGTAATCGTGGTCATGAGGGAAGTGATAATTATATGCTGAGGATGATAGTAGCAGAAAATGGTAACAGTAGTATTAGTGGTGGTGTGGGGGGGGGGAGGGGTAATGATAATATGCTGATGATGGTGGCAGTAGACGATGATAGTAATAGTAATGATGGTGGTGCTTGTAGTGGTGATGGTTATCGTGGTGATGGAGGCGATTATATTAATATGCTGAAGACTATGGTAGTAGACAGTGGTAACAGCAGCGGTGGTGGTGATGCTTGTAGCGGCGATGGTGGTGGTAAGCATAATGATTATACTTGTGGGGGTGGCAGTAACGGTGGTGTGGCCGTGGTGACGAGGCACTCTGTATTCCCAAAGTCTTCAGACATGCGAATAGTTTGTTTTTTTTTTACCAAGAAAAAACTTCGCAGACATGATCAGATATGACTTGCTACCAAAGAAGTTAATTATTGGAAGAATAAAAGACACCTATAGATAAATAAGACCCAATCGACCGAAATGACATTAGAACGCCATCTCGGAATAGAAATTGTCGGGTATCTACTGTTGTAGACGGTATTCAAGGATAGGACTAGTGAATGGGAAAGGTGAAGTATCAACTTAGCATAGTGATCCTCATTAGTGTCATGCTTTGGTCCCTCGCGTCGCGTTGTTAGATTGCCGGCAATGACTTTGTAATGCTTAGGATTTCTGATACTGGAAAACATACTGTCTTTTTTTTTCTGTTGACGAGAGCCACTGGGGTGTAGCGGCTAGGTGCTTGCCAGCGGATTGGGAAGTCGTGGGTTCGGGTCCTGGCGGAAAGGAACTAACAGTATGCATGCAAATAACTCAGACCTGTGAAACGGATGTACACGCAACACTCAGTTTCTGGAACAGGACTAGAGTCTAGGAGTAGACGAACAATTAGAACTTTTCTGCCGGAGTTTACAGCCGGCAAACGCAAAGAAGAATAAGAAGAATTTACAGCCTGCGGGTCGAATCAGGTCTACACGCGCATAGCAGGTGTCCAGCGAATCGCATTTTTTAGCTGGGGTTTTGAACATTTTGAAATGTCCTGGGCTAGAGTACGTCACAGAAACAGAAATCTGGTAACAGTAATTGTAAGGGGAAAACACACATACTTCGCAAAGTGCATGCAGATACAAGAAAGAACTCTGGGGGCAGTGAATCCACATCACTCGCCAGAATGGCAGACTTAGGAATTAAGATCGGCATAGCAAAAAACGAGACGCACACTAAACACACCAGAAGACTTGTTAATCAACATTGAACTGGTATTATTAGCCATCGGACGTTGCGGTTCATACTGAGCGAAGGGGTCTGAGCACCTATGGACATGTCCGAAGTGCAATGATGATAACCCAGCTAACTAACTAACTAACTAACTAACTAACTAACTAACTAACTAACTAACAAGAAAGAACATGGCCAGCAGAGGGAATTAGTATTACGTGGGTATCTTGACTTCAGGGTGGAAGATAACGTGAGTCATGTCGCAGAGAACAAAAGTAAACAAAGTGATCACAGCAATGATATATACTGCCCTACTTACCGACTGGGAAGACTGACTACAGTAGCTGTCAGAACTGTTGTGACGGCGCCAGGTCGGAGAGCCATACTGCATCATTAATCAGACCGCAAAAGAAAATAAGCGTCGACTAATTGGCGGTCTTAGATTACTTGTTAGCGTTGATATAATGAAACAGAGATGTGTATTTAAATCCCAGCACAGCACATCACTGAGTTTACATTCCTTGTGCATCCAGCCGTCTGCTAGTTTTCCCACCTACAGCTAGAGTGACTGTGCTCCGGAACGTGTGTAACTGTTGCACTCACGCTGGAGTGTGTGCATGTCCATGTGCGCCTATGCTCACAAGCTAGAATCCATGAATAAATGCGTACTACTGAACACATCTGTTACGTTTTACGGCGGGTTTTATTCAAGCGTGGCTGGTGGTAACGGGTGACGTAATCTACACAATGACTCATGTATAATATACCAGAAATGGTTCTTTGAATAGAACCGTGCACATTACGGACGTTTTAATTGCACATACAGAACAAAAAAAGCCCACAGCTGCATTTATAAAAACCGAATCGGTATAAACAACAAAACAACAGAAACATTAGTTGCACAACTTAATATAACCTAGCTAAATATTGTGAGGGCCCTTTGGGAACGAGTGAACAGTGCGGATGCGCAGAAAGATCACTACGATCTATGGAGAATGACGCTGCCAGGAGTTACCAGGGGATGTGGCCGACGCTCAACACTCTTGGAAGGATGAGACGGATCTACAATAAGACGGCTACTGGTGCTATCGGAATTGGAACTCTTCGCTTGCTGCTAAAGATGGGAACGGAGCACTTATGGGAGTGTACCAAGTGCTGTGATGTCGATTCCTAATTCAACATTCAATATAACCTGTGGCTACTCTCACAGGACTGATAATTAACAACAGCGACACTCCTACTACTGACAGTATAAATCAAGTCAATAGATACTCATAGGTTATTGGCCTTGCTTGTCCTTTTACACAGATCACATTGATAGTAAAATTTATCTAAGAAAGATTTACGTTAGAAATATTCGCACAAATAAAGTTTTTCTTGTGAGATTAACTTTCACGTAAAACTAATATTACTGTTTCATAAAAAATAGTTTCCAGAAACTCGTACACTAGTAGTCATCAGACACAGAAAAAACGAGTCTGCAATCTGCTTTCCTTCTGCAGGTTGTCAATGATAACCCCGCCTACAGTTCTGAACATATAATCGCAGAAGCCACGTAACCGATTGGTTAAAATCAGCACACCACTTTTGAAAGTAGCAACCACTGGTGAACTATTACATACTACAAGTAGACGTCATTTCTAATAATACACTAAATGGATAAGCCCTATATTCACTCTTATCTACCGCTTTTATCTTCAAAATAAAGACTAAATGCTAACTTAGATACATACGCATGAGCCAACGTATGTACGCTAAGGCATACGTGAGCACCTATACTTGAATGTGTGAGTGTGTCATCGGTACAAAGGCTAGTGCTTTACCCGACGATTTCGACCTGAAAATGCCGTGACATTCGAGCATCAACCGGTTCAATAAAGCGTGACAGAGACAACAGCTGCTTCCGCGGCTTGGTCTGACGGTGGCACTGAGGAACGATTGGGAGACCAGGAGTATTGCTGTGGTTATTTCTACCGCACGTGCACTTATCCTCCAGTTTATTTCACCACACAAACTACATGTTTGTCTAGCTCAATAACCATTTCGTTGCTGGAATTTATAGCTACAAATAAAAGCCATTTTAATGGGTATAATAACCATTGAATAGGTGGTTAGACGAGTTAGCCCCGATATCTATTGCAACGATTGAGCTGTCAGGCAGTGGGGACATATCTTCCTAAACACATCTCAATATGGATAAAAGTTAAAGGACCCCTTTCCACGCTTTCAGACGTATTGGCTGTATAGGACTAGACCTTCATTGTATTCACCTACCGGCACTTGGTGCGTTATATGGTCAGCATCACGCCGGCCACCTTTACTTCCCAGATCTATACCTGGTACCCACTCAAGGCTAGGTCGACCTGGAAGCCCAGGTCATTTTTAAAAAAAAAAATGTCCGCTTCCTTCAGGACTCGAACCCACGACCTTCCGATCCGCAGCCGAGCGTCTCTCCACAAAAAGCCGTGAAATGTTAACATGGTGAAGCTAGTTCTATAGCAGTGTGAAGAATTAGGTCTTCGCATTCACCAAGTTAGCAGCTTTCTGGAACAATGTGAACAGTCGTCTCCTTTCCTGTCGCTTCTTCTTTCTAAATAATTCCCATACAATTATGTCAGTTATCTAGTAGCTATTTTAGGAAGACGGAAGGACGGACCCCTGAGTCGTTTTGGTAACAAGGTCAGTTGTGCCCGGTGTGGAAAATTTCCTGTCACATCCCATATAAAATCGGACGTCTGTGGGTATTCTTGCGCACGTAAAATAATCCCGTGGCAGTTGGAAATCAAAAAGAGTAGTCTAAAGGCCATACCCGGGCAGAATTTGGAGCAACAAATCTACCCAAAGTATTTCAGGATCCTCACCGATGCAACGGAGTTCGTGCACTGCATTGAGATTCTTCGGACTCAGGCTTGAGTAAGAAGTAGAACGGAGCACTTGTGGATTACATCCGTATGCCATGATATGATCCGTCGAATAAACATAAACACCCCAATCCTACCATATATATATATATATATATATATATATATATATATATATATATATATATATATATATGTGTGTGTGTGTGTGTAAGTGTGTGTGTGTGTGTATATATATATATATATATATATATATATATATATATAAATATATATATATATATATATGCCCGGCTCTCTAGCGTAGTTGGTTAAACCTGACGAACTCCTTGTGTTTCGGGTTCACTCTCGGGGGTAGGCAGAAAAGCCATATTTCTCCTAGATTAACGGTACCTATAATGGAATCAAGGCCGAAGGGTTGCGATATTCATAGTACCGAGCCAAAGGGTTTACAACACATGGTTTCTGGATACTTTAAAATATATATATATATATATATATATATGTGTGTGTGTGTGTGTGTGTGTGTGTGTGTGTGTGTGTGTAAGCGAGAATACGCTTTTTACATAGAAGCACAAGAAGAAGTAAAAGGTATAAAAGTCAGCACAGAAATTAAAATATACAAGCAATGCAACGTCTGAGACTGCAACTGACAATAATGACATGGTAAAAACAAACATAACATGAACACTCCTGACACTGAAACATTTCTTTAAATATCATCAGCAGTCACTTCTACTATTTAAGTTATCTAGCCATCCCCTTGAGGGATGCAACTTCTCGTTATTTTGAAGCCCTACTCTGGCTGTTGCCAGAGGACGCGACATAGCCCGACCATAAATATGGTCTAATGACTAAACGCGGTTTCCGGGACCTCTCCACGGGTGATCCCCATCCACATGGTGGCACTTTGTGTCGTCGGGTGTTTATCGCTTGTGTCATGTCCTGGTGGGTTAAAATTTACAACTTCTACTACTACATCCGAGTTTCTTTCAGGCAGACTGTGATGAGAGCGACGTTCTGCAAAGGACCTGCTACATGATGATGACTACTACATCTACCATTCTCTTCATTAAAGCTTTGAAATACGGACATACTGTGTATCCTGTCGTGTTCACTAAAACATTGGTTTCATAAATCTATAAACTAAGTGTTTTTGAAACGACAAACAGCCTTATGCTACCATCGTATCTATGGGTGCCCATCAATTATCGTGAATTTTGTTTTTATGAACTGTAGGTGCTAGAAAATCGTCACTATCAACCAGCATCCCCGAAAGAGGAGCTTTAGGTTATAATTGTAACTAGGTTATCTTCGCCTAATAAACTGGCCTAGCATTGCACTCCACCAAAAAGGCCTGAAAAGGACTTCTGAAGTGTTAATGCGATCAAAGTTGACAGATCCAAATACTGTACCGATCAGCGACGAAGTCCTCTACCAGCGAGCCGAAAGGGCCACCTGGTCCCCGATGTGTGGCGCTTACCAAAACACTAAAAGGAGTTTTGAATGAATGACTCCGCATTTGCTGTTGTCTTCCTTTCCTTCCAGCGAAGTTAGCGACTGAATAAAACTTAAATCGATAACGTATAACACATTGATACCGTGTTGCGCAAGTTCGTCCGTCTGGTAAATTCTAAACTCTACTATTTCAGCAGTATGTGACCGACTGCTTTTCATGACAGGTGATTTCCTGAACTGAATCAACGGTAACATGATCTCGTATTTCGGTGCTACCCCAACTTAGTGACTAACCATACACTCACAACCTTTAGAACACGGCGACAAAACATGAAGTGACAATCAACAGAGAAGTCACCGGGTACACCGATCTAGCCAAGTCCATTCCAAGAGCTGTCAAAAACCGGAGATAGTCAACGTGTAAAACTCCGCGTTTTTTCAGTGGTGAAATTACTTTCATAAGGCGATGAACACAAATAAGCAGCTTTTCAGCAGCGTAAATATGTTAAAACAACTTTCTTAAAAAAAAGCATATGAAAGTATTATGTAAATATGTAGGTCTCTCTCTGTGTGTGTGTGTGTGTGTGTGTGCGCGTGCGTGCGTGCGTGCGTGCGTGCGTGTGTGTGTGTGTGTGTGTGTGTGTAAGCCATGTATGCATTACGCCTGCCTGTCTATCCGCTTCTCTGTAGACAGACGTGCATGCATATGTATGTGTAGGCATGTACGGAATGCATTGTTTCCACCTCATAAAAGTTTTCTAGCTATAACGCCCTTTATTTCACCTTTAATTGAGTCTTTAAGTGTATTTACCTAATGCGCTTTTTCCCCTTTATTTAAAGAGGTTTTCTAGATGTAAAGCCCATACTGTCACCCTTAATTGTATTCTTTTGAAGCAGATAATTTCTATTTGATCTGGCTTGTTCAAGGCGTTTTTACAGCTCTGGAGCATTGAACTCATTTCAGTTTTCTTCGGCGACTACTGTAATTTCCCAACGTGACAACTGTAATTTCCCAACGTGACAACAACAGAGTGCTTATACCAAATGCAACAGATGCCGATTCTTTTTTAGAAACGCGCCTTATCTTAACTGTCGCTTCAACACTACCGAGTGTATCAACAGGCGACTCAGCTGGAGTATCGATATCAGACGGGCGGCTGATATGATAACATATACACTGTGAAAACATTTGTAGTCGGCTGTGGGCGAGAGAAAGGTTTTGTTGTTTAGATGTTTTTATAGAGACCAGAAAAAAGCCGATCAATACTAATTTGCAGAAAGAGGCGGTCACCGCGGCACTGACATGGTTTTACAATATCATAAGGGTAGATAGGCAAGTTGCACAAGAAAACAAAAACACCCAGGTCCAACACGTCCTTGCCCCCTGCCCCTCCTCCACCCCAGTCCCGGTTTAAAACCATCGGCTCAGAGGATAGTGAAAGCGCATCATTAATCTGGAGTACCAGGGTTTGATATTCAAGGGAAGCAGAAAAAGAGTACAGTCATACCGGGGATTAGAGTGTACAGTCATACCGGGGATTAGAGTGTACAGTCATACCGGGGATTAGAGTGCACAGTCATACCGTAGATTAGAGTGCACAGTCATACCGTGGATCAGAGAGTAAGTTCATACCGTGGATTAAATGGTACAGCCAAAGCGTGGATTAGAGTGTACGTTCATACCTTGGTTAACAGTGTACAGTCATATCATGGATTAGAGTAGTAATACAGTGGATTAGAGTATACAGTCATACAGTAGATTAAAGTATACAGTCATACCGTGATTTAGAGTGTAAAATCACACCGTGGATTAGAGTGTACATTAATACCGTGGGTTAGATGGGAGATTTCAAAAAGCAACAAATAGTAGGATATGCGCATATCAACTGCAGCCAACCTCCTTTGAGGAGACAAACACACACGCAAAGGTCCAAACCAAGTGCTACTGATTAAGAAAGGTCCTGCTCTATTACAACCAAGTACAGCTTACTTCAGAAGTGAAAGCATGGACCCGTTTTGTTGAACCACAAACACATATAGACATTCACGCTCTGACGTCTTCATAATAAATCAGTAGTTCTATATCTACAAAGACACCAGATTATGCTAGCTAAAATGGTCGGCAAATCTGTTGCTTGTGTCTTCTTTGTTAAAATTCATTATCAGTCTCACACCAGAGGAGTTTTCGCGCAGATCTTCTGGCCTTGATGTACACCCAGTTCGCTTCATTGCATGGAATTGATGTTTGTTTACAAAATAAGGAAATAATGATTTGGCCTCGTCCCCCATTCTGAAGGAAGGTAGTTGTACCGCACCAGGATATCTTCTTCTTCTTTTGTCAAAATCTGCTTGTGCCGCTAGGCGTCGCAGTCTATCAGATGATCGGCAACCGAGCCAGGGCGCGCTCAGTCGCTTCATATGCCGTGATGTTATGAAGTCTCAAGTTGTCCGTGACTCCTTCAATCCATCTTCTTCTTGGTCTTCCTCTGCCTCTTGGTGTTTCGATTTTTATGTTGTATGCTCTTGATGCTGGCATCGTTGGTTCCATTCTCATTAGGTGACCAAACCATTTCATTCTTTGCTTCTCAATAAATTTAACGATGGGCATGGTTCCAATAGTTCTTGTAATCACATCGTTTCTCACTCGATCTCTTCTGGTTTTATTCGCAGCCATTCTCAAACATCTCATTTCACAGGTGGTTAGTCTTCTCTCGTGTTCTTTTGTTAATGTCCAAGTCTGACATTGATAACCTAATGTCGGTATAAAGATTGTATTTATAATTTGTCTTTTTATCTCAGCTGGGACAGCAGGGTGTTTTAAAATTGGGGCAAGCTGGTATGCGACATTGTTGGCTTGTTGGATTCTTGCTTCGATCTCTCTGTCTATTTTACCATTGAATGTAAAGATACTTCCCAAGTATTTAAACTCTTGCACTTGTTTTAGGCTGTGATCTAGAATCTTTATGTCGATGGTCTGTTGCTCTCTACTTATGCTCATGACTTCTGTCTTTTCCAGTATTGATCTTCATATGATGCTTGAGGCAACTGTCGTGTAGTAGGTTTATGTGGTCTTGCAGCTGTTTACTATCACTGTGAAATAGGCATTGATCGTCGGCAAAGAGCAGCTCATTGAAGTCCTCCTGTTTATCGACATCTGTTGGTGTTATGTCTATTTTATTTATATTGTCCATAAATATTATGAAAAGTAAAGGTGATCACCAGGATATCACTAAGCGATAAACACCCCGTGACACAAAGTGCCACCATGCGGATGAGGATCACTCGTGGAGAGGTCCCGAAAACCCCTTTCAGTCGTTAGGCCATATCTATGCCCTGCTATATTTAAGGCCCCCGACAGAAGCCAGTGTGGGGCTTCAAATAACAAACATATGCATCGCACATGGGGATGCATCTTTAGCTTGCCTGATTATGAAGGTGTGGATCAGAGGTATATTCTTTTGGATGAAGTGAAAACCTTATGGTACACACTACACTAGGAATGTTTCAAATACCCTGGCAATTTAAAATTAAACATAGTAGACTGAAAAGGATGTCCCCGGTGCAAAATTATAATTGCCACATCAAATATATATATATATATATATATATATATATATATACTAGCTGTATCCGGCCACGCGTTGCTGTGGTATAGTTTGGCTAAATGGAAAAGAAAGAAAATAGAAATCTCACGTGTCTAATATAGTTACTGTCGCAATCATTGTCTGCGCACATACAGAGATAGTCATCGATGCCCAAATGTCGTCCCCTATCTCTAACAATGACAGGTAGAATTTCAAACCGTGACGGGTAAAATTCCGGTATCAAAACAAACATATCCTGAAGATTTCAGCTACATCGGTATAGTAGTTTCCGAGTCTATAGCTCATAAACAAACACACAAACATTGATTTATATATATATATATATATATATATATATATATATATATATATATATATATATCAGTGATTCATCTCTGCAGGCGCTATTGAGTTTATGAAACTAAAGCGAAACTTCGTTGTGTGCTCTACTGGGAAGGCAGAAACTGGGTCACTTATGGAAAAAGTGGTGTGCAGTGGAAGTGAGCCACAACCTATTTTAAATTATCAGTCAACAGCATATCCCGTCTGATGATGTGTGTTCGAACAAGAAGTTGTAAGTTGGTGTCAGCTTACATTAGCAACATGCGAAGACTATCTGAAAAATGATACTGACAGTTAGTTAAAGAAAAATTCCTTCTTGTGAGTTTATCATGGTGTACGTCTTTCTCCTCCCAGTCATTTCGTCTATCGATTGTACGCGTCTGGTGTGACCTAAGGGCCTTGTGGAACTGGATACAACGCGCTCCCTAAGTGAATGGTGAATGTGTAGCTTTGATGGTTCCTGATATTGTGTTCAAATGTAAGAGATGGGGTGGGAGGGGGGGGGGTCTCTACGTCAATGAAGGTTACAGTTAATTGGGACGCCTCGTTAAATATTTTCAAACACCGTAAAGACAGATACTTAGAAATGCCTTTATTTGCAATAAATGATTCTAATGTTAAAGCTTCAATCATCTCATCCCTTTAACATTTGACTCACGTTTCGGATTGATCTGATGCTTCCAGTTGTTGACAACTCTCTTGCAGCTGTGGCAGTAAAAGAACTGACCTGCCGACGCATAAGTTATATGCAGTATTGTCACAACGAACACACAAAATACCAGAAGCAATGGTGAAATCTTTTACGACGTCATCATCGCAACTTAATGCAGCAGCTCGGGTCCATCATTTCTGGAAGAATACCCAGCATCTTGGACAAATAAAAAGCATAATAGAACGCTGTCTTCGCAGTAATGTCCGCTTCTGTGGCTTAGGCGTTGATAGCGCGCTTCGTAATTCTGCAGTACCGGTTTCGAATTCAAATACGAGCGATTTGGCAGCAGACTGCCTTGCGTTGGATTCAAGTGTTATCAAAAACCGACTATCCAGAAAGGAATAGTACGCTACTGAAAGTAAAATTGCCCACTGAAATCCCAAAAATTATCCTAGTGAAATCACAAACAACCCAAAAAATAACCTAGTGAAATCACAAAAAACCCAAAAAATTACTTAGTGAAATCACAAACAACCCAAAAATTTTCCAGTGAAATTAAAACAACCCAAAAAACTACCTAGTGAAATCAAAACAACCCAGAAAATTACCTAGTAAAATCACAAACAACCCAAACTTTACCTAGTGAAATCACAAATAACTTAAAATTTACCTAGTGAAATCACAAATAACCGAAAAATTGCCTTGTGAAATCGCAAACAACCCAAAAATTGCTGAGGTTGCTTCTGCAACGTCCTACACAAGACAACAAATAACTTCTCTTTTCCACAGTAATTAACATGTTCCACTTTCATCTTTTTTCAGTGCCAGACTATTTCAACTGTTTCTGTTTGTATTTGAACCAAACATAATAACAGCTTTGCATAAGTTCAGACAATACTCTTACTGAACGCAGTACACTGCTGTAGCAGCTGGAATAAATTAATCAAATCACAAGATTATACAAGCATACCAGAACTATGTACAGAGGAAGCAATAAGCGCCACTTGGTGCTGAATGAGCAACGTTCTGTTTCCATCACAAATGATTTTGACAATCTTGTTAAATGCATTTATTAATTTTTCTCTAAGATTACATAGCAAAATCATTACAACCCGGTGACTCAGTGGGACACTATCTGGATTAGAATCCAATTGGTCAAATCGATGAAACCCCGTCCAACAGTTATTTTAGTTTTCCGGTGGGTAATAAGTCACCCGTAGATAGTTTTTTTTTTTTTTTGTGGGGGGGGGGGGGGGGGGGGGGGGGGGGGGCGGCGGGGGGGGGGGGGGGGGGGGGGGGGGGGGGGGGGGGGGGGGGGGGGGGGGGAGGTGTGTTTGCGTATCTCTTTGCAGTTTTGTATTCGGTCGCTTCTGAACGAAAGAGGGGAGATTGATCCTTCCGTAAAAACAAATGGGAAAGGAGGGGGTGGAGCGGGGGGGGGGGGGGGGGGAGGCAAGTTGTCATAGACGCCAGATTCCGGCACCACTGGAGCTATGCTCTTTTACAAGTCATCTATACTGACTGTTCTTTGTGGGACATGGGTCGCTCTACATAAGCTACAAACGTCAATGTTGCACACAGTAACATTTCATGGGTACAAGTATTCACGGCACGAAACTTTGCGACTGACTGCACAGCTTAGTGTAGGGCACTGGGTCGCTGACCTGAATTAATCGACGCCGTGCAACCGCTGTTCAACTTGTGTTTCTAGTAAACTGGGTTCCAAGACGTTTAATTCAAACGGGAGGTTGCTATTCTTAAAAATTATTTTCTTTTAGAGCGAAACCTTACTTTCAACTGGAAAATCTGGCATGCCCTGCAGCAAATCTGGCCCTGTCGTAATCATCTTCTGCTTCTTCGATAACGGCTTCATCTTCATTTCATACCGCTGAGCAAGCCGATAGATGCAACGCTCAATAGCCGCAACGTTCACGTTTTGTTTGTATTTGTTATATTGTAAAGCTTGATAATATACTTTTCGTTCGGTTTTATATCTTTTCTTAAAGTCAGCTGGTTTTGGCAGCCACACTCGCCATCGCATTCGATTTCTATACCTTCATACAACCTAAAATTACACTACAGACTCGAAAGAAGAAAAGGAGCCAACAGCTAATAGAGTGGTCGAGTGCAAGGCAGCACTCAAACCTCTAGATGTTGGCCACCACTGCTAGACAGTAAGCTACTACCAGAGAATCGATCTATCGATTTGACCACTCTTGGACGCTATCCAAGGGTAATATCCCAGATTTAAAAAGTATTAATCCGGATGGAGAGACCAAAGAGCTGATGCTAGATACTCCCTGCAACCTCTAAAGAAGTTATATTTATGACACTTCAAACCGCTACATCACCCTGGCTTAAAATTTAGTCATGTGCGGGTAAGCACGTACCAGATAACCTTGAAAATAACTCAAGTGACGGCTACAGCAAACACTACGTTGGTCTACCCCGCAGTCATCTGCCGGTAAGCATGATGAAATGATAATTAACCCTTAAATTCAACCAGAAAACCCAAATTCAAACTGAAGCCAATACGCGAACTCACTCTTATCCTTTAAGAGTTAGGGATGCTGATTTCAAGGTCACCGTTGATGAGAGCAGGAAAGAACGTTGTTTACCTCTCTTGACAGCCGAAGTTGGTGAACGTGGCAGGTAATCATTTTCACATACTGTTGTTGTTGCCAGAGACGTTCTGTTGAGCTAGGGCGGGTGACGGTTGGGCTAAGATTAGTCTTCCTCGTATTCCTCCCCTTCTTACTCACTCCCATCCTTCTTCTTCCACCCGAGGTTGTAATTATGTTGTTTCCGCTTGCAACGTGATTGCAATATTTGCCCCCATTCGGTCGACACATCCGACTTCTTCTGGTATTGGTTGCCCAGGTTTAGCCTTCCTGGCTACGAGTTTTAAATGATGGAAGGAGAGACTAGCAGACTGCCCATGAGATAATATTTAGATTTCATCAAAAAGACGTTATAAGGGTACTTCAAAAAATGTATAAACATACGATAGATTTAGGGCTGTTAGCTCAAGAAAACTCACAAGTTCCGGCTCCTTGAGGCTAAACACCCTCCTCCCCCCTTTCCCCTTAATTACACACACAATGGAATTTAACAGCAAGTTATTTATACATTTATACTGAAATTTAAAAGGGGGAAAATCTCTACTCTTCAGCTATTCGATGGAAAGAATGAAACGTTATTAAACTAACAATTAGGGACTAAACGCGATTAAAGTTACTTTAATAAAGAGGAGTTGATTTCAATACACACAGGGCGTGTCCATAAATGCTCACTGTTCTCAACGAGAAGTAACAGCGTGTATAGTCAGTCAATCTTCTGTGTTAAAACAATGGTAATACACCAAGGAACAAATTTGTTTTTAAACATAACAGAAATAATAAAAGCCATAAACAACTTTAAAACAATGGAAATATACAACATTGTAGGGCCACTTACCGAGCAATTGCACGGCTTTTTAATGTGAATAAAATACTCCATAATACAGATATTAAAAGGCACTGTGCGTTTGTAAGCAGGTATTAAACATCCTCTATCCTGGGACCTGCAAGTGGTCATTCAATTTCCATAGAATAATAGTGCAACATTATAATCCGTAACTGTGTGGTCACACAACTAACTGTTGGGCCTGTGTGGTGCTTTGCCTGTAGATCAGTAATTCAGAGTTAACAGCTAACAGTCACGCAACTGGTCCCATATGGCATACACAAATAACGCTTCTCGTTAAAAGACCAATTAATGTGCCCGGCTCGCGTAAATGGCATTCATGTTATTAAATGTCATTTATGGACATTATAAATGACTTTATATGTACTACCATCTGGCGTATGAGGTACAAATTGCACTTGAACACGTAGTGTACATTGTGTTTGAACAGCGTGGGATAACAAATTCGCCCTTTGAACAAAAACGAAACCAGGCCCAAATTGGTAGCCGGGAGACTGTCTGAGAAGTGAATCACGGCGCTTGGTGGTAGGGTGGTGACAAAGATAACCGAATGCGCTGTAGGGAGCAAGCACACTGGATCGATAACTCCGTGTCTTAGCAGAAGAGCGGCACGTGTAGCGCGAGGCACGTGCTAGCCTGCGCGAACCCACAAGGTCACAACTAGACGGTTTGATTGTCACCGATTCAAAGAGAGCCTTGTGTCAGGGAAATATAACCATTCTAGCGAAACGTTTCAAATGATCACAGAGAACGGACGGTCTTTTTGTTTGAAGACTGCGTAAACAGAAAATAATTGTCGAATTGTGTTGGCATGAAAGCGTTTTATTCCATTAGAAAAATGGTTGAAATAGCCGAATGTGAGGCAGGTCTGAGTGCTTAATTTGTAACTCTTTGGAAATAAAGTTCGTTCGTGCGATGCCTCGGTGAAGAGCCGGGAAGAGTCATAAGAATTGTCAGTATACTCTTTCTAATATTTTGAATAAGACTGGGAGAGGGGGGGGTGTCATGTTGTTCTTTAAGGCTGTTCGCGCTGTTCTGTATTTTGCATAGTCTTCCGCTTGGTTTGTATTTAAAACAGTTCTTCGGCGTCGCTTTCCGTGAATAGTTATTGCTTTCAGTAAGTTCTTACTCCGTTTTAGTGAAAGTCAGTTCTCATTTAAACAATTGTTGTTTCGCTCCATTCTTACTTTAAATCGTTCTGTCTTTTTCAATGTTTGCATTACCCGTTTCGATCTCAGTAAATTCTCAAGTTAGCTTTTTCTGACCTGATTAATGACCGTCGAACTAGGCGCAAGAGAGTCAGCTGGAGCCGGTCGTGGCCAGTGCATCTCTGCCAATTGCCAAAGTCTAACATCTGTCCGATAAACCAACCGTTAACCTGTCACTCTGTTCCTGAAGGTAGCTGCATAATTTGCTACTGCAGCTACAACATATAACACCAAACCTCATTTTACCTGTTACAAAACCACCATTTCGTCTTGTCCCTAAGTCCGATAGAGTGAAGAAGAGGATGTCCGAGGCCTGGTGTCATGACCCAGGTCGGCTCACACTTCGAGATTATCTTGGAGGATAATGGGCCGAAACGATTGTCAACGAGAGACCGTTTTATTGATGATCGGTAAACTCCTGCTGTGCAGGCTCCCCTGAGGAGTTCTTATAACATTATTTTGACTCTTACTGGCAGAAACAAGTTACACTGTTAAATCAGTAACATCATGGATCTATAATAATTAACCGAATTATTAGTTGTCACGTGAGAGGTTGAGAAACAACAGCTATAAGAAACAGGATATGAGAAACAATAAGAATAAAGTGTGCACAAATAATAATGGGCCAAAATTAAAGGATTTTAATTACTTAAGGATTAGATCATAATGTTGTTATAGATAAAGGGTTTGAGTATTGAAACAGTCAAAATAATAATAACAGAAGTTGTCAGTAACGAAGACATTTGGTTAGCCCGAGTTTTCAATCAAAATTGCATGATTCTTACATATAACATAGTTAACTCAGCATTGTCCAGGTGGGAAAAGGCATTATATTTCGAACGCCTATGTCGTGAGCAATTTAAAAAACGACTGAGTGACCGATCATCATCATCAGGTGCTTGCCGAATACATGTACTATAGTGGAATCAATAATGTGTTGGAGCCAATATCATAAACTCTACTGGAGAGGTCTACTAAAGCTAAGAATCATAGCTGAATGAAACGACATCAACAGTCGGAACAGAAACAATCCCATTTCGGATCTTCGTAGCCAGGAATAAACAACGCATCAAGTGTACGTGGGGATCATAAATCAGCAACATCTGTACACTGCGCGGCCGCTTAGAGCTGATATGTTTAATATGGTGGATGAGAGAGCCTCCGTGGACCTGTATTTAGTTTAGTTATGAAATTGCCAAAAGTACTCAATAACAGCCTGTAGCAGTATGCTAACTGAGTACTAAACATGCACCTCAGTATGCGTTGTTTTATAACGTAATACCAGGTACTGGTTTTTTCCTTTCTTCAGGAAGACGTAGGTAACGCACGCAATGAAGATTTCTTGGCAGAAGTAAACTCAACAAGTTTATGTTTATTCCACTGATTAACATCATGGCACACGAATGTAAGCCATAACTGCTCCTTACTACCCCTAACTCAAGCTTGAGTCGGAAGAATTTCAGGGCAGTTGCACCGGCGAGGATCCTGAAATACTTTGGATAGATTTTTTAAACTCCGAATTTTTCCGGGGCAGCGCCGTCATGTCACTGTTTTTGATTTCCAACAAGGGATTTTTGTTCATCCACTTTCGTCCTTTTTAGGACGAAATTTTTTGTTTTTTGAAGCCCTACTCTGGCTTTTGCCAGGGGCCGCAATATAGGCAGTAGTCTATGGCCAGTTGTCTGAACGCGGTTTCTGGGACCCGCTCCACGGTGATCCTCACCCGCATGGTGGCACTTTGTGTCATCGGGTGCTTGTGTGATGTCCTGGTGGGGTAGAAAGTCAGTCAGTCAGTCAGCCAAAAAGGGATTTTTTTAACGTCCTATCTTACTACACAGAGACCAGGGAAAATTACTAGAATTCCACGTGACAAAATCCCGGGACTTGAAACCAGGACCTTCAGCCTCCGAAAAACTTAAAAATGGAACCTTATGATTCGTGTCTCAAGTTCACAATCCATATTTCAGAAAAAGGATGAAGACTATAGTACTCCTGATAACAGTCAGACAGGCAAGTGGATTTCTATCGGAGATACCTCAGTTCAGTAATTTTGAAGCAAGGGCAAACTACTAAACGTAACTTTGTCTAGAAAAACAACAACAGCTGAAAAAAATGCTGGTGTTGGTTCTTCAACATCTTGTAATGGACACAAAACTAACTTGGGAACGAACGAACAAACTTCATTTTCAAAGGGTTAAGAATTGGGCACGCAGGCCTGTCTAACATTCCGCCCTTCCTATCCGCTCCTTTCATACCACAGTAAGCTTCTTGTTACTGAGTAAATTAACACTTTTGGCACTTTAAACTCCAACACTGTCTGTCCTAGGACTGTGTGTTGTACCGTACATTTTCATAAGTGATGTTAGTTGTTAATGACATTATATTTTGCATATGCAAGAGAGTAGGTTCAAGTGGCAAGTGAGATATAATAGATTAACTTAGCAGAGAAATAAGAACTAAAGTGGTGATAACTGTGTACAGCTTAACATCATATAATATACAGTGAGTTGAACAGTACTACAGTTTATTGTTTATTCGATGGATCAACATTACAGCACAAGGATGTAACCCATAAGTGCTCTGTTCTACTTCTAACTAAAACCTGAGTCTGAATAATCAGCGCAGTTTGCACAGTAATGAAAGAGTCAAAATGTAGTTTTAAACACACGCTTTCAACATTCAAGAGGTCAGCCTAATCTTCCTGGTATAGAACCGTGTAGCCTCAGATGGGAAGCCTTGTGCAGACATTACTCTCGCACTTGCGAAACCATCGATCAGCTTCTACCTCAAGTGCGCTGTATTTTTAAAGACCCTGGGAAAAGCTTCTTCAGCCGTCTTCAGTGGTACTCAGTCCGCCTATTGAATCTGTTAGCTTCAAGAGCCAAACACTCACGATGGACAAGGGGTCTATTTTGAAGACTTATCTGTGAACGACTTCTAGTCAAGAGGCAAGAACAGATGGAGCAACATGTTAAAGAATGTTTGCGTCCGTGTTTCAGCCTGATTTTAACAAGGACAGACATGTGAGGAGACTAACTCGATGTGTTTACAACCACTGTCAGGCGTTGCGAACGCGCGTTCGTAATGTCCGGATGCTGTATTTGATCCCAGCTGCAGGTAATTTGGTAACAGACCATCTTGCTTTGGTTTCGACACTGGTACCGAGTGACCGTTCAGAGGCAGTGGCAAACTACTGCAAGTAAATTGGCATAGAAAACAAAACAGCCAAACAAATACTTGGTTTGGTTTTGCAAAATTCCTGTAAAGGATGGGCAATTAATTAAAAAAAAATAGGACCAGCATCTACACTTTACAATATTTTATGGAGGAGACAGATCTGTGGCTTTTTCTTTATAATAATGGCACATGACGACCAAGAACAGATTTCTGAGAAACGCTGGGACCAACAAACGATTTGGCAACAGTTGGGGATCTGCACAGAGGATTAGTTGTCGGAAGAGATTGTATTTCTACAAAACAGAAGCAGGTTGAGGCATGGACAGTACACTCTGTCTGATAGCTTAGTAGAACAGAATGCTTATTTTCCTGCTTCTATAAGCATAGTCCCCTCGGAGATCTGGTATTACCCACAAACAACCAAGAAAAGACAATGTCAGGTAGAGCAACAGAGTCAGGAAGAGAGACATTCAGATCCTGACATAGTGTAAGAGCGAGAGCAGAAGGTCACACAGAGAGAGACAGATAGAAAATACCTATTAGTTAAGGGAAACGATAGAACTGCTCACCTGTAACACACACCTATAACAAAACAATAACACACACATATAACACACCTAACATGAACTTTAAAAAACGGCATATAACACACCTTATGCACAACATAAAGTATACATCTATAGATGCCTCAGTCCAGTCTGCCTTAGCAAATAAACAAGCGTATGTGTGCTAACTGCGTGTTAAGGAAAACAAATGCACAAAATAACACAAAACAAAGGACAGGCAATGGAAAAATGCAGTCAGTAAAATGACATGGGACATTTAAAACCAAAGCTGTGATCTTCATCTTGAATGTAGTCAAAATTTATGGGTTTTTTTAAAGAAGGTACTGTGCGTTTCTACGTGTGCCAGCGCATGTACCTGTTGAGTAAATAAACATGCATGCCTGTGGGAGAATATGTAATAATCATAATAGAAAAACAAACAAAAGTTAGTTATGCTTAGTATTGCAGAAGAATTATGTGGAAAACGGAAGAGTGGAAACAGACGGGGAAATAACAAATATTCATCTTGGTGGTGCGAAGAAGTAAAAGAAGCAATTAAAAAAAAAAAGACTTATATAAGCAGTGGATAAAATCAAAGAAAGAAGAAGATTATATAAACTATAGACTGCAAAGGAGAGAAACCAACAGGAGTGTCAAGAAAGCAAAACAAGCATCCTAGGAACGTTTCGGTGAGTCACTAGCAGAAAATGAGAAAACAGCCAGCAGAAAATTTTTCAAAGTAGTTAAAAATATGCGGAAAAGAGATGAGAGCTACAACCCCACTGAAATAATTAATGATAAGACAGGAAGGCCATTGATAGATCCACCCGAGATAGCAGAAAGATGGAGGGAATACTTCAATGAGCTCTTTGATCCTCTAGGAGATCATCAGGAAAAAACAACTGAAGAGCACAGAGCAACAGTGTTAGAACCACACATACTAATGGATGAAATAGAAAAAGTCATTAAACAGTCTCCCAAATATAAAGCACCAGGAGCTGATAGATAACCAACAGAAATAATTCAAGCAGCAGGTGAAAGCAGCATCAGATGGCTTCACAGAATATTCAATGCAGCATGGGTACAACAAACGGCCCCTATTGATTGGCAACATGCAATAGTTATACCATTGTGGAAGAACAAAGGAAGCAAACGAGAATGCGGTCAATATCGAGGCATCTCTCTTTTAAGCCATGTTGGCAAAATGTATGCCAAGATAATAGAAACAAGACTGAGACCAGTGATAGAACCACAGCTGGCAGAAGAACAGATGGGATTTAGGAGAAATAGAAGCTGCACAGATGCAATCTTCACACTTAAACAGTTAATAGAAAAGAACATTGAATACAATAAGAACTTATTTGTGGCATTCGTAGACCAGGAGAAGGCATTTGACAGAGTCGACAGATAATTACTATGGAAAATAATGGCAAGATATGGAGTAAGCGAACACCTCATCGAAGTGTGCAAAAGTTTATACAGGGATTGTAGAAGTGTAGTTAGAATAAATCAGGGAACATCTCATCCTTTCACAGTCACATCTGGAGTAAGACAGGGGTGTGTCTTATCACTAGGGCTGTACCGAATAGTGATTTTCACTATTCGGCCGAATACGAATAGCTGGACCAACTATTCGGCCGAATACGAATAGTGAATCATCATCATGTGCTTAGCCGGCTGGCATGGGCGATTATGCCTCGCCACAATCTGCGATCTCCTGCAGCGCGTATTAGTTCGTGTGCTGACACACCTCCATGAAAAACCTTCGTTCCATGTTGTCAGCATTAGGGCAGCTTTTTTTCTCACTGAAGATATTTCCAGCTGTACTAAACAGGAAAATACAAAAAAATACAGAGAGTCAAGATAAAAACTCGCAAGGCGAAACATCAAAAACAAAAATAACGCCGACGAAGAAAATAATGCCGTCCTCACAAGTCGCCCAGCCCCTCCCCCGCCCGCGAGCTAAAGGATTCAACGGAAACAAGATAGCGACATCAAAGACCACCGCAGCCACGGAGACGGACAACGCCGAGCAGCTAACACCTGAAGATCAAATAACGAAAAAATCATTGCAGAAGAAAAATCCAGACGCCGAGCGGCCAACGCCAGAAGATCAAACAACAAAGACAACGAAGAAACCGAACGTCGATCAAAACATTCAGCCGCTGCCGTTTCCACCAGACGACGAAAGAACAGTTACGACACCCATAAATGATGACGAACTCCCGTTACTTCAAACAATCAACGAAGAGGACTCTCCACTCAAAGAAACCAAGCCGACAACACTAGAACACTTGCTTTTCTGCCCTTCTTACATCTTTAAGTGTTGCATTTTGTTTCTACAGCAACACACCTAAAAACACTATACTCGCAACACATACAAGATGGAAATAAAGGGGCACTTGGTACGCTCATAGGTGGTGCACAAAGATAACGCTTGACAGTATAAACCAAGGTGGGAAATCTTGATGTTTTTTTTTCACCAGTCCAGAAACGGTTGTAACCACTATTCGTATTCGGCCCGACCGCAACTATTCGGCCGAATACCGAATAGTTATTGGGTCCACTATTCGGCCCCGAAGCGAATACGAAGCGAAAATTCGGTACAGCCCTACTTATCACCACTGCTGTTTATCACCTACATCGACAGTATATGCAAGAATGCCAAGCCCATGAATGAAGATCTTAGTAAGATCAACGAATTTGCAGATGACCAGGCCTTGATAGCAGATACAGCCATGAAATTGCAACAACATCTAACATCTATGAATGAAGAATGTAAAACAAATAATATGAGAATCAACACTGAAAAGACAGAAGTAATGTCAATAGGAAAAAAGAAGACAGATCTAAACATAACAATAGAATACAAAGGCATTAAACAGGCATCTGAGTTTAAATATCTGGGAACTACATTTACCGAAGATGTGAAATTGGATAAAGAAATTGACATTAGATGCAGTAAAGCAAACGAAGTATTGGGACAGCTAGCCCCCCTCTTACAGCATAAGACAATCCCAATCAGCACAAAGAGACATCTTATTCAAAGCATATTTATTACAACTCTGTGCTACCAGTGCCAGACATGGTCACTGACAACAAACCATAAAAGAAAATTAGTAACCACGGAAATGAGATGTCTGAGAAGGGCTGTAGGAGTGACCATAAGAGATAAGATCAGGAATGAGATCATAAGAGAACAAGTCGGCACAGAACCAATTCTGGATTACATACAAAGACAGCAAGTGAAATGGTTTGCCCACTTAGAGAGAATGCCTTGTGACACCATACCATACAAAGCATACATAGAAAGAGAAGAGGGACGTAGAGCACGGGGTAGACCAAGAACAAGATGGAAGGATAACATCAGAGAAACTCTACAACAGCACGATGTGCTTATGGTCGAGGCAGCCAGAAGAGCTAGAAACAGAACCTTATATCTCCCTCGACACCCACAGCGGTAAAAGAGGAAGTGAAGAAGAACAAGAAGAAACAAAAGTGACAAAGAATATATAGATTCAAGGCTGCAAATAACCCCCCCCCCCCCCGTTTTTTCCCTCCTTTTTTAACCCCCCCCCCCCACCCCCTCCTGAAAACAATGTATCCTATTTAAAATATGAATAAAAATATATGACCCTATATTGATTGATTATTCAGTGAGTAGCGGAAATACTGTTTTCTTCAGAAAATGTTTAGTTAATAAGTGATGGATAACACTTGAACCAGTTATATAATGACTCTTCTATCAAGCGTGCTAATTGAGTCACCACCGATGTGTAGACAGTCTAATAAAAAGTTTTAGAATTGTGCTCTTTGTCTACAAAGTCTATGATAACTGATCAAATGAAACAAGCTTGACAAAAAGACGCAATCAAAGCAACACTGGATGCCGTTAAGAAATACTAAAACAAATATTTACCTTCAAAGGAATATATCTCTCCACTTTACTGAGTTAATGTCGCTCGGAAATATGTAACAAACTTCTCACATCGAGGGCAAATCCAAAAATGATTGTCTGCTGTCAGGTTTTTCTGCAGGTATCCATCCTGGTGAAACGGCGGATAGGCACAGATCCTGCACAAAGCCAGGCATAAAGCGACCGTGGGAAAACACGTGCTCACTGGAAGATGTGATATCACCAGCACATATGCTAACGAGTGCCTGCATGCGTCCGCATGCAGGAGAACACACGTGTAAAAAGCCTTTGTGTGTATCACGCGCAGGGATATTACCTAGGGAACCAGTTTGGCGGCGCCACCCCCTGTCATCTGCAGATAAGCTGCCTTGAGGTGTGTTCCTCTGGGGCGTGAAGGAAATTCAGGCGTTGCTGTAGCAAATGCGGCCAGCTCACCTAAGCCTGCAACCTTTTTGCTATTGCCCATGTCGTTGTATGGTTGGTGGCAGCTTTCCGTCTTTACAGACGGTAATGTTATCTTGTGTTATATGAGTATAGGAAAAACATTCCAAACCGAGAGAACCAGCCAACGTCACTGTAAAACAAACGTCACTGTATCATAAAAGTCTTCATATCACAAGCGTCGCCTTATCACAAACGTCAATGTTTAACAAACGTCACTATATCACAAGCGTCACTATATCACAAACGTCACTATATCACAAGCGTCACTATATCACAAACGTCACTATATCACAAACGTCACTATATCACAAACGTCACTATATCACAAGCGTCACTATATCACAAACGTCATTATATCACAAACGTCACTATATCACAAACGTCACTATATCACAAACGTCACTATATCACAAACGTCAATGTTTAACAAACGTCACTATATCATAAACGTCACTATATCACAAACGTCACTATATCACAAACGTCACTATATCACAAGCGTCACTATATCACAAACGTCAATAAATCACAAACGTCACTATATCACAAGCGTCACTATATCACAGACGTCACTATATCACAAACGTCAATGTTTAACAAACGTCACTATATCACAAGCGTCACTATATCACAAACGTCACTATATCACAAACGTCACTATATCACAAGCGTCACTATATCACAAACGTCAATAAATCACAAACGTCACTATATCTCAAGCGTCACTTTATCACAAACGTCACTATATAATAAATGTCACTATAACACAAACGTCACTATATCTCAAGCGTCACTATATCACAAGCGTCACCATATCACAGACGTCAATGTTTAACAAACGTCACTATATCACAAGCGTCACTATATCACAAACGTCAATAAATCACAAACGTCACTACATCACAAACGTCACTGTATCCCAAACGTCACTATATCACAAACCTCACTATATCACAAACCTCACTATATCACAAGCGTCACTATATCACAAACGTCAATAAATCACGAACATCACTGTGTCACAAACGTCATTATATCAGAAACGTCATTATATCACAAACGTCCCTTTTATCACACACGTCATTATATCACAAACGACTAGTGAACCATGCGGCTAGAGAGCCTTTATCTACAAATTAGATTAATCAACACTACAATTACAAACAAGAATACACAAAATGCCTTACTGACGTATTCCCGATAGCTATAACGTTACTGTCCAGCCAGTGAATGTGTGTAATGAATGTATTAAATGGATGCATGGGAATCGCAGCCTTTGGTGAAAAGCTCGCATCAAGTACAATCTCCAACGACTAAACCCTGAGATTTCAGGATTTCAGGACTATTACGGCGATCGGATGTATTTAACCTGTCTCTCCTCAGATGCACAACTCTTAACCTATCTGCAGACTAAATCATCGTATGGAGGACCACTGTGTCAGCATCATCCTCGTTTTGAAAGAAATCCTTTATGAGACGTCGCAGAACATATCCTATCATTTAAGGTCTACTGCTCCCCGCTTTCCCCTCCCTCTCCCTCCCACCACCACTCGTCATAAACGATCAGCGCCGCGTACAATCGTCGCAATCTTCTCATAAAGAGGTGTGCTGAATAGCCTGCTGCTGGAAATGAAGAGGGTATGTCGGAATTTTGAAACAGACTGGCAATGCCTAAGCCAAGGAAAACAACTAACAAAAAATACTGTTATGGCCTCTGAAACAGCATGGGCCATTAGATGTTGGTCAATCCTATGCACACACAAAAGGGGGCCGCGTTAGCACAGTCGATAGGAGACTTACTTTCAAATTCAGGTACGACTTGCTGCAGCCCACTGCCGGTGTTCGAAACCGGGCTGTTCCTGGGGTAAACCCAGCCTCTAGGTCTAGGTAATGGGTACCAGAGTAAACACTTTGAGGTAAATCGAGGAACGTCGCTGTAGCTACGGAGTTTCTCTTGGTTCTAGGTTGCTTTCCGAAAAACAAAGTCGCCACGTTTAACCAGCATACCCGAAAGGAGAGCTTTGGGTAATAATTATGAGTAGGTTACTTACACTATATAAAATGGCTTTCCATTGCTCGTCACACAAAAGCCCCGAGAAGGACTCCTGCAGTATTGATGCAATCAAAGGAGACAGATCAAAATACTGTCACTACCGGCAACTAAGTCGTCTACCAGCAAACGAATGGGTGACCTGATTTCCGGCATGTTGCTTCTCTAACTGACCCCTCGAGGACATCACACCCACACCAAGCGACAAACAGCCGGTGACACAGCGTTCCACCACTCGGATGAGGATCACCCGGGGACAGGTCCCAAAAACCCCGTTCAACCCATAGGCTGGGCTATATAAGGGCCCCTAGCAACAGCCAGGGTGGGGCTTCAAGATAACAAAAAATTGTGTCCCACATTGGGACATTGGGGCGGACTGCATCTCTCTGCAGGATTTGATGTATCTTCTCTAGTTTTAGTTGCCTTTATGTATGTATAACACACAAGTTCGCGCGCATAAACACACAGTTTTCTGGCTGTCAAGTGCACGTTAAGTTTTTTTTTTTTTTCTAGTTTCTATCTAACGTGCTGTCTCGTTTTATCTAGTGTTTTCTAGTTTCTACGTGCCTCGTACGCTGTCAGACTGACAGACAAAGATAAAGGCTACAGACTTCAATTTAGACACTCGCAGGTATGAAAATATACCCTTACAATTTCGCAAAGTCATTGCCATCTTCTGACCACACCAGCCACCAAATGCCGGTTGGTTATTAGAATATATGGTTAGCACTATTTATCCCAGATGCCTATAGCTCGTAGCACCTTGACTTTTTTACGGCCCCCCCACCCCCCCCCCCCCCCCCCCCCCCCCCCCCCCCCCCCGACCCCTTTCCCACATCTCCCATCATATATAGATAGTCTTTTCAAAAATTTGTTTTTACTTTTCATAGCATTTCGCATTAATTATTTTATTTATTCGCGATACAGCAAGCAATATGTTATTATTATTATATTATTATTATTATTATTATTATTATTATTATTATTATTATTGCGCATTTATACGAAGCAATGCTATATTCCCCCTCTATATAAAAATAGGAAGGGGCGGGCAAGAATGCCAACACCCCCGCCCCTCCTTTTTCCCTTTCAGCAAAATGATGTCTTAGTGTATGAGCAAATATTTACCTCTATTTACGGCTGCCCTAGTAGGAAAAAAAAAACAGTCATGTTTGATCGTTGTTGAAATTGTACTTCAGTTATAAAGGATTCACTTATTTGTTTTACTTATGTAATTGTTACTGTAGTATGCACCTGGCGAGATACTGCGAAATATGCCAGGCAATAAATTGTGCAATCTATTGTTTGTGTCTTCTTTGTTCATATTTACCTCTGTTTATCAAGTAAGTATGTAAGAGATCTGTCCATGCTGTTACCGTGGAAAAAAAAAAAAACATACACAAAGCCAAGAACACGGTTTAACCACTCCATATCAGAAACCTTAGTACGCTGTTCAACCATACACAAATATCATCAACATTACCAGTAATCATATCATTGACATTTCCAAGCCCTTGTCTCTCTGATTGATTTGACAGTTCTCACTGCTGTTAACATCTGATAAAAATCAACCATGTTAGAATCAAAGCCGTGTGGGTGGATAACTAGAGGACTAGTCTGCTAAGACTGGATCCCTTTTATCTAGAAATATAATGTTGTTATTAGCCACTGTAGAGACTAGGCCTTTCTGAAACTTTTTATGGACGTTAGTTTCTGGCTGGACATCTTCTGCTTTAGTGTTTGCACTTGAAAGGGCAGTTACCACGCTGTATTGTGGTGCACAGGTAAGCGGCGATATCTGCATCTTGTGGCCCTACATCTCCGATTTCAACAAACCCGTAAATAGTTTTATTTTACAGCATTATTATGGGAGGGTATTATTTGTCTGGGACAGAACCGCGGCCACAAAACTAAATATCCCCCCCCCCCCCACATAACTAGGTATAGACGTTCTATCTTCAAGTATCTGTTTATACATTTCATTTATATAGTTATATTTGTTTGCTCATTCAGCACATAAAAATAATTATTAACTGTTTCTAATAATTATTATTATCACTATTCTTCTTCTTCTTCTGCTGCTTCTGCCTTTCTATCCCCCCAAAGGAGCATAGGCCCTCAACCAACTCACACCAAGTCGTTCTATCCTTCGCCATTGCATGGAGCTGTCATATCCTCCCAATCTTTCTAACTTCATTCTCCAGCTCTCTTCACTTTGTGTTTTTTTAGCCTTCCTAAATTAATAATCACTATTAGTACCCCTAATATTGTTATAATTACACAGGTAAACAAAGCATGCGACCCCTGACCCTCTTGTCCACTAGAAAGTTATAATGGCAGCGCTCCGATGAGATGCGGACCCGAAACGTTACCACAAATATAGCGAACAGGCAAGAGAGCAGCAATGTTTTCTGACCTAGCTGAAAGTGGTCAACGAAGAAGAGGAAGATTGACTGCTTCGTGGCGTGATTCTGAACTTGTCACTGGCGCGGAGGCAAATGTGTCGTCGATGTCCTGTTGTCGTATGTGAAAGGAAGTGGTGGAGAGGGGGGGTTGTTAAAATATTGATCTTGTCTGTCCTAAAATAGGGGCAGGCCCAAACACACAGAAAATGCTAGACGTTATATTTAAAATAAGCAAATCTTAGGGAAATATTATGAGTCGCAGACAAGGAAAAGAAAATAAGATCTTTGAAATTAGGAGCACTTCTCTGATCTTGAACGTATGTTCTAAAAGTAGCGTTCTCTTGTCCACATTTGTTTAAATTAATCAATAGCCGGGGCTAAAATGCGCATGGAACGCCACACAGCTGTCCACCTCACTGGAAATGAAGACATAATTCTAGAGGATGAGTAACATTAGGTTAGATAAAGTGTCCTTTCCCTTCCGATAATTATCAACCTAGTTTGAAATTTACTGCCTTACTTAGCAGAATCTGTGTCGCATTACTCGTACTTTACAACCAGGTATAAAACGATCCTATGTTTAAGACGCACTTTGATCTTAGGACCCGAAATATCAAAGACAATAACTAGCAAGATTGATGAAAAGAGAGCAAAGGGAAGCCAAACAGATAAATACATAGATGGTCCGGTTTAATGGATGGTCCGGTTAAATGGATGGTCCGGTTGAATGTATGGAGCCAGACAAAAACACATACATACATACATACATACATACATACATACATACATACATTACATACATACATACATACATACATACATACATACATACAACTACATACATACATACATACATACATACCATACATACATACATACATACATACATACATACATACATACATACATACATACATACATACATACATACATACATACATACATACATACATACATACATACATACATACATACATACATACATACATACATACATACATACATACATACATACATACATTACATACATACATACATACATACATACATACATACATACATACATACATACATACATACATACATACATACATACATACATATACATACATACATACATACATACATACATACATACATACATACATACATACATACATACATACATACATACATACATATACATACATACATAACATACATACAATACATACATACATATACATACATACATACATACATACATACATACATACATACATACATACATACATACATACATACATACATACATACATACATACATACATACATACATACATACATACATACATACATACATACATACATACATACATACATACATACATACATACATACATACATACATACAGACATACATACATACATACATACATACATACTACATACATACATACTACATACATACATACATACATACATACATACATACATACATACATACATACATACATACATACATACATACATACATATACATACACATACATACATACATAACATACATACATACATAATACATACTATCAGAAAAAAAGGATGAAGATTATAGTACCCCGGATAATTTTCGGGACAGCAAGGGTTTTCATGGAGATACCTCAGTTCAGTAATTTGAAGAAAGGGGAAAAACTACAAAAAGGGAAACTTTGTTTAAAAAAAACAACAACCCCCTAAAAAAAATGCGGTTTTGGGTTCTTCAACATTTTTGAAATGGACAAAAAAACAATTTGGGGGAAACGAACGAACAAACTTCTTTTTAAAAGGGGTTAAGAATGGGCACCGGGCCCTGTCTAACATTCCCCCCTTTCCACCCGCCTTTTCTCCCACAGAAGCTTCTTTTTAGGGGTAAAAAAACATTTTTGGGCATTTTTAAACTCCAACACTGTCTGTCCTGGGGACTGGTGTTGTCCCGTACTTTTTAAAAGTAAATTTTAAATTTGTTAAGACATTATATTTTGCATTGAAGAGAGTAGGTTCAAGTGGCAAGTGGATATAAAAGAAAATTTGCAGAGAAATAAGAACTAAAATGGTGAAAAAACGTGTACAGCTTAACATATATTATACAGTGAGTTTAACATACTAAGTTTTTGTTTTTTCCCCCCCCCCATGGATAACATTTCGCACAAGGGTGGAACCCTTAAAGGGTCTGTTCAAATTTTAACCCAAAACCTGAGTCGAATAACAGCGCAGTTTTGCACAGTAATGAAAGAGGCAAAAAGTAGTTTTAAACACACCCCTTTAACTTTAAGAGGTCAGCCCAATCTTTGGGTTTTTTAAAAGAAACCGTGTAGCCCAGATGGGAAGCCCTTTTTCAGACATTCTCTCGCACTTGCGAAAACCCCGATCAGCTTTTTACCCCAATTTCGCGTTTTTTAAAGACCCCGGGGAAAAACTTCTCAGCCGTTTCCCGTGGTACCAGTCCGCCCATTTTAATTTGTTAGCTTCAAGAGCCCAAAAACTCACGATGGACAAGGGGAAATTTTTAAAAACTTTATGGAAAAGGGCTTCTTTGCAAGAGGGAAGAAAAGTGGAGCAAAAATGTTAAAAAATGTTTTTCGTCCGTGTTTCAGCCTGATTTTTAAAAAGGACAGACATTTTGAGGAGACTAATGGGGTGTTTTTTTTTTCAACCGTAAAGGGGTTGCGAAAGGCGTTCGTTTAAATTCCCGGAGGGTGTATTTGATCCCAGCGGGAGGTAATTTGGTAACAGGGCAATCTTGCTTTGGTTTCGACACTGGTACCGAGTGACCGTTCAGAAGGCCCGTGGAAAACTAAAAGTAAATTGGGATAGAAAACAAAAAGCCAAACAAATACTTGGTTTGGTTTTT